>CM022298.1:527224508-527718090 GCA_011799875.1 Thinopyrum elongatum
AGGCTGGCGGCGCGCGTCGGCTGTTAGTCGACGACGGCGTCGGGCGACGGTGGCGCGTCGGGGCGACTCTGGCGGCGTGCTGAGCTCCCCCGATCCGGTTCTTGAAGCCCAGCTGGCCACCCACGGCCACCACCCAGGCCGGCCCATTTCCCCCCCTGGCCTATACCTCCCCCTCGGGCCGAACCTAGCCGCTACACACAACCCACCCCACCCCCCCCTCGCTCACTCCTTTCCCCACCCCACCCGATCAAGACCGATCGGGGGACTCCTCAGCCGCCCCGCCGCGTCGCCCCGACGCGCCCCGTCGCCACCGCCCTCGCTACCCTCGCTCCTCCGCCTCCCTCCTTCTTCCCCTTCTTCTCCCCTCTCTTCCCCTCCCTCCGTCCTCCCCTACCGTCTCTTTCCCCCCCCCCTCTCCTTTCCTTCTTCCGCTCCTCCCCTCTCCCCTTCTCTCCCCTCTTCTCCTCTTCTCCCCCTCCCGCACTTCCCTCCCCCTCCCCTTCCCTTCCCCTCTCTCCCTCTCCCTCCTCCTCCATCCCCCCCCTCCTATCCCCCCTCCTCTCCCTCCTCCCCATTCCTCCCCCCTACGTGAGCTTTCCCTGCCGCCGCCTTCTGCTCGCCTCCCCTTGCGCCTTGTCACCGGCCGCCGCCCGCGCCCACCACGCGCCCGGGCTCGCGCGCACCACGCCCAGCCGGCCCCGCTCGTCGCCTCTGCCCACGTCCCCGCTGCTGCATCCTCTCGTCAGCTCTTCTGCCACCGGCTCCCACCTCCCTCCCTCTCCTCCTGCTCGCCTTCCCCCTTCCCCCTCTCCCTTGCTGGCTCCTTCCGCCTCCCTCTCTCTCCCCTCCCATCCCTCTCTCGTTCCCCCTCTCCTCCTTCGCCTTCTCTCCGATCCCCCCTGCCGCACCCGTGCGCCCGTATGCGCACCGGACTTGCCGGTGCCCAAACGGGCACAACCCGGACATGTCCGGCTGTGCCACTGACCAGTGGGCCGCCTCTGTAAAAAAAATATAAAATAATAATTAATAAATAAATAATAGTTATTAATTAATTAATTAGTAAATTATTAATCCTGTTTATTAGACTAATTAATTAATTACTTAACTAACCCTAATGACTGCTGGCGTCAGCATGATATCATGCTGACATCAGCGAGCACTATTCCTGGATAATGTTTAATTTAAATAATAAAATAATTCCAAAATTATAAAAACTTTAGAAAATCATATAAAATAATCCGTAACTCAGATCAAAAACTTTGTACATGAAAGTTGCTCAGAACCGCGAGACGAATCTGAATACGCGCTCCGTTCGTCCGTCACGCGTCCCTAACTATCCGAACTTGCAACCTTTCCCCTCTTATCCTCTGTCCGATAATTCCAAAGACCCGGGAAATATCGTCATATATCTCCCGCTCCGTCTTTACTGTGATGCTGCGTTGACTACCCCTAGCACCGTGTATCGTATTTGTCATGCTCATGTTTGCTCTATATTTATACTGTTTCCTCCCCCTCTTCTCTCTCGTACCCCCGGTACCCCGACCCGACGTCGTCCCCGAGACCGACGCACTCCGGATCCCGAAGACACCATAGACGACCTTGCCCTTGCCGCGAGCAACCAGGCAAGCCCCCCCCCCATTTTGATCATCCCGATATCGCCCATTCTAATTTCCCATCTTGCATTAGAATTGCTGCTGCTGCTGATTTACCTATTCTGATGCATAGCCTGTTTATTGTAACCTGCTGTTGATAATTACCTGCTATCCTAAACGGCTTAGTTTAGGCTGGGTAAGAGACCTATCAGTGACCCCACTTATCCCGACTGCCGCGCTGGATCGTCAGAAGACCCGATCAATGGATTGAAGACCAGGACCCGACAACCGCACATCACCCCCCTTAGTTGTAACGACACTGCAGCGTTACTATCGAGTGCCGAGGGTGAAACCTCTTGTAGCACTTCTGATGTTAACTCTGTAGAGTAGCTATTTGGTCGTGTCATCGAGGGTGATTCCTCCTTCACTCACCGCTTCCGATAACGACGCTGTCGTACAACACCTCAAGTGTGGACCCAGTGAGGTGATTCCTCCGAGTTCACCTTGACGGATACATCGAGTGGGAATTCAATGAGGGGATACCTCGGATTCCCTTGAGTTATGGACACCGGATACTTGGACTTTACAATGTTACTTGGAAAGGCGGTCGACCCTGAGGGGTACCCGCGTGTGATGTGAGACGGTGGCCTTTATGGTGCCCGAGAGTTGAATAGGAGGCGTGGCCGGGCATTCATGGCCCTTGCCGCAAGTCCTCGAGACGGGGCGATGGGGTCACATCTTTCGTGAGTCTCTGCTCGTTTTCCGCAAGCCCCTAGTCCACTTACGATTTGGATATTTGATCCGAGCAGGCCTCTGGTCTGATACACTAACCATCACGTGGGCATAGTATGGGCGTTCTGCATCGTATCATCAGCCGAAAGCTCTGTCAGATGTCCAGTCCGCATTGCGGCATGGAGTGATTGGCGCCATCCATATACAGAGGTGGTGCTTGGATCTGGGCCATGCACGCAACGACCCGGAGGGCGAGGGGCGATGGCCAAGACCCCCTGCGCTTAGGAGGTAGACCGGCGGGACCTCTCTGCTGAGCCGTAGGTAGGGTTGCGATGTGTCGTTTGGCCGAGGCCGGCATGACCCAGGAAAGTGTGTCCGGCGAAGTTAATCGAGCGTGTTGGGTAAGTTGGTGCACCCCTGCAGGAAGAACATTTCTATCGATAGCCGGTCCTACGGTAAAGGACACTCGGAGTTGTATCCCGATCGATACAACTAGAACTGGACCCTTGAGACGTTAACAGGTTGATGACTGTATTGGCTCTGGGATCGCTTTCTCACAGGGTGAGAAAGGATCTCAGGACGAGGTTTTGATGACTTTATGGCTCTGGGATTGCTTTCTCGCAGGGAGTCGAGAAAGGATCTCTGGGTGAGGTTGATATTATTACTGCTACATTATATTGTATTGTTCTACTCTCTTCTACTGCTGCAAGACCGCTGAAGATGCTAGTCTTCGATAGGACTAGGCCTTCTCTCTATTCTGGCATTTCTGCAGCCTAGTCCACATATACAGCCTCCCCTTGATAATGTGCATATGTAGTGTAGATCCTGCTTGCTGAGTACTTCTGAGTACTCACGGTTGCTTTGTTTTCCTTTTTCTCCCCATATCAGTTTGACGTGACCAGAGGACGGAGCCCCCTGAGACAGATGCCCGACGATCGCTACTACTCTCACCCAAAGGATGGATACTACTACGAGTTGACTGCCGACCAGGAGTAGGATCGGGGGGTCCCAGGCAGGAGGCCTTTGCCTTTCGATCGTAGTGTTTTATTTTGCCCCCGCCTTCTAAAGGCCTTTCTGTTTCTATTTCATATCTGTACTCAGATATCTGATGCTTCCGCTGACGCTTGTTCGCAAGCTTATGTATTCGAGCCCTCGAGGCCCCTGTGTGTAATATAAAGCTTGTATGACTTTATTTATGTTTTTGAGTTGTGTTTGTGATACTTCCCTGAGTCCTTAGGCTTGATCGTGTGCATTTGCGTGTATGATTAGTGCAGATCGGGCCGGGGCGTCAC
This sequence comes from Thinopyrum elongatum, assembly GCA_011799875.1. Classification (NCBI taxonomy): domain Eukaryota; kingdom Viridiplantae; phylum Streptophyta; class Magnoliopsida; order Poales; family Poaceae; genus Thinopyrum; species Thinopyrum elongatum. Next base: position 527,228,125 of record CM022298.1, read on the forward strand.
AAGTCGAGGCCCCTGGCTTGTAATTAAAGCTTGTATGACTTTATTTATGTTTTTGAGTTGTGTTGGTGATATCTTCCCGTGAGTCCTTAGGCTTGATCGTGTGCATTTTGCGTGTATGATTAGTGCACGATCGGGCCGGGGGCGTCACCCATCTAGTGTATTAAGTTCATGGAAAAACGTAGTAATGCAATAAGAACGACGACATGATGTAGACAAGATCTATTCATGTAGGAATATACCCCATCTATTTATCCTTAATGGCAACGATACATGTGTGTCAGTCTCCTTCTGTCACTGAGATTGAGCACCGCAAGATCGAACCCATCACAAAGCACCTCTTCCCATGCAAGAAAAATTAATCTAGTTGGCCAAACCAAACCAAAGTTTTGGAAGAAGAAATACAGGCTATAAAGATCATGCATAAAAGAGTTCAGAGAAGATTCAAATAATATTCATTGATAGACTGATCAGAAACTCACAATTCATCGGATCCCAACAACACACCAACAAAAAGTCATTACTCAAATAGTTCTCCAAGAACATCGAGGAGAACATTGTATTGAAGATCAAAAAGAGAGAAAAGCCAACTCGCTACTGCCTACAGACCCATAGGTCTGTAGTGAACTACTCACCATCATCGGAGGGCAAGGGTGATGATAGAACCCCTCCGTGATCGTTGACCCCTCCGGCAGAGTGCCGGAAAATGCCTCTAGATTGGATCTCGTGGTTCTGGAACTTGCGGCGGCGGAAATTATTTTCTCTCGACTCCCCTAGGGTTTTGGATTTTAGAGTATTTATAGATGATAGTCGGTGGACAAGCCTCCTGTGGGCTCCACTACCCACCAGAGAGCGCCAGGGGCCTCTAGTGGCCCTGGTGCCTAGTGGGCCCCACGGGCCTCCTCCCTGCATTTCTTTGGCTCCCTGAGTGTCTTTGTCTAGAAAAAATCTCCAAAAAGTTTCGTGGAATTTGGACTTCGTTTGGTATTGATTTTCTGTGAAGTAAAAAACAAGCAAAACACAACTGGCACTGGGCACTATGTCAATAGGTTAGTCCCCACAAATGAATAAAGTTGCTAGAAAATGAGTATAAAACATTAAGAATGATACTTTAATAGCATTGAACATAAAATTATAGATACGTTGGAGACGTATCAAGTACCTACACACACAAGAGCAAATACTTGCACCCAACCGGGCAAAAGGGTTGTCAATCCCTTATACCGTTAATTGCAGATATAATCTGGTATAGGTGATGGATAAACTATAAAGTAAATAAAGGAAGGAAAATTACAGCAAGGTATTTTTGGTTTTTGTAATATGATTAAAGTAACCCGGGGCCATAGTTTTCACCAGAGGCTTACTCTCATTAAAAATAGGCATACGGCGGGTAGAAATTGATGTTGGCCAATTGATAGAAAAAGCGTGTAGTTATGGCGTTATTCATGGCATGATCTGTAATATAGGCATTACATCCATGACAACTGGACCGACTCCTGCCTGCATCTACTACTATTACTCCACTTCGAGAGTGCTTCTATTCTTGCAACTCTACGTATTAAGTTCATAACAAACAGAGTAATGCATGAACTATATGACATAATGTACAGAATAAACCAAGCATATGATTAAGCCCTGTTATTTTCTCCTTAGTAGCAAGAATACAATATGTGCCTCGCTACCCCTTCTGTCACGAGGTGAGGACACCACAGATTGAACCCACTACAAAGCAAATCTCCCATTGAAGATAAATCAATCTAGTTGGCCAAACCAAATGGATAGATCGGAGAGAAATAAAGCTATAACAATCAGCATAATAAAGTTCAAAAAGACTCAATTACTTTCAATGAATAATCTGATCATAAACCCATAATTTATCGTCCCAACAAACCACCGCAAAAGAAGATTACAACGAATATAACTCTGAGGAGAACATTGTATTGAAGACAAAGAGAGAGAAGAAGCCACAGCTAATCACTATGGATCCGTGTTCTATGGTAAACTACTCACAAATCACTAGAGGTGCAGCAATGTTGATGCAGAGGCCCTCCATGATCGATCCCCCCTTCGATAGAGTACCGAAAAAGGACTCTAGATGGGACGCGAAAGAAAGCAAGCTTGCGGCTGCGGAAATATGTTTCGGGTGGCTCTCTGTTGGTTTTGGGTTTAATGGGAATTTATAGGCTTGGAATTGGTCAAACAAACCTACATGGGGCCCACAGCTCAAGTGCGCGCCTAATACGTCTCCAACGTATCTATATTTTTTATTGTTCCATGCTATTATAGTATCAATCTTGGATGTTTATATATAACTTTTGTGCTATTTTATATCATTTCTGGGACTAACTTATTATCCAGTGCCAAGTGTCAGTTGTCATTTTCTGCTTCTTTTAGGTTTTCCAGGAATCAGTACCAAATGGAGTCCAAACGCTACGAAACTTTTTGACAATTTTTTCTGGACAAGACAGATCCTAGAAGCTTCTGGAGGACCAAACGAGAAAGCGGAGACGGCAGCAACATGGCGTGCCTTGGGGGTTAGGCACACCCTGAGGCCTTGTGGGCCCCACGTGGCTTCCGTCTGAACTAATTCCAACCCTATAAATTCTCTAAAATCAGGGAAACGAAGAGAGATCCACTCCAAACACTTTTTTTGCGCCACAAGTTTCTGCTCTCTCCGCGATCCCATCGTAGGCCTCTTCCGGTACTCTGTCGGAGGGGAATCGATCACGGAGGGCTTCTACATCATCCTTGCTCCTTCTGATGATGCGTTAGTAGTTCAGCAGCCTCCTACGGCTCCATAGCTAGTAGCTAGATGGCTCTTCTCTTCTCTCTCTCTTTGTCTTCAATACAATGTTCTCCCGTGTTCTTGGAGTTCTATTCGATGTAATCTTCTCTTGCGGTGTGTTTTGTTGGATCCGATAAATTGTGGGTTATGATTAGATTATTCATGAATATTAATTGATTCTTTTATTGAATTTCTTTTATGAATGATTATTAAGCATTGAATTTTTTTGAATTCTTTTATGATCAGATATTATGAATTCTTTTATGAATGAATTCTCTCCGATCTATCCGTTTGGTTTGGCCAACCAGATTGATTTTTCATGCAGTGGGATAGGTGCTTGTGATGGGTTCAATCTTGCGGTGCTCAATCCCAGTGAAAGAAAGGGACATGACACTTATTTGTATTGTTTCCATTAAGGATAAAAAAGATGGGGTTTATTCATATTGTTTGGGTTTACTTTGTCTACATCATGTCATCTTGCTTAAGGCGTGTACTACTCCGTTTTTATAGTTTAATACCCTAGATTCATGTTGGATAGCGGCCGATGGATGGAGTATCATAGTAGATACAGGAAGTAGTTGGTCTACTTGTCTCGGACGTGACACCTATATACATGATCATTGCCTTGAATATCGTCATAACTATCGCTTTTCAATCAAATGCCCACAGTTTTTGTTCACCGACCGTATGTTATGTGCTCGAGAGAGAAGCCTCTACGTGAAAACTATGGCCCCCGGTCTACTTTTATCATATCAAAACGCAAAATACCTTGCTGCACTTTTCTTTATTTTATTTTGTTTGCAATTTATTTATCTATCTAAACTACGAGATTTGATCCTTGCAAATAACCGACGAGGGATTGAACAACCCCCTTGTTCATGTTGGGTGCAAGTATTTGCTTTTGTGTGTGCATGTCTGCTAACGATGTTTGTGTTGTTTCGTACTGGATTGATAACCTTGGTTCTTAACTGAGGCAAATACTTATCTCTACTGTACTGCAATCATCCTCCCCTCTTTGAGGAAATCCCAATGCAGCTCACAAGTAGTAGGAAGAATTTCTGGCGCTGTTGCCAAGGAGATCACCAAACCTATCAAGTACCTTCGCACAAATTATCATCTACTTGCTCTTTTTTTATTTGCCTTTTGCCTCTCATTTTCATCTTTCATCTCCTCACTTCTATTTTTTTACAAAACATAAAAATATTTTTATTTGCTCGTTTGCTTGCTTTGTCGCTATGTCTCAAGAAAACAATAAGTTGTGTGATTTCTCAATACTAATAATAATAATTTTATTAGTACTCCAATTGTCCCTCCCACCACTACTGTAGAGTCATATGATATTAAAGCTGCTTTGCTAAATCTTGTTATGAAGAATAATTTTCTAGTAGTCCTAATGAGATGTTGCAATCCCATCTTATACTTCCGTTGCATTATGCGATATGCAAAAGGAAAAAAGATGTGGTAATGATATTGTCAAATTGAAATTATTTCCGTTCTCACTACGTTCGTGCTAAAACTTGGTTTTCATCCTTGCCTCGAAATAGTGTTGATTATGGGATAAGTGTAAGGATGCTTTATTGCCATTCCTCCCCACAAAAATTATCTCTCTTAGAATCAATTATCAATTTTAAGCAACTTGAGCATGAACATGTTGCAAAACTTGGGAGAGAATGAAAATTAATGATAAAACTTGTCCCACTCATGTTAAGTTTACGAATGGTTATACAAAATTTCTATGCGGGGCTAAACTTTGTTTCTAGAAATCTTCTAACTCTGCTACATGTGAAAACTTTTATGGAAATAACATTAGCAGAAGCTACAAAACTCCGTGATATATTATGTCAAATTACTCTCAATGGCATACTGAAAGAGCTCCAACTAGTAAGAAGGTAAATTCTGCTAAAGGAATTACTACGTTGAGTGATAAAATGGATGCTCTTATGAAATTTGGTTGTTAGTAAGAATGCTCATGTTGATCCTATTATGTGCCATTTCTACTTGATTGAGCAAAATATGATCCCGTTGATGTGAACTTTTGTGCCCCCCTGATTTTTTGCCTTTTCTTTTAGTTGGTTTTATTGCATATTTATTTGCAAATTGTTTTTCTATAAATTCATTTGGACAAAAAACTTGGAAATATTTTGACTTTCTTCCAAGTGAGCCAGTATCATCCTAAATCCCTCCCAATCTCATATCTCTCACACTCTTGCCATGCCATAATTTTCTTTATGGCATTATATTCGTTTTCTCAGAAAATGATCTTTTTCTCTGTGTGCTATGGAGCAACCCTCATTTTTCTTGCTCACAAAATTTTTCAAAAAATTCCCTAAAATCCTTTGGGTCATGCCTCACCTTCGCCATGCAAAAATATTCCTTGGTCACTCGTAAATTTTTAGCTAGGAAAATATTTTTGCTTCTGGTCAGTAATGACAATTTGTGAAGCAAGTATATTTTTCCTTATCCTTTGAAGCTGAAATTTTTACCAAATACTACCTTCCTAAGTGAAGCTTAACAACCAAAATTTAAGCTTATCCTTCAAGCCCTTGAGCTCAACTTCCTGTCCAATTTTCTGTACAGAACTTTTTAGCAAGCTTCAGTCACATCCGTTGGGCTAGGTGGCAAGCCAAGAGTGTTTGTGCAGCACGCATTAAGGGACACCACCATAGACACGGTCTGCACCACCGTAAATCATAACGTATGCCAGTGCACACGGTGATCACACGGAACCAAGGTGTTCGACATGCAGAGCTCGCGCTCTGGGCGTCGGGGCCTCGGCCACCATCCATTCTTCTCCTCCCTCGCGCCATCGAGCGTGTCCTCACCACTCAGCTAGCTCACCTACGTCCACCCGTCCACCCCCGATCCTCTCCGAGCCAGCAGGCACGCACCAGACATGGGCATGGCACAACCGGCGGAACATTGACCGCGAGTGTGGCTCCTGCCCGCACTTAGTGTGCTCTACTATGCACGCGTGAATCCACAACCTACTAGGGAAAAGCCTAGCAGTAGCGTAGCACCAACACTACTAGTAAGAGCTCTACATCTAACTTGTAGCAGTAGCATGGTTTGTTTTTGCCCCGCCTACTGCTATAACCTACTTATCATTAGCGCTGTCCTACCGACGCTACTGCTAAGTAGCTTAGAAGTAGCATTTTTCCATCCAGCGCTACTGCTAATTAGTTGTAGTGCTTGAGTATGGCGCTACTGCTTCCTGCTAAAGAGCTACTGTTATATTTTCACATATTTTTTTTGCTATGTTTTTGTACAGTTTTTTTGCATTATTCTAATCATATCATAAACATGCAATTGCTCATCATTCATACACATAATAGTCTCATCATATCATCCAAACACAAATCATGTCATCTCATCATAATCACGATATAGCGATACAAGTTAAGTGACATGTCCTCGAATACAAGCAACTGCATGGTCATCACGTACACATGTTTCATCATATATATCTAAACAAAGATATAGAGAGAAGAGCGATCACTATGAGCAAGAGCGCGATAATTTATTAGTTTTTGAGGCGCCGTTTCTGACCCCTCTCTCGTGCTAGTGTCAACCTCAAGTAACTATCTCCGCTTCCGCTTCGGCTCGCTATCGAACCCTCTGTGGCTGCCGCCCGAAAACCGGTGCACCTGGTCCTGACCACTCGGCCACTCGTCGTACACTCCTGGAACCTTCCCTACGTACACGGTGTAGCATTTCTTTCGCCATCGATGATCTATGTCCCTGCATCGTTACATGAGTCGATAATATGCACCATATGTAGTTGAGCAACAAAAAGAGACAGATTTAGCAAAAATAGAAGCAACATATCATAAGCATAAATAACAAAGTTCATCGTACCCAAAATGCCCTAACTGTGATCTTTGCTAGTTGAGGAGGACAGTTCAATTACATCCAAAGTTTTCGTCGTGCATAACTCAAGTTTCGTCATAGAGAAAGTAGTGACTAACGGACACATTGTCATATATCGTCAATCACTCCACATGTCATGCCATCCATACAAATCAGGGAGGAAGGACCCCGAGTGAAGTGAAAAGCTTAGGTCAAGATGCTGAGCGGCTACGCGTGTTCGGACGTCTTCCAGCGACATTTGCCCTTCTTCGTAGAACATCCCTGTTTTTTCGAGGACCTCCTTCATGATTATTTGGGCAAGTTCAGCTGGATGGTGATAGAACTCAGCTCGGAGTCGATGATCCGAGACATTTCCTAGTTTTCTTGCCCATTGCAGATATCGGCAACACCGATCTAGGTGCCATGCGAGGTTCTGGCATCATCCGTTTTACTCCACTACATGTGGTGGAGACATAGATCCATCACTGAGGGTACCCTCTTGGTGTTGGCTGCAGCAGAAGTTGTCTTATGGCCGAAAGCAGGGGCGCGCGTTCTCTGTCTTCTTGACCGTGATCTCTCCCACCCTTAGGTGTAGCTTAAGATAGCACTGTCGAGAACAGACTTGATGTGTGTGTGTAATCCTTTTTCTTCATGTTCTTCGACGAGTCCAGTAAAGAGCGTGGGAGAATCGGGGGTAAAGGATTATGAGGACGGCACGCCCGTCGCTGTCCACAATAATACACCTCAAATAGCCTCACGCCTGCAAATGAATGATTGAAATCGAAGGAAGGATATCCGTGGATGAATTACATGGGATGATAGGCAGGAGATCATCTCCTGCCTTATTGTCGACCATGAAATCGGTGATGTAGTTCCTCGCGTATTCACGGTGCCGCTGGGGCAGACTGACCAGAAGCCCTCGTGCATAAATTACGGTTATGCGACACAGATATAAGGTATTTGCTCAATCCTGATGATGTAGTTTCATGTACAGGCAAAAAGGCAGACAAACGTAAAATCCAGCTTTTGCAAGTGAAACATGTCGAAGATGTAATCGAATCGAAGGAAGAACTTTTTCCGCGGAATGCCTGGACGTAACAATTTGTTGTGGCAGCAGTTAACCATTAGAGTGGTATCCTGAATTTTTCAAGGCGATAAGCTTTTCTCTCTGTTCAGCACTCGTATGAAGTCTCCTTAGATCGCCGTCTATTGCCTCTACCCATGCCTTAGGTAGGATCGGATCACGAGGATATGGTATTTCACCGCATCTTTGATAGGTATACGGTCTTCAACCCGGGTTGTGGAGCGGCTGGCTGATAGAGCAGCTTTGCCGCCATTTCGGCCATACTTCAGTCTCTTCTCTATGCTTCTTTGCTACCGGAAGTGAACCTATCATACGTTTAATCCTCCGGCAATTCAGGCATCAACTCCTCACGCTCAAACCCTGGTCATACTGCAAAGCCATCAATCCTCCGTTGTCATAGCGCCGGTATTGAGATACGTAGAGGGTCACATCATCCTCGTCCATGGCATCATGCATTGCTTCTTTGACAGCGGCGACGTCATCAACCACTAATGGAGCCTCTTCCTCACCACCGTCCGCTATCACCCGCCGGCACGACAGGCGACACTAATTGGGTAGGTGGGTGTGGTGTTTCATACCTTGCTGAGGTTGCTTGGTCGTGGGTGTGCTCCTGGCAGCCCTCCAGACAAAGCAGACTCTTCGGCCACAACAGGACCCAACTCTTGCAATCGCCAAGCCGCCGCGGGGTTCCTCGTCGTCATCTCCCCCAGTGCTACGGGAGGATCCAATTCTCGTGGCCCGGTTGACACTGGCCATGGAAACCTTGAAGACGCCAGGGGAGATCGGCCGGTGTGGAAAAATTGTTCCTTCGGCTTCACTATCATCGCTTTCCACATCCACCTCTGGCTACTAATGGTGTACAGTATGGTGCACGGTGTACATCAGCCTGCAAAACATGTTTGTGATGTTAGACATTGAAAGGCAATGGAAACGGGAGATTATACATATATTGAAGAGGGCCGGTGTGGACAGGTATTTACCGTGAGGGCGTCAGGCTCAGCCAAAGACGAAGCCCCACTGAGCACGCCAGAGATGGAGGACAGGCTGCTATGAGCGGTGTGGTAGAAGGTGTGTTTTGCGTGAGCCGGTGCTGGGCATCGCTAAACGAGCTGCTCCCAACTGAAGTTGGGAGGGGAAGTCCACTGCCTCTTTATCTGGATTTTGCTTGGTCCAATTGATATATCCAGAATCCAGGTAGGCAAATAAGATACCATTTCCTCTCTTGCGGTAGCTACCACTCTTTGCTTTGACTTGCCCGTTTCAGCAACTCAGGTCGTATCGCGTCTTTGGTCTCAGTTGATTTCATCGACCTCAATCTCACACCTTCTTGTCGAGGTTTATTTCATTTAACCTCGGTCTTTGCTTTCTCTCCTCGGCGTCCTCATGGTAGAGTGCTTCCATGTGGCCCGTCTCTGACACCGTGCACGCGCCATACAACGCCCGAGTGTCCATCGGGAGTCTTTTCAATATGTTCAAGGCCCGGTTGAAATGGGTTGTCCACTTGGGCCTCCCAACGCCTCAGACGGCAAGTCGCTTTCGGCCGCAATCCTGTGCTGCCTTTCTGCAAAAGAAACGTGGATCGTTTACAAAATTGACTAAACGTGCCGTCGAATTGATCAGAAGCTAAAATTAGGGGGGTAAATTAAAAATTACCAGTAGTCTCATGAACCCTTCGGTGACCGCGTCCATTTCAAAAACCTTGTTGACTGGGTCCCAACGGTACCGGGCCCTGATTACGTCACGCTCTTGTGGACGGTGAACCCCGCCAAGGGGTCTGGGATCCCTAAAGACTTCGCGTTCCGCGTCCTCCTATGCCCTAGTGGGCCTCTTCCCCCCCGCGTAACCACGCTTCCAGGCAGTGGCACCCCATGTTCCTTCCTCTTCTTGAAGCCCCTTCATGTACTTCGACTTTTCTTTGGCAGCTTCGGCAATGCAAAGCCTTTTTGATTATTTCGAAACGCGCTCTTTCTCGTAATTGTTTGGATTACCCTTTACAATCCGAGAGTAGGGTTCATTTTTTACGATGATCCGATGTTTCATTTCACCCTTACTTTCCAGCGGACCACGCACCACTACAACTTGCCCATGCCGTCTGTTTATCTTCTTCATTGCCGGGTCTTGCCACGGGTCGAGTATATTTGATTTCATTCCCGGCCCGGGAACAAGAACCTCTGGTGCAGCTTCTTTGGAGGGAGTGCTCCATTTTGGTATTTCTTTAATTTTTCATTGTGATGGTGGGCGGTTCCAATAGGATACAGCCTACTTGATTGTCGTAGCACCTGCTGTCTTCCGCAGGGCTCTGTGGTTTGGCATTGAAATTGCCAGGGTCCCAACCAGCCAGTTACCGACACCAGTTTACTAGTGTGCCGAGCTGGTTTGGGCGTCGTAGCCTCTTCGGTTTCGGTTCTATACCGGCTAATTCGACAGCAACGGCGCTGTCCTCGGTGCCGTGTAACGTCTCGGCGCCGGTCCCCTCGGTGTCGGCGCTGGTGTCGGGTCTCAGTCTCGGATGTGACACGGGGGTACGCAACAACCGTTGCTCCTCCAGATGTTCAAATAGTGTTGTCGTACTACGCCTCCGTGATGTCAATTACCAGAACCCTCCACCTTCATCGTTGCTAGCGATTTTCAACGATTAAGTCTAGTCAATTAATTCTAGACCTAATAAATGAATAATGACATAAAAAGCCTATGTTTTTGCCGGAATGTTGATTCATTACCGTTGCGGCAAATCCCGGGCACATCGATATGTCATGTTTCTGCCACAAGTCATGCCAAAATTCACGAAAAATTTCGCACGACCTTTGCTAAAAGTGGACAAATCGAGCACCTGAAATTCACCAGAAACGGAAATGAATCAACATTCCGGCGAACATGGCCACTCGGATCATTTTACCCTGCACATAACTAGAATTTGCATACAACAGGAAGAAAAATATATACTTGAAGAAAAATGCAAGAAGTCCTTTTCTTTCACAATATTTCAACTAGTGTTAATCATTCTATTTTTTTCTTTAAATAGCAACAATTGCGTTAACTAAAAAAATACCTAGAATTTTGTAACTACCCTAAAATACCTAGAATTCTGTTAACTACAACCTAAAACACCTAAATTCTATTTACTACAAACCTGAAACCCTAAATGCCTACTAGAACCTCACCAATAATTCCTAATAATATTTCTGTCCTAATTTGATACCTAGCTAACACCAATAAAAAATACCTATTTTTGAATTTTTATAATATGGATAATTTTTACCAATAATACACCTAAAACACTAAATTGACTTGATTCTGTCCTATTTTATAATTGGATAATTTTACCTATTTTCTGAATTTTCTGACATAAAAATTCTATGAATATTTGAATTCAGAATTCACAAAACCTACAAACCATGAACAGTAGGAACATCAGAAATCTAGCTTTTCATCAACACATTTTTCTGAAATTTGAATTCACACTTTTTCTCATATTTAATTCACAACAACATCTTTTCTGAATTTTTAATTCAGAAAAGGTACTGTTTTTCAATTGTAAATTAAACCTAGCTATTTCATGAACCCTAGAACCTACTACATGAACCCTTAGAAACCTAGAACCCTTAGGCAGAGAGACAGAGACAGAGAGAGGGGCGGAGGAACTTAGAAGGGATAGGGGAACGTCGCGGCGGGGTGGAGCTCGGGAGATGCCAACGGCGAGGTGGAGCTCAGGGGAGACAGGTGCGGGCGCCGATGACACGGGCGGGTGAACGGACGAGGCGCGGGCGGTGACGGAGGGCGCGTGGAGGGCGCGACGACGGGCGACGGGGGCGACGGCGGCATTAGAGGAGAGGTGGATATTGGGGTGGGATGGAGGAAAGAAGCCCACCGGGGGGTTTGACAAGATAGCAGTAGCGCGGCTCCGTAACAGCACTATAGCTAGTTTAGTGATAGCGCGGTTTACAGCACCGCCTACTGATACTTTAGGTAGCTATAGCGCTGGTTACAGAAACGCGTTACTGCTATCATTAGGTAGCTATAGGCGTGTTACATACCCGCGCTACTCTATCTTTTCATTTTCTTTTCTTTTTTTTCTTTTCCTTTTTTTATTTTATCTTTTCTACTTTTCTTTCCCCTCCTTTTTTTTCTTTTCTTTTCTTTTCCTATTTATTCTTTCTTTTCTTTTTCTTTTCTTTTTTTTTTTTTTTCTTTTCTTTTCTTTCTTTTCTTTTTTCTCTTTGTTATCTTTTCCTTTTTCCTTTTTCTTTTTTTTTTTTTTCCTTTCCTTTTTTCCTTTTTTTCTTTTCCTTTTCTTTTCTCCTATTTCTTTCCTTTTTTTTTCCTGAGAGTCCAGACGAAGGGAAGGGATCAATGTGTATAACTTAAGCGATATATATTGTCATCATTTGACCAACTTCTTTAAGTAGCGATACACAACAATAGAACATAGTACTATTAACAAATCATGACAAATCCTTTACCGATAACGGTTTATCAAGTCGTTGATGTTTCATTTTTGATGAGCTAGGAGCTGAGGGGAAAGTGGAAATGAAGAGAGGATTGGGGGTGGGGGAGGAAAAGGTGGTGGCTGCGCTTTAGCAGTAGCATGGAGTGAAAACACGCTACTTCTAAGTGGGGCCCCCATGTGGCCAAGTTTCAAACTTGCAGTAGCGCCTTATACCCTAAAATGCGCTGCTACTATTTTGGTTAGCAGTAGCGTGGTTTGTAAAGGGCGCTACTCTAACCTACCTGTCGGCTACAGTGTTGGCAATTATAGTAGTAGCGCGTTTTCGTCTTGCCGCGCTACGGCTTGTGGATAGCAGTAGCCGGCCCTTTAAGACCACGCGCTACTGCTATTAGCAGTAGCACCCCTTTTAGTCAGCACTACTGATAAGCTTCTATGTATAAGGTTTTCCCTATATAAGAAGTCTCCACACTCCTCTACTTCTTTCCCAAGTCTGTCCCGACCCCTCTCCCTCATAAGAACGTCGCAAACTTCACCACGGCGGAGCTCAGTGCTTGCTCACCTCCTCCGCCTCTAAATAGAATCCCTCCTGAGCCGTTCTAGCCATCGCAATCACTCACATTGCCACAAATTCAACCACAGCAAGCGGGGCAAGGCAAGGAGGGCCTCCTCCTCCTATCCTCACCGGTTTAGCCGCAGATCCACTCACCATCCACTCTTCCGGCCACCCTCTCCTCAATCCACTGACATAGGTAGCTCCTGGGTGATCTCCTGAATGTGTGGGTGCAGCCAGCTGGTCGGGTCGTTCACCGTCACATTAGCAATTCAGACGAGCTCCGCCGCCCCACCTCTCTGGAGACGAAGCTAGCCTTGCCGTCCGTCCACCTCCGCCCTGTTTTTGGATACGTGTGTGTCTCCCCAAGCCACCCGCATCCATCCCGAGCCTAGCCGGCGACCGCCGTGGCTTCCTCCCCGGAGAACTAAACACCGGCGACAGAGCAGACGTGCTTCATTCCCTCTCTCTCTCTCTCACCGGACAGGGTCCCACCTGTCATTCTCTCTCTCCCCTCCTGAAATCATTTTCTGTGGAGGCACCCTGGAAAAATACGCCTTCGACGTGGCCTCTTCTGGAATTTTTGTAAATTCAATTTAAATTCATATTTTGACCAAAACTTTGACCAGCTATAATCCTAAACTATAAGTCCAATGAGTTTTGAAACTTTTTGCAACAGTTTTGTCTTGAGCCAAAGTTCTGCTTGTAAAATTTGAGAATTTTTTGTTGCTGTAGAAAGAATTTCTGGTGAAAATAATGCTTTATATGTGACATTTTCTTTTTGTATTTAACTTATTTTCAGAAGAACCTAGTTGTGTTGGAGAAGACCAGGAGTAATTGTGACACTCTCTACCTATGGCAAGCCACATCGTTCTTCGCAAGATGGCTGCAATGGCAGTGGTTTCCCTTGAATTTTAATTCATTAGATGCTTTATAAGTTAAATGATTTATTTTTATAACTGTGTTGTCTTAAATTCATTTCATGCATATTATTTTGTGGACAGTAGAGTTCCGTGTTATATGCCATGATTGTATATGATTCTCAGTACTTATGTTCATGTTATCATGACCCCGTGCAACATTTGCATACTATAACTCGAATCATTTTCATTCAAGTTAAATTCACGATGGTTCAACTTGAACAAACCGCCTATCAATTCATGGTGCCACGAATCGTGCTCACTAGTGCAACCACGCTTGCCTGGATGGGGAGGCCCTAATTAGGTCTATGTGCTGCCTCTCACCGGTCCTCCAACTAGGGAAGGTTATGCGCTCCTCCCGCGCTACCCTGCCTGGTAGCCGGTCATAACCTTGTGTGTCCGAGTTTTAGGGTACTGATTTCCCTGTTTGGGACCTTATATTTTAGGTTTTGCCATGACGGTGGCTGCCACATAGTGGCAGATGAACGACGTTGACATCGGGGCCACCCATGACATAGCCCAAAGGGGATTGTCATAAGAGTGGCCGGGAGAGTGTCATGAACATAGATTGGTTTCATTGAATGTTGTTGTCCGATGCAAATGGGAGCACGAGGCCATGAGTTTCCATGGTGTGGGTTACCGTGTATAACCTCTGAACCAAGTGTTATAATCTATCAATAGCCGTGTCCTCTCAGTCATGGACACAGTTCGTAGTAGGTCACACTATGGGTCAACGAAATATTAACTTTCACACTTAAGAACCAATAAGATGGCACATGCAGAAGTTGGTGATCATGTGAGGATCACTAGGTTGGTATGCATGATCGAGTGATGATCACGTGGTAAGATGCCGATGGTAGTTATGAGGTAACCCCAATATGGTAAATTGGTCCAAGGGACCATGACACTAATCCACATAGACATCAAGAATGATAGCCATCATGTTCAGGCCATGCTTTAATTTTGTTAAATACCTTGGGTTTGTCATGTTTGGTTGTTTGCTGTGAGCTTGCGAGTACATTCAAAAGTACTCACTCTGGCGGTGTCATGCCAGATGCAGGAGAAGCCGTGCAATGAGTTGATGTCGACCGGTAACTTCCGCATTCTAGACCATGTCCCAGTAGTTATCCTTGTGGAGTGGAGTTCCGCTACCCCAGACTCGTTCTTCGCCTGCTCGTAAAGTTCCCTATCGTCGAGGCCCCTGATTTTCTACCTAAATAATGTACTAAGTGAAGACTTTTGTAAAATATGAGACTTGCTCCATTATTTACAGTGCATTATCTGTCACTGCTAGAAATTGGTTTGGGGTCCATATCTTTTTGTTTGGATTTTATTTAAATTGAAAAAGGATTAAACAGTGTTATGTTGCTGCTGTTCCTTGTTGTTCGAGTCCTTTTACAATTCCAACAAATGTTGCAATCATTTTTATAAATGCTATGAGAATATTTGCAACATGATGCACATTTTAGTTTTCAGGTTTGGACAACTTTTATTTTCCACTTTTATTTAAATTTCAATTTGACTTAGGAGTTGAAATGCAATATGGTGTTAATGATGGTCATGCACTGTTGATCATGATGACATGGCATAATCAAAAGGGTGATTACTGTAGTTAACCACTGGGGGTGTTACAAATCTCCTCTACTAACAAGAATTCTCGTCCCGAGAATTAAGAAGTAGAAGGAAAAAGTTCGCGGTATCCCGCACGAAGATTATCCTCGCGTTCCCAAGTGGCTTCATCTTCAGTATGATTTGACCACTGCACTTTGAGGAACTTGGTAACCTTCTGACGGGTTCGACGTTCAGCTTCATCGAGAATGCGGATCGGACGCTCCTTATAAGATAGGTCATCTTGCAATTCGAGCATCTCGTGATCCACTGCTCGGTGTGGAGATTCCTTGAAGCATTTACGAAGTTGCGACACATGGAAGACGTCGTGGATATGAGAGAATTGCGGTGGCAACTCCAATTTATATGCCACTCGACCACGTCTAGCAATAATGCGGAAAGGACCAATGTAGCGTGGAGCTAGCTTGCCCTTGATTCCGAAACGGGGAGTGCCCTTCATAGGAGTGACACGTAGATAAGCTTGATCACCAGGTTGATAAGTCAAACCCCATCGTTTGCGATCATAGTTGTTCTTCTGGCGGTCCTGAGCCGCCTTGAGATTTTCCCGGACAATACGGACTTGTTCTTCGGCGTGTTGAATAATGTCCGGTCCAACAAGAGGTCGTTCCCCAGTTTCTGACCAATTCAGAGGGGTTCGACACTTACGTCCATAGAGAACTTCAAAGGGGGCCATTTTCAAGCTGGCTTGATAGCTGTTGTTATAGGAGAACTCGGCATATGGAAGAGATTCTTCCCACTTCTTGCCAAACGATATAACACAAGCTCGCAACATGTCTTCAAGCACTTGATTAACTCGTTCAACTTGGCCTTGGGATTGGGGGTGATAAGCTGAACTCCAGGTGATATGAGTTCCCATAGCTGTTTGAAAGCTTTCCTAGAATTTGGAAGTGAAAAGACCGCCACGGTCCGAACTGATCTCCTTCGGAATACCGTGGAGTGATACAATTCTGGAGATATATAACTCTGCTAACTGACTAGCAGTGATCGTCTCCTTGACAGGCAGAAAGTGTGCAACTTTGGAGAGTTGGTCGACGACGACAAAAATAGCATCGTGACCCTTCTGTGACCTGGGAAGTCCTGTAATGAAATCCATTTGCACTTTGTCCCATTTCCATAGAGGAATAGGGAGCGGTTGCAGAATTCCAGCAGGCTTCTGATGTTCTGCTTTAACGTGACGACACACATCACATTCAGCAACATAACGAGCAATGTCCTGCTTCATTCTAGACCACCAGTATCTTTGACGGAGATCACGATACATTTTGGTGCTACCCGGATGAATAGACAGTGGGGTATCATGGGCCTCCTTCATGACTTTGTCAGTCATAAGCTCGAAGCGAGGTACGACAATGCGGTCTCTGAAATACAAGGTTCCATCTTCAGACAGCGAGAAATCCCTGTACTTTTCAAGGTGAAGATCTTTCTTCATCAAATCAACTTCAGCATCTTTAGCTTGCGCATTCTTAACAGCTTTCTCAAGATCTGGTTGTATCACAAGGTTATTAAGAGGACCCTGTGGAACAATACGCAGATTCAGCTTGCACAGTTCTTCAAAAAGACGAGGTTGAGCTCGCTTAACCATGAGGTTGTCGCAATAGGACTTGCGGCTTAAGGCATCAGCCATCACGTTAGCCTTGCCAGGGGTATAAGAAATACCCAAGTCATAGTCCGCAATGGTCTCCATCCATCTTTGCTGACGGAGGTTTAGAGAAGGTTGAGTGAACAAGTACTTCAGGCTTTTATGATCCGTGTAGATCTCGCAACGGTTACCGAGGAGGTAATGTCGCCACAACTGCAGTGCATAGATCACAGCAGCTAGTTCTAGATCATGTGCTGGATAATTCTCTTCATGTGGGCGCAACTGACGAGAGCCATAAGCAATCACTTTACGCTCTTGCATTAGGACACAGCCTAATCCTTCACGGGATGCGTCACAATAGATCACAAAGTCTTTGCGGGTATCTGGAGGAGATAGTACTGGGGTATTGTAACGGATTGACATCTGCCCCAGTGGATAAAGAATGTACTCTGGATGTATCCCTGCTCGAACAGCTGGTAGCTGCGTCGCAGGGTGTGGTGGAAACAAACGATCCATCTGAAACAGAGGAAACTCATGATTGTCAAAAGACAAGGAGAAGTATAACCGATCTCAGAGAGAAAGGTTAAACAAAACAATGGAAAGGAAAATGATTATCAGACTAATCAGATCAATGTCAGGGAAATCGCACATATATCCAGCTCTCCGGGTGGACGAGAATTACGAGATCCTAAGTGTCGGCGTTAGTAAACTTTAGTTAACCCGAAAGGAAGAGAGGTCAGAGTCCCAGAGTAAAGATGAGGAATAAAAGATACTAATACCACCCAATTGGCGACGTGGGCCCGTAAGCCACACAGCCAAGTTAGTAAAATAGTTTTCCGGTTTCTAGACTCAACTTCGGCCAAGGAGTTGGAAAGGGGGTTCCTACAGGCAGTCGGCTCTGATACCAACTTGTGACGCCCCCGGCCCGATCGTGCACTAATCATACACGCAAATGCACACGATCAAGCCTAAGGACTCACGGGAAGATATCACAACACAACTCAAAAACATAAATAAAGTCATACAAGCTTTATATTACAAGCCAGGGGCCTCGAGGGCTCGAATACATAAGCTTGCGAACAAGCGTCAGCGGAAGCATCAGATATCTGAGTACAGATATGAAATAGAAACAGAAAGGCCTTTAGAAAGGCGGGGCAAAATAAAACACTACGATCGAAAGGCAAAGGCCTCCTGCCTGGGACCCTCCGATCCTACTCCTGGTCGTCAGTCAACTCGTAGTAGTATCCATCCTTTGGGTAGTAGTAGTAGCGATCGTCGGGGCATCTGTCTCAGGGGGCTCCGTCCTCTGGTCACGTCAAACTGATATGGGGAGAAAAAGGAAAACAAAGCAACCGTGAGTACTCAGAAGTACTCAGCAAGCAAGGATCTACACTACATATGCAACATTATCAAGGGGAGGCTGTATATGTGGACTAGGCTGCAGAAATGCCAGAATAGAGAGAAGGCCTAGTCCTATCGAAGACTAGCATCTTCAGCGGTCTTGCAGCAGTAGAAGAGAGTAGAACAATACAATATAATGTAGCAGTAATAATATCAACCTCACCCAGAGATCCTTTCTCGACTCCCTGCGAGAAAGCAATCCCAGAGCCATAAAGTCATCAAACCTCGTCCTGAGATCCTTTCTCGACTCCCTGTGAGAAAGCGATCCCAGAGCCAATACAGTCATCAACCTGTTAACGTCTCAAGGGTCCAGTTCTAGTTGTATCGATCGGGATACAACTCCGAAGTGTCCTTTACCGTAGGACCGGCTATCGATAGAAATGTTCTTCCCTGCAGGGGTGCACCAACTTACCCAACACGCTCGATTAACTTCGGCCGGACACACTTTCCTGGGTCATGCCCGGCCTCGGCCAAACGACACATCGCAACCCTACCTACGGCTCAGCAGAGAGGTCCCCGCCGGTCTACATCCTAAGCGCAAGGGGGTCTTGGCCATCGCCCCTCGCCCTCCGGGTCGTTGCGTGCATGGCCCAGATCCAAGCACCACCTCTGTATATGGATGGCGCCAATCACTCCATGCCGCACTGCTGAACTGGACATCTGACAGAGCTTTCGGCTGATGCATACGATGCAGAACGCCCATACTATGCCCACGTGATGGTTAGTGCTATCAGACCAGAGGCCTGCTCGGATCAAATATCCAAATCGTAAGTGGACTAGGGGCTTGCAGAAAACGAGCAGAGACTCACGAAAGATGTGACCCCGTCGCCCCGTCTCGAGGACTTGCGGCAAGGGCCATGAATGCCCGGCCACGCCTCGTATTCAACACTCGGGCACCATACAGGCCACCCGTCTTCACATCACACGCGGGTACCCCTCAGGGTCGACCTGCCTTTCCAAGTAACATTGTAAAGTCCAAGTATCCGTGTGTCCATAACATCAGGGAATCCGAGGTATCACCCTCATTGAATTCCCACTCGATGTATCCGTCAAGGTGAACTCGGAGGAATCACCCTCACTGGGTCCACACTTGAGGTGTTGTACGACAGCGTCGTTATCGGAAGCGGTGAAGGAGGAATCACCCTCGATGACCACGACCAAATAGCTACTCTACAGAGTTAACATCAGAAGTGCTACAAGAGGTTTCACCCTCGGCACTCGATAGTAACGCTGCAGTGTCGTTACAACTAAGGGGGGTGATGTGCGGTGTCGGGTCCTGGTCTTCAATCCCATTGATCGGGTCTTCTGACGATCCAGCGCGGCAGTCGGGATAAGTGGGGTCACTGATAGGTCTCTACCCAGCCTAAACTAAGCAGTTTAGGATATGCAGGTAATTATCAACAGCAGGTTACAATAAACAGGCTATGCATCAGAATAGGTAAATCAGCAGCAGCAGCAATTCTAATGCAAGCATGGGAAATTAGAATGGGCGATATCGGGATGATCAAAATGGGGGGGGGGGCTTGCCTGGTTGCTCGGCGGCAAGGGCAAGGTCGTCTATGGTGTCTTCGGGATCCGGAGCTGCGTCGGTCTCGGGGACGATGTCGGGGTCGGGGGCTACCGAGAGAGAAGAGGGGGAGGAAACAGTATAAATATAGAGCAAACATGAGCATGACAAATACGATACACGGTGCTAGGGGTAGTCAAACGCAGCATCACACGTAACAGACGGAGCGGGAGAATATCTGACGATATTTCCCCGGTCTTTGGAATTATCGGACAGAGGATAAGAGGGGAACGGTTGCAAGTTCGGATAGTTAGGGACGCGTGACGGACGAACGGAGCACGTATTCAGATTCGTCTCGTCGTTCTGAGCAACTTTCATGTACAAAGATTTTCGATCTGAGTTACGGATTATTTTATATGATTTTCTAAAGTTTTTATTAATTTCTGGAATTTATTTTTATTATTTAAATTAAACATTATCCAGAATAGTGCTCGCTGATGTCAGCATGATATCATGCTGACGTCAGCAGTCATTAGGGTTAGTTAAGTTAATTAATTAATTAGTCTAATTAAACAGGATTAATTAATTTACTAATTAATTAATTAATTAACTTTTTATTTATTTTATTAATTATTTATTTATATATATATATTTTTTACAGAGGCTGGCCCACTGGTCAGTGGCACAGCCGGACATGTCCGGGTTGTGCCCGTTTGGGCACCGGACATGTCCGGTGCGCATACGGGCGCACGGGTGCGGCCAGCGGGTGAGGCGGCGACGGGCGCCGGCGTGAGCGGGGCCGCGCGCGGGCGGGAGGCAAGCGCGGGCGGGGCAGGGGCGGCCGGGCGCGGTGGCCCGTCGGACGGCGAGCGGCGGCGCGGTGGTGCCGGGGCAGCAGAGCTGCGCGCGCGGCTGCAGCAGCGGGCGTGGGCAGAGGCGACGAGCGGGGCCGGCCTGGGCGTGGTCGCGCGCGAGCCCGGGCGCGTGGTGGGCGCGGGCGGCGGCCGGTGACCAAGGCGCAAGGGGAGGCGAGCAGAGGCGGCGGCAGGGAAAGCTCATGTAGGGGGGAGGCCGAGTCGGGGCGGGATCGGCGTGGAGGCGGAGAGGGAGACGAGGCAGACCGGCGTGGCGGCGGGGGCGGCCGCCGGGTCGGGGGCGACGCGGGCGCCGGGGCGCGACGGGGCGCAGGCCGGCGCCGGAGCGGCACGGCGAGGGGGCGGGGCAGCAAGGTCGGGGAGGAGGAGGCGGTGACGGAGCGGGGCGACGCCGGGGACGAAGGCGGCGGCGGCGGCGGCGGTTAGCGACGGCGTCGGCGCGAGGGCGAGGCGGCGACGGGGCGCGTCGGGGCGACGCGGGCGGCGGTGCGGGAGCTCCCCCGATCCGGTTCTGGATCGGGTGGGGTGGGGAAGGAGTGAGCGAGGTGGTGGGGGGGGTGTAGCGGCTATGGTTCGGCCCGAGGGGGAGGTTAGGCCAGGGGGGGAATGGGCCGGCCTGGGTGGTGGCCTGGTGGCCAGTGGGCCACGGCCCAGTTGGTCCGGGGGGGGGGGGGGCTTTTCCTTTTTATTTTTATTTTTTTATATATTTATTTCCTTTTCTGTTTTCTCTTTTATTTTTATTCCAAAAGACTTTTGTAAAATATGAGACTTGCTCCATTATTTACAGTGCATTATCTGTCACTGCTAGAAATTGGTTTGGGGTCCATATCTTTTTGTTTGGATTTTATTTAAATTGAAAAAGGATTAAACAGTGTTATGTTGCTGCTGTTCCTTGTTGTTCGAGTCCTTTTACAATTCCAACAAATGTTGCAATCATTTTTATAAATGCTATGAGAATATTTGCAACATGATGCACATTTTAGTTTTCAGGTTTGGACAACTTTTATTTTCCACTTTTATTTAAATTTCAATTTGACTTAGGAGTTGAAATGCAATATGGTGTTAATGATGGTCATGCACTGTTGATCATGATGACATGGCATAATCAAAAGGGTGATTACTGTAGTTAACCACTGGGGGTGTTACAAGATGCATGCTGGATAACGGTTGGTGTGTGGAGTAATAGTAGTAGATGCAGAATCGTTTCTGTCTACTAATCTTGGACGTGATGCCTATATACATGATCATTGCCTTGTTTATCGTCATGATTATTCACTTTTCTATCAGTTGCCCAACAGTAATTTGTTTACCCACGGTATGCTATTTTCTCGAGAGAAGCCTCTAGTGAAATCTACGGCCCCCGGGTCTATTTCCTATCATATTATTTTCAGATCTATTAATCCAAAAATCCAACAATACCTTGCTGCAATTTTTATTTATTTATTTTATTTTGTATTTTTGTTAGATCTATTTATCCAATCTCATACAATTTAATCTATCTCAATACCGAGGAGGGATTGACAACCCCTCTTACGCGTTGGGTTGCAAGTTTTTGTGGTTTGTGTGCAGTTGCTGTTTACATAGTGTTGCTTGGTTCTCCTACTAGATTGATAACCTTGGTTTCATAACTGAGGGAAATACTTACCGTTGTTGTGCTGCATCATCCTCTCCTCTTCGGGGAAATACCAACGCAGATACAAGCAATCAGGAAGAATTTCTGGCGTCGTTGCCGGGGAAGCATCATCAACATCTATCAGGTTCCAATGCACAAACTCTCATCTCCTTGCAATTACTATATTTTCCATTTGCCTCTCATTTTCATCTCCCCCACTTCTAAAACTTTTTTAGAAAATCACAAAAATATTTGCCTTTTTATTTGCCTTCTTTTTCTTTTGCCTTTTTCTTGTTTGGTCTTTTCTTTGCTTGTGAACTTATTCGCCTACTTTATTGTTATGGCTAATGCTTCACCTGCTACGTGTACCCTTGAGAATGAAGTTCTCAATTTTAACCAGAGGGGAGGAGAGAATTTAAAAGATGCTTGGTACAGAATTTGTGATGCTCAAAATAGATCTATTCGAAAGCAATCCACTACTATTCTTCTTTGTAATTTTTATGTGGGCATTACTACTTGGTGTTGATTTGTTCTCAACACTATCACCGGAGGGAATTTATTGATGTGCCCCCTTTGGATGCTTTTAGTGCTATGGGAAATTTAGTGGGATCACCTCCTGTTATTATCAATGAAACGGTTTTAACTCTTGAGCATGTTATGCAAACACTAGATGCTATTGAAAAGAAAATGCTCACCGACAAACATATTGAAAATTTGGATAAAAGGATTCATAATCTGGCTAATAAAATTGGGTCAAAGGTAGGAGATACTCTTAAATTACTAATAGAGAAAGAACCTGTAGTTAACGAGAGGGGAGAAGAGAGGCCCGCTAGAATTGATAAGTTGGAAGAAAATTTAAGTAACTTAAGCTCAGCTTTTTCTTTCATTAAAACTATTGAAAAAACTCCTACTACAAAGAATTGCAAGTCTACACATGTTCCTAAGAACAAGGGTGCCACTTCTAGTGGCAACAATGAAGATCTTAAAATGATTAGAGTTCACCCAAATTTTGTAGATTTGATAAAAGAACCAATCTATAAAAATACGTCTCTTGACTTCGTTCCTATAAGTGTGATTATTAAAAATTTATATACTAGAACTCCTAGAGACTATGGTTGTGTGATTGAGGAGTTGGAGACAAAAGATAACAATACTTGAATCTATGCATTATGCCTAGATAGGGGCATAAAACGATAGCGCTTGTTGGGAGGCAACCCAATGAATAAAATAGTTTTTTCTTTTTTGTTTCTGGTTTGTGTGTTTACACGATTATTCCTCTGTTATGATTGTGATTTTATGTTTTAATTAGTGTTTGTGCCAAGTAATGCCTTTAGAATGGCTTGGGTGATAGTTGATTTGATCTTGTTGGAAAACATAAACTTTTACATCCAGTAGCAGAATTGTTAAAAATCACTGGAGCGACAAAAAACTCTGAATTTTTTACACTCAAAATTTTTTACACTCAAAAAACTCAAAATTTGGTGTTACGAAAGGATGAGTAAAATTTGAGTCTTTACAGACTATTTTGTTTTTTGACAGATTCTATTTTTGTTGCATTGTGTGCTTATTTTGATGAATCATGGACTATACCGGGGGGTTTTAGCCATGGTAAAGTTAGAATACAGTAGGTATAATGCAAAAAAATATGAGTGGGTTTTCACCAGTACTTAAAGCAAAGATTGGTTTTCTTATACTAACGGATCTCACGAAGGCATTTGTTAAGTTTTGTGTGATTGAAGTTTTCAAGTTTTGGGTGAGATCATGATGGATGAAGGAATTAGGAGTGAAAAGATCCTAAGCTTGGGGATTCCCATGGCAACCCAATGTAATATTCAAGGAGAACCAAGCAACTAAGCTTGGGGATGCCTTCTTCTAACGACCATCGGTAATTTTACTTGGAGCTATATTTTTATTCGTCACATATCATGAGTTTTGCTTGGAGCGTCTTGTATTATATGAGTGTTTGCTTTTTTTGCTTTTTAGTTTGTCACAATCATCCTTGCTGGACACACCTATTTGAGAGAGCCATAATTATGCTATGATTTATTAGAATTGCTCTATGTGCTTCACTTAAATTTTTTTAGCTATGGAATTGCTCTAGTGCTTCACTTAGATTATTTTGAGAGTTGGTAATTTTGAAGAAATCCTCTCATTGCTTCACTTATATTATTTTGAGAGATGAAAAGTTTTAAGGAATATTTATGCTCTTGTTCTTCACTTAAATTTGTTTGAGAGCTTGTTATAAGCAATGGTAATATATGGAACTAGTCCCCAAGTGATAGATATTCAAGAGGGATAATAAAAACTACCACGAAGATCATTGGACAATATAAACTTGATTCCTTGCAATAATTTTGCGATATGGAGATAGTAATATGTGAGTCATGTTGGTGAGTAATTATGCTTTAGTAAGAATATTGGTGTTAAGGTTTGTGATTCCCTATGCAAGCATGAAAGTCAATAGTTATGCAATGAAGTTATATCCTACTTGTGGTGCATTATTCGGTGTTAGTTTTATTTAATGCTCATTCGTGATCATTTTTGTTTGTTGGTAGGTTGCTTCTCAATCTATTTGCTAGCCTTTCCTTGTACTAAGTGGGAATACTACTTGTGCATCCAAACTCCTTATACCCAGTTGTGCCAAATGAGTCCACCATACCTACCTATATGCGGTATTTCCATGTCGTTCCAAGTAAATTTGTATGTGCCAACTCTAATTTTCAAAATGAATTTCCTTTTTGTGTGCCCATACTGCTCACGAAGCGGCAGGGGGTGGCCAATATTTTTCCATGTTAGATGTGTTATTCTCAAGATGAGTGTGTATTCACTTGTCATTGCACGAGAGTGTGGCAAGTAATAGGGATGCCTAGTCCTGAATTGAAAAAGAAATTTACTTTGTGTTGTCAATAATAAATTCCTTGGAAAGTGTTGGTATGGAAGGCACCCATGGATATGGCTAGCCATGGATTGTGAAAGAATGGTGGAAAAAGGAATAAATTTTATTTGATGTTTGGGAACCGCCTATGATGTATCTAGCATGGAAAGTATTGGGAATTCTCGGTCGTTTTCGTTGACAGGAAAAGCATGCCTCTCAAAACAGTTTTATCTCTCAATTTAAGCTTTGAGCTTTGGCACCTCTACAAATCTCTGCTTCCCTCTACGAAGGGCCTATCTATTTACTTTTATGCAATTTTTATTTTTATTGAGTCTCCATCTTCTCATATAAAGCACCAACTAGGGAGCACTATTATCATGCTTGAGCATTGGATGTAGCTAATATTTGAGTGTGTTTCATGAATGGATCAATGATTGAGCATAGTGGGCTAGGGATAGCTTTCTTTAGTGTTGATATTTTGGAAGACATGGTTGCTTGTTGATATGCTTGAGTATTGAGGTCTTCATGTCAAATTATAGACTATTGCTTTGAATCATCTAAAGTCCAAATGTCCATGCTACAAAAGAAAAGAATATGTGATAAATATGATGGGTAGCATTCCACAACAAAAATTTTGTTTTTATCATTTACCTACTCGAGGACGAGCAGGAATTAAGCTTGGGGATGCTGATACGTCTCCAACATATTTATAATTTTTGATTGTTCCATGCTATTAAAGTATCATTCTTGGATGTTTTATACTCATTTTTTAGCAACTTTATATCATTTTTTGGGACTAACCTATTAACATTGTGCCAAGTGCAAGTTGCTGTTCTTTGCTTGTTTTTTACTTCACAGAAAATCAATACCAAACGAAATCCAAATGCCATGAAACTTTTTGGATATTTTTTCTGGACAGAGGACACCCAGGGAGCCAAAGAAGTGCATGGGAGGAGGTCCGTGGGGCCCACTAGGCACCAGGGCGCACTAGAGGCCCCTGGTGTGCCCTGGTGGGTAGTGGAGCCCACGGGAGGCTTCTCCACCGACTATCAGCTCTATAAATACTCTAAAATCCCAAAAAGACTAGGGGAGTCGAGAGAAAATAGTTTTCACCGCCACAAGTTCTAGAACCATGAGATCCAATCTAGAGGCCTTTTCCGGCACTCTGCCGGAGGGGTCAACGATCACGGAGGGGTTCTTCATCATCACCCTTGCCCCTCCGATGATGCGTGAGTAGTTCACCACAGACCTACGGGTCCGTAGGCAGCAGCTAGATGGCTTCTTCTCTCTTTTTGATCTTCAATACAATGTTCTCCTCGATGTTCTTGGAGATCTATTTGATGTAATGACTTTTTGCGGTGTGTTTGTTGGGATCCGATGAATTGTGATTTTATGATCAGTTCTATCTATGAATATTATTTGAGTCTTCACTGAACTCTTTTATGCATGATCTTTATAGCCTCGTATTTCTTCATCGAAACTTTGGTTTGGTTTGTCCAACTAGATTGATTTTTCTTGCCATGGGAAGAGGTGCTTTGTGATGGGTTCGATCTTGCGGTGCTCAATCTCAGTGACAAAAGGAGACATGACACGCATGTATCGTTGCCATTAAGGATAAAAAGATGGGATATATTCCTACATGAATAGATATTGTCTACATCATGTCATCGTTCTTATTGCATTACTCCATTTTTCCATGAACTTAATACACTAGATGCATGCTGGATAGCGGTCGATGTGTGGAGTAGTAGTAGTAGATGCAGAATCATTTCTGTCTACTAATCTTGGACGTGATGCCTATATACATGATCATTGCCTTGGATATTGCCATGATTATTCGCTTTTCTATCAGTTGCCCAACAGTAATTTGTTTACCCAGCATATGCTATTTTCTTGAGAGAAGCCTCTAGTGAAATCAACGGCTCCCGGGTCTATTTCCTATCATATTATTTTCAGATCTATTAATCCAAAAATACCTTGCTGCACTTTTTCTTTATTTATTTTATTTTATATTTTTGTTAGATCTATTTATCCTATCTCATACAATTTAATCTATCTCAATACCGAGGAGAGATTGACAACCCCTCTTACGCGTTGGGTTGCAAGTTTTTGTGGTTTGTGTGCCGGTGCTGTTTACATAGTTTTGCTTGGTTCTCCTACTGGATTGATAACCTTGGTTTCATAACTGAGGGAAATACTTACCGTTGCTGTGCTGCATCATCCTCTCCTCTTTGGGGAAATACCAACGCAGATACAAGCAATCAGTATTGTTTACTAGGCGTTTGTCTAAGTCTCCTATTGGTTCGATAACCTTGGTTCTCTACTGAGGGAAATACTATCCGCTACTATATTGCGCCGCCCTTCCTCTTCGGGGAAAATCCTAATGCAGCTCACAAGTAGCAGAAAGAATTTTTGGCGCCATTGTACGACAGACATCATCAAACACCTATAGGTTCCTACATTTACATTATCATTTACTTGTTCTACTTTTTATTTGCTTTTATTTTCCTTCTCTTTTTCATCTCCCTCCACTTCTCTAAAAAAATCAAAAGCACAATAATATTTAATTTTCTTGTTCTCTTGTTTGCTTGAAGTTGCTATCATGTATGAAGTTGTTATCGCTAAAGGTGATAGTGAGGACAGTAAAACTCGTGAGAATGAACCTCTCGTAAATTTGGACACTAAAACTTTTGTGACGGGAAGTGGGAATATTATTGGAAAAAGTGTTATCCAAGAATTCTTTACTTGCCTGGGAGCTTTGGTATCTAATGATGTCCCTAGTCTTAAAAGAATCAATAGTTATTCCCAGGCTATCTCTGCACTTATTATCAAACTTGAAAGAAGGTTTATGCGTACTCATCCCACTTTTCAAATATTGTTCTTTGAGCTACCTATTATAAATGATCCTAGAGCTAAAAAATTGCTACACTTATCCTCATGAACGAATTCGATTACATAGTTCGGGAAGCTAGAGAAATATTTTATCACTATGATATGAATTATGAGTGCCCTATGATAGATGAAATCCTTTATGATAGAGATTTTATGCGAAGATATATGTCTAGGGATAATCATGATTTTGAGGAGAATGCTAGAAATAAGGTTCCAAACCTACACTTAATCCAATACCTAGTTAATAGTACCAACCATCAATATTCTTGGATTGTTAAAGGAAACCAAAAAGAGTTTGGTGAAGATTGCTTTGAAAATGTTAAAATCCTGATAGAAGATGAATTCATTTCCACTTATGAAAGGTCCCTTGATGACCATGCTTCTCAAAAATCAAATCCAAATGATATAAATGTTACTAAAGATAGCCCATTCCATTACTTGAGTTCCCCTAATAGGAAGTCTATTGCTGAAAGAAGGGAGTTAATAAGAAGTGCTTATGATGATATCATTTATAAGGGGGTAAGGCAATCCAAAGATGATAATACTTGAAACTATGGGGCATAATGCATAACACTTGCTGGAAGGCAACCCAATAGTGATCTTAAATTTTTTCCTTTTTATTTCTGTTTTGGTGTGATGGAATGATTATTTCTACTATAATTATTGTGCTTTTATCTTTTAATTAGTGTTTGTGCCAAGTAAAGCCTTTGGGATGATTTGGATGATAGTTGAATTGATTTTGTGCAAAAACAGAAACTTTTACGCCCAGTGCAGGAATTTTAATTTTTTATTGGAATGTGATAAAATTCTAAAAAAAATTGCACATGATTTTGATACAAATTGTCCACTTTATCCTAATTCTTCAGATTTTTTGGAGTTACAAAAGTATAATTTATGTTTAGATCTTTACAGACTATTCTGTTTTAGATAGATTCTATTTTTTATTGCATAGTGTGCTTATTTTAATGATGCTATGGATTATATCGAGGGGGGTATAAGTCATGGAGAAGTTTGAATACAATAGGTATTATGCAAGAATAATTATGAATGAGTTTACAACAGTACCTAAGGTGTATGATTTGCCGATTATACTAACGGATCTCACAAAGTTTCTGTTGAGTTTTGTGTGTTGAAGTTTTCAAGTTTTGGGGGAGATCACGATGGATGAAGGAATAAGGAGCGGCAAGACCCTAAGCTTGGGAATGCCCAAGTCACCCCAAGGTAATATTCTAGGAAGACCCTGATACGTCTCCAACTTGTCTATAATTTATGAAGTATTCATGCAATGTTTACAATAATTTTATATGGTTTTGGTGCACTTTTATATGATTTTCATGAACTAACCTATTAACCTAGTGCCTAGTGCAGTTGATATTTTCTGCATGTTTTTGCTTTCCTAGAAAACCCATACCAAACGAAGTCCAAATGCCACCAAATTTTATGGTGACTTTTTTTATGAAAAATAAGAGACCCAGGAAGCCTCGGGAGGGAGCCGGAGGGTGTCCAGGGGAGCCATGGGCTCAGCTGGCGCCCCTAGGGCGTGCCGTCTGAGCTCGTGGGTCCCTTGGACACCCTCTGATGTGATTCCAACACTAAAAAAAATCCTCTAATAACAAAACCCCCGAAAGTTCACCTAGATGAGTTTTTCCGCCGCCGTAAGCGTCTGTCCCGAAGCGATCTCAATCGGAGCCCTTTTCTGGCACCCTGCTAGAGGGGGAAATCATCACCGGAGGTGTCGTGGTTTTGTCACGACATATGTCCGAGTGTGAGGACTTAGTCGTGAGGCCATCGCAACTAGGTGATTAGCTTGTCGGGGTTGTGCGGGTTGAAAGACATGAGTTTACCCAGGTTCGGCCCCTAACGGTGGAGGTAACGGCCTACTCCTGCTTTTCTGCTTATTGCTTGAGTATTGATTACAAGGGAGCGGATTTGCTTGACCTAGCTATCGACTGATTGTAACCTGTCCTATCTATGCCGGGGACTCGCCTTTATATACAGGTCGAGGCCTTCGGCTTACAAGAGTCTGGGTCGTATCATGACCTATGACTAAGTCTAGCCCTAAGCCGGCCCATCTTGTGAGCCACCTTTCCAATCCTGCATCTTGATCGTCCTGGCCCATCTGAAGCCTAGCTCCACGAGTCGCCAGTAACTTGACCCGGCCTCTACAGGGCGGGTTATACCGTGGGGTTATATCCCCAACATTAGGCCCCAGATTGATTTGAACTTGTTCATGTCAATCTTCAATCCATTTGTCTGGCGAATCTTCCCTCTGAATCTCATAATCTTCAGCTTGAAAAACTTCACAACCCGCCATATGAAATGATGATGTCACCTCCCTAAATTTGGGGAGTCTTCAATGATGTCATAGCGAATCTCGTGTATATCCACTCATCCCGAAAACCGAGGCGTCTTTTGTTGCAAAAGTTACTGTGCCTCCTCGATTTTTGCATCTGCCATTTACTGTTTCCCCCCTTATAAATACACACGAGGGGTTCCTTTTCTTATTTTTACCTTGTCTCCTCCGCTTCTTCTTCTACCTCTCAAAGCTCTCTGCGACCGGAGCTACGCCGCGCCCGTCGACCTTCACCAGCCGCCTCGTTCGGGAACACAGCGCCGCCCCGCCTTCGCCGTAGTTCAGCGGTGCATTTCCACCATCTGCTGCTGCAGCCAGGTACACATATCTTTCCTTTTCAGATCCATACTGGGTTGCCTGAGTTCATGAAGTTCGTCGGCGTTCATCTGCTCTTGTTCATCACATTTTAAGTAGATCTTGTATTTTCCTCTGAGATGGCCGTAGAAACATTGCAGCAACAGATTTAATATCAGTCATGCATCTGAATAAACTATGCCTCCTCTAGAATCCACGAATAGTTCATCAGTAGCTCCGCCGCTATCATTAGGTTTAGGAATTATTTTCTTTTTTCAAACTGCCCATAGATCCAAAATTGTAACTGATTTAGTTGAAACTTGTTTATACCACACTTAGCAGAAAACTTTAGCAATCCCCAACTTTTAGTTAACTCGCCTTCATATCTTGGGCGGCTTACCATCATATCATAACTTGCCAGGTATTTAGAACATGCCTCTGTTGCTTAGCCGGAGCCAGCTTACCGTTTAAGGCGACTTGTCTATTATGCCGTTTGTTCATATCATGGTAGTGATGGCTCATTATTTCTTGAGTAACCCGGCATTTATATTTTCGCAGCCTTCTGTTGTACTTAGGTGACTTAATATGTCGAAATCCACCATTTGCAATTGGGTTCCTTCCTAAGTATCTGAGCTCATCCTTAAGGATTATCAAGATCAAGGTCTTCTGGCGCCTCAAGAAGAAATTGGCTGGCGAGCCGGCCAAGGGGATGATGTTCCTTGACCCGGCGAAGGAGAAGTTGTGGTTTTTACTGACCATATCCTTAGAGGTTTTACTCCGCCCGTGTCAAAATTATTTCGAGGCGTCTTGAGCTACTTCAATCTTCATCCTCAAGACTTGGGTCCAAACTCCATATCCAATATCTGTCACTTTCAAATCCTATGCGAGGCATATCTACAAATAGAACCCACTGTTGCTCTCTTTAAGGACTTTTGTATATGAACCGCCAAACTGAGTGTGCGGATGGCTCGAGCTTAGAACTCGGCAGAATTTCAATCCAGAGACGTCGAGATGGTTGTTTTTCTTCAGCCACCCTACCAAGTCACCCTAAGGGATGGGCCAGGACTTGGTTTTATGGCAAGAATACTGCCCCAGCCGATGAAAACCCTCTACCGGGTTATAGAGTTGACCGCCTTCCCATGGACTTTAATCCGCCCAGCAAGATTATTCCCGAGGAGCAAGCTGAAGCCCTCTCGGTTTATCCGAAATTAAGAGCCTTGCTAGCCAATGGGTTAACAGGGGTTGATCTAGCCCGGTGCTGGGTTGCATGGAGAATCCACCCTTTAAGCCGTCGACCCGGCTTAATGTGTGAATACTCAGGGAGTCAAACGACTGTCAGCGGTACAGCTCTGATAATTTTACCACTGAGGAAGTCAACAAAACTGTGAAAAGTCTGCTCGGGGAATCTCACGAAAGCTGCAATAAGACGGGCTATTAATGTTCTTCAAGCTTAACCCGGCTCCTGCAGTAAGCATTCTTCTCTATCCGGATTAAAAATTATTATCTTCCTTTGTACTTTAGCTTTCTAACCCTTCTTAATCATGCAGCCCGGCTCTGCCTTCTGGAATAAGAAAAGGAAAACTTAGGCGGTCAAAAAGACTGCACCAGCTCGGAAGAAGAACAAACCCACTGCTGTGACTGATCCAGCTGCCGTGGGCGAGTCAGTAGAAGCTGATGATCAATCAGAGGTAGAACTCGATTCTCTTAGCCGCCTCTTTATCAAATTAGCTGACGCCTCTTGTTCTAAGGATGAGGTAGCAACAAGCCAGGCTGATGACATTGAGGTACGTAATTTCTATCTCTTCCAGCTCAGACTCCTTGCCTCAAAAGAAGACAAGGCGGGTCACCCAGAAAGTAAGCTTTTCTCATCCAGATGCTCACTTAGACCCGTACTTTATTTTGAAGAAAACTCAGCATGAGTCAAGATGCCAAACTTGGAGTGGTGGCTCTAGAGATCTGGTAGCCGGGTTAACTCATGAACCATCCACTCGCAAGCGGCATACTGAGGTGCCACATAGTCTGACTCCTTCTTTACCCTAAGCCGGCGTTATGAGACAACCTCTTAACCCCTCTGATTCCAATTACCAGGAGTCGCCACCATCGTCAGGAGACTCATCAGCCACTCAATTACTGGCTTTGGTCATAAACCCAGGGTAAGTAACTATATTTTAACTGTTGATAGCTTAATCTGTTGCCATATGTTCTTGAACCTATTATCTTGATCACAGGGCCCAAGCCAAGAGCAAGAAAAGGAAAACGGCCGACTCTTCAAAGACCCCCAAAATCCCTGAGTCGGAGGACCAGGTATTAGTGAGCCCTAAGGCCAATATTGAGAAACCTGAAGACCATCATGACGACCGGGGTGACCCGCCCCCGCAAGCTGAAGTAATAGCCTCTGAGGCTATGGGTGTTGATGCTAACCCGGCGAACAACCTTGACCCGCGAAGTCCCATCCTTGCCTCAAGCCCTGTCGAAGAAACTGAAGAGACACCTCCTGAGAAGAGTAATAATGACATTACCATTATTGGGGCGGGTCATAAAGCGCCAGAAACCTCCAAGGTTCTAACTAAGCATACATCCAAGGAGGAGACACCCTTCCTTGAAAAGGGCAAATCAAAACCTGAACTGCCAAACTATGAGGACTTCAGTGCTGAGGAATTGCATGCTAGCTACCTAAGCCGCCTGGCTACAAGCCGGGACATGGAGGCCAATTTAGTCAGCATGCTGAAGAAGTATGAGGTACACTCCTTTTTTTCCTGTTATATATCCTTATGTAGCCTTGAAGTCTTGATCATAGGAAAAACTTGAGTATGGTTAAGACTTAAAGAAAAATCCGTAGAGTCTGAAGTGTAGCCCCCAAGGGTCGGGTTATCATGAAATGATAAACCGGTTCTTAAACAACTCATTAAAATAAAATGCCATGTAGTCCCCAAGGGCTGACTTATTTTCATGAGATGAGCCGGGTCTTGCAATATGATTATACTTTGAAAAATTGACCTGCATCCCCCAAGGGTCGGCTCATCTTTCTAAGACGAACCGGGTCTTCTTATACTTTTTAAGATAGAAAAAATGACATGCATACCCCGAAGTGCCGAGTATATTGCTTGCAATCTGCTTGGGACTTTTCCATTGATCTTGAACTGATAGAGCCCCCAGGAACTAGGCTTAATATTATCGCCGGCTTACATCAGCATCTTCAAACTGAATTATCTCATTATGTAGGAGGCTTTAAACAACGCTGAGTCAAATTTGACCGGCTTGAAAAAAGACATGAAAGTTGAACAAGCCCAACGATCCAAAGCAGAGTAAAGCCTACAGTCTTCCTTGGAAGAGCTGGAAAAAATCAAGGAGGATTTTGAGACGGCGAAGGATTCTTTTGAGACAGAGAAAGCCGCCTTGATCCAACGGGCAGAAGCCGCCGAGCAACAATTGGCTCCGGCTACTGAGGAATTGGCTGGTTTAAAGCACCATATAACCTTAATGGCCCAAGCCATATTTGGTAAGTCCTCTCTCAAGATTTGAAAGAAATGTTTAACTCGCGTGGCGACTCACATATGCCAATTTCTGTACAGGTGATAGAACTCGCAGCCTTCTAGATAGCATCGTCAAGCTAAAAGCGGTATACTCTCTCACGGAGCAGCTGTACACTGGAAGCATGCAGACTTTAAAGGTCGTAATGGGCGACAAGGACTTGCCAAAATTTATCAAGGACGCCTTGAAGAAGCTGTCAACTATCCCCGCGCAGGTAGAAGAGCTGAAGAGATCATTCGCCCACTCAGGAGCAACCACAACGCTAAGCCAGGCAATGGCTTACTCACCTGAACTGGAACTTGCGGAGATGGCTTACTCCCTTTTCTCAAGCCGACTACGAACGCTGTGTGAAGGAATCTCGGGTGTTGGCGAGTCAGCTTGTCGCTAACATGGAACTGAAGAAGTACCAACCTTCTTATGATAGCAATAATGCGCAAATCCCGCCACCAACCTTGATTTCCTGTGACTCAACTCCATAATGGCGTAAGCATCTCTTTGCCCCCGATGTTGACCCATCTCCAATCTTGAACGATGAAGCTGTCTTCCAGGCTTTAACAAATACCAATTGGAAACTAGACAACATTCAGATAGAAGAGGCGGGGCAGGATAACCCGGAAGCTTCAACTATTGGGGGGGGGGGGCATCACGGTGCTAACCCAGACGGCGCAGAAGCCATCTTACAAGAGTAATTTGAAACTCTTGCAAAAACTTGACTGAATATCATGGGCTAAGCTATAGCCTTGTAATAGGACTAGCTGAAAATACTTTGTTGTTTTGTCGTGCCTTCGCGCATGTTTAATCGTTTAAGCAAACACATGTCCGTCTATTGATTGAAAATTTGAGATCAACATATGTTTACTTGACCCGTCTAGGCGTCTTGTGTTTGAAATATCAACAGCTATTGCTGGCAACTGTATGTGCTAAGTCGCATGTAGCAACCTGGAAGTGCAGAGACTGACATCTGCAAAAATTTCCACCAAGCCATAATTGGTGTAAAAATAAACCAGAGATGTACACACCAGCAACTTATAGTTATAATAACTAATTGGTTAGAAGCA
Source organism: Thinopyrum elongatum (assembly GCA_011799875.1). NCBI lineage: Eukaryota > Viridiplantae > Streptophyta > Magnoliopsida > Poales > Poaceae > Thinopyrum > Thinopyrum elongatum. The sequence goes on from CM022298.1 coordinate 527,263,360, forward strand.
ATGGCGGGTTGATAACCCGGTGACTCATGGTCACCAGAAACTCAATATGAACCAATGCTAACCCGGCGTCCTTTTTGATCCGGCGACTTAAAGTCGTTGCAATAATATGACCAAGAGAAAAAAAATATGCAAACACAGAAATAAATAGCATAAATATATATATATATATTGATATATATCCAAATAATTGTGAGTCAGCCTATGAGGCTTTAATAAAAAAGATCGGCCTGCAAGGCTCGAATCTTACTTTAGTAAAACATGGCATGATAGCCTTTGTTTACCCTTGATTTTCATAAGCCGGCCCAAAACCGCCGTGTTACCTTTGACAAGTTTAGGGTCACAAAGATAGGCTATCAAGAAAGGCAGTTATAAGGACGGTGACTCATGATCAGAAAAAGATCGATATTCATCACAAGTAACCCGGAATTCTTTTGATCCGGTGACTCACTGTTATTGCCATAATCGTGATTAAGAATATAATATTCCTGTCAATACAGGAGCACTATTAATATTGAATAAACAGTAAGTAGGCTTTCGAGGCTCGACAAAAAGACCGGCTTTTGAGGCTCAAGTCTTGCTTCAATGAAGCTGGCATGATAGCCTTGGTTTATCCTCGCTTTCCGTAAGCCGGCTCTCACATGGCTTAAGCCGCCGTTTTAACTTTGAAAAGTTCAGGGTCATAAAGATTGACTTGTCAAGAGTATGGCGGGTCATATTTTTAGAGTAGCATCTTGCATACAGGCAGGTTTAACCAATGGGGTGGCATTTTTTGCCGCATCAAGAGGGTGAGATAGCAAAACTCGATGAGTTGGAAGCCCCCAAGTTCCCTTATGATCAATTAATAAAAGGCTCATGCACAACATATGAGATGAAACGACAGAGGCCCCGAGTTTCGGGGATGCCGGCTTTATTATGTTGATCATAAAAATATATACATGATATGTATGTACAATGATTGGAGCCAGTGGCTCAAGTGTAGTAAGGCCGAAGATGAGCAATATTCCAAAGCCTGTTGGTCTCCTCCTCAGAGGTGCATGACTTATTGTGTTCACGTATGTCGATGAGATAATATGACCCATTGTTGAGGTTTTTACTAACAACAAAGGGTCCTTCCCAAGGCGGTGATAGCTTATGCATGCCTTTCCGATCTTTAATCAAACGGAGCACTAAGTCGCCCTCCTAGAATGTCCGGCTTAGAACTTTGCGGCTATGATAGCGACGCAGGTCTTGTTGGTAAATCGCCGATCGAGCCGCCGCGAGATCATGTTCTTCATCCAAGGCATCCAAAGCGTTTTGACGTGCCGTCTCGTTATCTGCTTCAATGTAAGCCGCCACCCTGGGCGAGTCATGATGAATATCACTTGGGAGAACCGCCTCTGCGCCATAAAGCATGAAGAAGGGCGTGTAGCATGTTGATTTGTTGGGGGTGGTCCTGATGCCCCAAAGGACTGCAGGAAGCTCTTCAACCCAACAACCCGGTGTATGTTCCAAAGGAACCATGAGCCGGGGTTTGATCCCTTGTAATATCTCCTAGTTAGCACGCTCTGCCTGATCATTGGACTGTGGATGAGCCACAGAGGATACATCAAGACGGGTGTGTTCTCTTTGATAGAACTCTTTCATAACACCTTTAGACAGATTTGTCCCATTATCAGTGATGATACTTGTCAGGACCCCGATCCTAAGTCACACCGATCAAGCATGTAACACATCGTATCACTTTGCGGCCTCACGCACGGTATCCCCACGGGTGCCACCTTACCTGGCCCGGGACCGTTTGCGCCTTTTGGCTCACGTATATGATAGTGTCGTTAGCATCCATATGACAGAGAACCCGGGCCGACATGACTAGTCGTAAACCCAAGGTGGCACTAACTTACAGGGACAGGCATACATGACCCAGCAACACACGTGTCGGTCAGCAGCGAGTGAATCCGAGCTGTAGCAAGCTAACAGAACTCCGGTAAATACCGCGTGACATTTCCCGAAAGGGATAGACACAGGAGCAAAGAAGGACACATGCCGGCCAACCTAAGTGTTCCAGAGCAATAGCGAACTACCATGGCTCAGTGGAAGCACCAGGAGACATTTCCCCTTAAGTAAGGCTATCAAGAATAAACAACTATGTGTCGGATCCCACAAAAAGCAATACACGTTACACGTACGCATAACATGCAAGTATGTGTAGAGACAACATGGCATCACAACAAAACTCAACAACACATACAGATAAAGGCCCAGAAGAGCCTCATAGCATTTATTACAAACAGGGGTCACATGACCCAACATACAGAGCATACAAGCAACGGAAGCATAACATGTCTGAGTACAGACAACTACAAATGAAAAAGGCTGAGAAGCCTGACTATCTACAAGACCCTCCCAAGGGTACAAGATCGTAGCTGAGGTAACAAGCTAAACGTCAAAGTCCATGCGGAACTACTAGTGAGACCGAAGTCTCCTCTACAAAACATAAATTAAGCAAACATGAGTACAAATGTACCCAGCAAGATTTACATCAGAACTATCTACATCTGCATCAATATCAACAAAGGGGATGGTGGAGTTTAACTGCAGCAAGCCAGCTTTGACTCAGTGGCTATCCTGTACTACGACTACCAGCATTTTCTTTGAGGTGAGAAAGCGCACACGAGTCCACATATTCACCATAACAATACACCACTAAGGATCCGCTCCCATCTCCCTACGAGAAGTCCATCCATAGCACTCATGCTTATCTTGCGCATTTTAGAGTATCCACTTCCAGTTATATATGAACAATGTAAGCTTTCCAAGTAGTCCATATCCGCGGACGCGGCTATTCAAATAGATCATATTACCCTGAAGGGGTGTACATCTTCACACACACTCTCACCACTTATCGCCATTTACATGACATGTACTCGGCAACCTTCAAGCGGAAGCCCAGCGAGGGTGTCGGCCACGACCTGACTAACCACACAAGTCTCTAGTCTAGGTTTATCGCCTATTTGAGTTCCATCCGCAAGGAAGTCCGGCCGTGGTTTCCACTACGGCCCCAAACGATGTGTGCAGGGTTCCCAATTCCACCAAACGGGTGCCACTTGGTACACTGGGCCATGGTGCCTAGTCTGTCCCAAGCCCACCTGTACCGGGTGCCACTTGGTAGACTACTAACACAACCTACAAACACCAGAAACTAGTTGCAACTCCTGGACAGAGATCGAGGCGATTAATAAGTCGAGAGGGGCACTTAAGCATTCCAATGTGTGGTAGTAACTGTCTTGGACCGCAAACACAGAACTCAGTTCCTGAGAACGGTTTCAATGAGACAACCCACCATGTACTCCTACATGGCCTCTCATCGCTACCTTTACCAAATCGTGTTCACACACTTAGCTCTCAATAGTAGGACATGTTCATCACCATCCCAATCCATCCCAGATGAATCAGACCTGACACAACTCTAAGCATAGCAGGCAATAGCAAGTAAGCATGAATGAGTAGGCACATCATGGCTCAAACAACTCCTACTCATGCTAGTGGGTTTTAACTATTTACCATGGCAAAGACAGGTCATGCAGAGGAATGGGTTCAACTACCGCAACATGTAGCAGTTGAATCGTTGTTGTCCTAATGCAGTAAAAGAGAGCTAGAGCGAGAGAGTGGGATTGTATTAGAATGCTCAAAGGGTGTTTGCTTGCCTGAAATATCAACATGGTAGCACTGCTCATCACACAGGTACTCTGAAACACTCTCTGGAGCAGGACCTATCGAGAAGGATGGTGCCGACAATCAGTACAGAAACAAATGCAATAATATGATGCATGATCATGGCATGTAGATATGATGTGGTTCGTGCTAATGCATCTAGTATTCAATTTGGATGAGGTCCATTTGAACCAAAGGTTCAAATACAAATCCAAATTAAGCCTCTTAAAATGCCATTAATGTGTTTCCACTTATATAGCAGGTATAAGTTAGTTTGTCATGCATGCAAATGGTACAGATGGATAGATTGAATTCTTCTAATAATTTTTCATTTATAAATTAGTTCATCTGGAGTTACGGTTGAATTTCTATTAACTATTGAAGATTCAAACATTTTCTGGAATTTCCTAGATTATTGTTAATCCAGAAAATGAGTTATCGCGTCAGCATGACATCAGCTGCTCAACTGACCGTGCGAGGTAGGTTTCTGTTTCCCTTATTCTTTTCTTTTTCTATTTATTTTGCTCTGTTTTGATTTAGTAATAATACTAAACCATTTTTGTTTCTTCTGAAATTATTTGTGGATGCAAAATGGACTAACCCAAAGCCCCACAATATTTTTCAGAATGATTGGAGTTATAAAAGTATTTATAGGAATTTATAACCCCAACTCAATTACAATATGATTTAATTCAAAGATCATAAATGCCTTGGAAAAATGTGCATGACCTCTGGTTAAGGTTTTAACCTTTTCCCATAAATAATGAACATTTTTTAAGGGCATTTTGGGTTCATTCAAAATATTTGAATGTGAACCTAGTTGAATTCATTTGGTGCTGGGGTTTGGTCATCCCCATTTCAAGTTTCTCTGAAGAATACCATGATGCATGATGCTTCTAATGCAACTATTAGTAAGCAAATTCTAGGGTTGTGACAACTCACCCCCACTAAACAAGAATCTCGTCCCGATATTCAAGACGTGAGGTAACAGGAAAGGGGGGCACAAAACTATCATAATCTTCTTGATCCAACTGCCCTTCTCGAAGATGTTGATTCATTGCATCACGTAGATCTTGACGTCTTTGCCTTCGAGATCTTCATCCAACTATGACGACGGAAAAGAGGGAAGCTCTACAGGATTCGATCTTCACAAAGATCAAGCGACTCAGAATCAACTCATGGAATGAGATGTTAGGACATCTCTTGAGCTAAGACATAAAACATACATCAGGGAGATGGAAGAATTAGATGACAAAGGTTCAGTTTGGTAGGCAACAATTCCACGCTTTAAGAAGATGGTGAATGGGTGTCAAGGTAGCGAGGAGTAGTTGCCCTGATTCCATAACGGGGCACCTTAGAAGAGGTGGCTCGTAAAATTATTCCCCAAAGTGGAAAAAGGAATTACTTTTAATACATAGATCATTGAAACTCTTCATACCAGGCTAATGCAATTAACAAATGATCGATTGGAAGAATTCGAAAGAGATGGCATGCTCAGTTTGAAAGGAAACTACGGTTATTGAACAACCGGCAAACTAAAGGCACATTCCAATTGATACCTGGGGTATAACCTAGTGTCTGAGCATGCTCTCAGAAACTTGAGCATCTCCATATTCATGAAGGTTTTACCAAGATCTATGCCAAGATCTTGGTGACACCTCGTACTACCATGGTGAACAGCGATGGAGGATGCAGATGCAAACGAAGATAACACTTTCTCAGATTTCACCTTAGCGAGGCTAAGGAAACAAAATCTGGATGATCGACCAAGAGACATTTAGCACTCTGCTTCTAATGTTCTCCTTGATGTTCTAACTACCACGGTCATGCTTAAAAGCATCAACATAGCCATCAAGTAAAGGTCGGACTTTGGGATACAAGGATCCATAAGGAACAACTTCTAGAATAAGTCACTCGAACTCCTCATGGAGAAGATGGTCAAATTGCTCAATCAAGATACTATAATGATAGATCTTCTGGCTAGGTGTGTCGGCCAGAACATCAACCTTGTCGGGACCTACATCATAGATCTTGCAAAAGTACCAACCATCATATCTGCCTGAGATTCAGATCTGGTTGGTAATAGGATATTTCAGACATTATGTCTGGAAAAGAAAGTTTGCAACACAAACCGACGAGATGACATTGCGAGATTCTTGGGAAATGAACTACGGTAGCAAGCTCCAAAACATGAGCTTGTTCGCAAGGCACACGTGATCACACTGTCCAAGACAAGCATGACCACATAGAAGTGTTACAATAAAACACTACCGAGTTCTGGTTGGGAACCATCATCGAGGATATCAAAGTCCTTACTTAAGTCATGATTAGCTCTTAAGAAGGAACTTCTTCTCCTTGAACAAATCAATCAGTGGCTTGGTGTGCTAGGGAATACATATGGAATGAAGATGATCAGTCTATCAGACCATAGAATACTTCGCACATGCATGACTGACTTGAGATGATCCCAGAGGAAGCAAAAACAAGCTTTCTCGAATTCACGGCGACAACTTTCATCAGATGCACGTGAAGTAGAGAAAGTCACTTCTTTCATCCAAAACATATGCTTCATGAGCGGGACATGAAGAAAATGCTTACACAAGTTTCCAATACTAGCTTAATGTTCATCATGAATCATGGAGAAAATAAAAATATTGCCGATGGGCTCAATAAGAATTCATCTGAGTTTCCATATAGATGGAATTCCACAATTAAGTGAACATAGGGATAGCATTGGTCAGACCAAAAGATCTAATGATGCATGCTCGAGGGAACAACCACAAGTAAGACAACATTATGAACATCATTGGTTCTCATTTGATTTGATGATGGCCCACACTCAAACCAATGTTTTGACAAGACAATAGATCCAACAACTGATCACGAGGAAGAATCGATGAAAATATCATATTTCTTCAACACACACAAACAGAAATATCCCTTTGGAATGAACTAATTCAGGCAAGCTTTTATCTTCCAACTCTCCAAGTTGTTGTTTAGCTTAACCAACTAGCTCAGGGATATCCAACACAGATTTTTGGAGAAGGGGTGGTTTACAAGAAAACCAACCTGATCACAGGCTCAACATAACAGCCAGGGGACAACCTGGTGATACTTCCGTGAAGATATTCGGAAAATCATGAACCACCGATATGTTATGAAGCTCGAGAACAATCTTGCTTTTCAAGGCAAGACGATATGATCAGAAGAGCGAGGGATTGACACAATCCTAACTCATTGATCGAGGAGTGCACCAGGAAAAATGGACTAGGTAACACGATCAATCTTAGGATGATGATTGAATAACCAACACGCTAAGAATAAGATTATTGTCCATTAACTACCAAGTAACAGGGTTGCTAGGAGTATTGATTTCACACATCACGGTTCACTTGTCGGCATTTCGGTCACAACAACACGGAGACCGAGGAATGAATAATGATGGCGAGAAGTATTACTGTATCAAGAATTCATAAGACGGTGTGCAATTCCCATGACATTCTTGACATAAGATGGTAATACTCCAGGGTAGAACATAACAAAAGCTAGATTGGCATTTTGATCTGCGGAATACAACTACTTTGACCAGTCCAAGAAATGGATGAGGTTCTGGAGTTTGTTTCTCCTAGTCATTCCAGAATAGAATGGCCTGACGGACCAGAAGAATATTATGTTTCGATGCACGAATGCAATGATATACCCTTGACTATCAATTGATAGATGAGGGTCAGAATACAAGTACAAAGGGAACAACTCAAAGGAACACACGATTTTCTGAGTTGTGGATGCATAGATTAGTATGTCGAACTAAGTTCAACATATTTCTTCCAGATAACCCATGCAGAAAGGTAAGACGGCAGATTCACAATGTGAATGGAGAACTCATCAGAAGCACTCTGGTTGTGATCTTTTGGTTCAAAAGAATTTCTGCCATATTGGTTCATTGTATTGGAAGAACGATATACCACGGACCTCGAAGACTATCACAAAGGTTACTAATATCCTGAAGGAATGAGCACACACTCTCAACACGAGGTAAGTAGTGTAAGTCTTGGGTTCAAGAACCCATAAATAGAATATCTACATACTAAATAACATCACGAGATGCTTTCGACAATGGTAGCCAGAATGTTCACACTGGAAACACAAAGCATGGCTAGACTACTGGGTGGTTCTCTAAGATACCCTAGTGTCCGAATAACTCCAACATATATGTCGAGGCAATGGAGTATCTCAACACACCGATTAGTGTGCCTAATCTGGCACAAAGGAACATCGGGAATGGGAAGAAGGGATTTGCAAATGCATTAGACTATTTAGAAACCTGGGATGACTCGGACAGCATAACGGCTTTAAATGCTCAAAAAGATTTTGAGACATCCTGCAAAATGGTGGCATAACCACTCAACATCATAAAATCAAGGTTCCGAGACCAACTGTCAACACACAGAAGTACTAGAAACTGAATTGAGACTTGAATCCATCATTCCTATAAGTCTACGGATTAGTAACACGTGATCCTGATAGAAAGACGAGAAGCCTAGTTCTTAATCCCCGTAGAAAAGAAGAGGTTGACTCAGATCAGAAGGGCATAAGGTAAAGGAGTAAAAGAGCCTTACGTTCCCTTCCACAATCAACTCCCTTATATAACTAAAGAATTTCTAGACATGACTTTGACCAGTTTGGCCTGGAAATCCTACAGGCAGTCAGGCTCTGATACCAAATCTGTCAGGACCCCGATCCTAAGTCACACCGATCTAGCATGTAACACATTGTATCACTTTGCGGCCTCACGCACGGTATCCCCACGGGTGCCACCTTACCTGGCCCGGGACCGTTTGCGCCTTTTGGCTTACGTATATGATAGTGTCGCTAGCATGCATATGACAGAGAACCCGAGCCGACATGACTAGTCGTAAACCCAAGGTGGCAATAACTTACAGGGACAGGCATACATGACCCAACAATTCACTTGTCGGTCAGCAGCGAGTGAATCCGGGCTGTAGCAAGCTAACAGGACTCCGGTAAACATCGCGTGACATTTCCCAGAATGGACAGACACATGAGCAAAGAAGTACACATGCCGGCCAACCTAAGAGTTCCGGAGTAGTAGCGAACTACCATGGCTCAGTGGAAGAACCAGGAGACATTTCCCCATAAGGAAGGCTATCAAGAATAAACAACTAGGTGTCGGATCCCACACATAGCAATACACGTTACACGTATGCATAACATGCAAGTATGTGTAGATACAACATGGCATCACAACATAACTCAACAACACATATAGATAAAGGCCCAGAAGAGCCTCATAGCATTTATTACAAACAGGGGTCACATGACCCAACATACAGAGCATACTAGAACCGGAAGCATAACATGTCTGAGTATAGACAACTACAAATGAAAAAGGCTAAGAAGCCTGACTATCTACAAGACCCTCCCAAGGGTACAAGATCGTAGCTGAGGTAACAAGCTAAACATCGAAGTCCATGCGGAACTACTAGTGAGACCGAAGTCTCCTCTACAAAACATAAATTAAGCAAACGTGAGTACAAATGTACCCAGCAAGATTTACATTAGAACTATCTACATATGCATCAGTATCAACAATGGGGGTGGTGGAGTTTAACTACAGCAAGCCAACTTTGACTCAGTGGCTATCCTGTAATACGACTACCAGCATTTTCATTGAGGTGAGAAAGCGCACACGAGTCCACATATTCACCATAACAATACACCACTATGGATCCGCTCCCGTCTCCCTACGAGAAGGCCATCCATAGCACTCACGCGGCTATTCAAATAGATCATATTACCCTGCAGGGGTGTACTTCTTCACACACACTCTCACCACTTATCGCTGTTTACATGACATGTACTCAGCAAACTTCAAGCGAAAGCCCAGCGAGGGTGTCGGCCATGACCTGACTAACCACACAAGTCTCTAGTCCAGGTTTATCGCCTATTTGAGTTCCATCCGCAAGGAAGTCCGGCCGAGGTTTCCACTACGGCCCCAAACGATGTGTGCAGGGTTCCCAAGTCCACCAAATGGGTGCCACTTGGTACACTGGGCCACGGTGCCTAGTCTGTCCCAACCCCACCTGTACCGGGTGCCACTTGGTAGACTACTAACACAACCTACAAACACCAGAAACTAGTTGCAACTCCTGGACAGAGATCGAGGCGATTAATAAGTCGAGAGGGGCACTTAAGCATTCCAATGTGTGGTAGTAACTGTCTTGGACCGCAAATGCAGAACTCAGTTCCTGAGAACGGTTTCAATGAGACAACCCACCATGTACTCCTACATGGCCTCTCATCGCTACCTTTACCTAATCGTGTTCACACACTTAGCTCTCAATAGTAGGACATGTTCATCACCATCCCAATCCATCCCAGATGAATTAGACCTGACACAACTCTAAGCATAGCAGGCAATAGCAAGCAAGCATGAATGAGTAGGCACATCATGGCTCAAACAACTCCTACTCATGCTAGTGGGTTTTAACTATTTACTGTGGCAAAGGCAGGTCATGCAGAGGAATGGGTTCAACTACCGCAACATGTAACAGTTGAATCATCCTAATGCAGTAAAAGAGAGCAAGAGCGAGAGAGTGGGATTATATCAGTATGCTCAAAGGGTGTTTGCTTGCCTGAAAGATCAACACGGTAGCACTGCTCATCACACAGGTACGCTGAAACACTCTCCGGAGCAGGACCTATCGAGAAGGACGATGCCGACAATCAATACACAAACAAATGCAACAATATGATGCATGATCTTGGCATGTAGATATGATGTGGGTCGTGCTAATGCATCTAGTATTCAATTTGGATGAGGTCCATTTGAAACAAAGGTTCAAATGCAACTCCAAATTAAGCCTCTTAAAATGCCATTAATGTGTTTCCACTTATACAGCAGGTATAAGTTAGTTTGTCATGCATGAAAATGGTACAGATGGATAGATTGGATTCTTCTGATAATTTTTCATATATAAATTATTTCATTTGGGGTTACGGTTGAATTTCTATGAACTTTTGAAGATTCAAACATTTTCTGGAATTTCCTAAACTATTGTTAATCTAGAAAATGAGTTATCGCGTCAGCATGACATCAGGATGACATCAGCTGGTCAACTGACCGTGCCTGGTAGGTTTCTGTTTCCCTTATTTTTTCTTTTTCTATTTATTTTGCTCTGTTTTGATTTAGTAATAATACTAAACCATTTTTGTTGCTTCTGAAATTATTTGTGGATGCAAAATGGACTAACCCAAAGCCCCACAATATTTTTCAGAGTGAGTGGAGTTATAAAAGTATTTATAGGAATTTATAACCCCAAATAAATTACAATATGTTTTATATCAAAGATCATAAATGCCTTGGAAAAATGTGCATGACCTCTGGTTAAGGTTTTAACCTTTTCCCACAAATAATGAACATTTTTGAAGGGCATTTTGGGTTCATTGAAAATATTTGAATGTGAACCTAGTTGAATTCATTTGGTGTTGCGGTTTGGTCAATACTATGAGGATAACCAAAGCGGAAGATCAACTTTTTCAAAAACTGAACTGCAGTCACTGCTTCTCAATTGCTAACTGGCTCTGCTTCAATCCACTTGGTAAATTTATCATCTGTCACCAAAAGGTGAGTCTTCTTGTCTTTAGACCTCTTGAATGGCCCAATGATATCAAGCCCCCAGACTGCAAACGGCCAAGTGATTGGGATCATCCATAATTCATAAGCCGACACATGAGCTTGTCTTTTAAATTTCTGGCATCCATCGCACTTGCTAACAATGTCCTCTGCATCAGCATGAGCCGCCAACCAAAAAAACCATGATGAAAAGCCTTGACCACCAAAGATCGTGACCCGACATGATGACCACAATCACCTACATGAATTTGTTGTAGGATTTCACGGCCTTCTTCAGGGGAAACACAGTGTTGGAACACGCCAGTCATACTACATCTGTGTAACTCGCCATTGACAATGGTCATGGACTTAGACCGCCTTGTGATCTGTCACGCCAAACTTTCATCTTCAGGTAACTCATGTCGGGGGGATGAACCCCGGGCAGGCAACGGAACCCGGATCCTTTTCAAAAACTTCAGGGCCAGCAACACCCCTTAATCCGGCTTGCCCTTGGCCGGGTTCCTCAACCCGGCCAAGTCCCGCAACCCGGCCAGACCCACTGGCGCATGCCGGCCGGACCCGGCAAGTCAAAGACTTCTTCAACAAACAAGCACAACCATGGTGCGCCCCTCAACCCGGCTGCGGGTCAGCTCCCGTCCCATCCAGGGCATATGACGGAACAAGTCCCCATGAAGGGATGAGCAGGGCCATAGTGGCCCACCAACCCCGCTGACCGGCAGGAGCATGGCAACAGTGGCCCACCTACTCCGCTGACCGGGGCCGGCATGGCTACAGTACATCCCTCGTCCCGCTGACACAAGCCGATGGCGACCAGGCGACGCGCCACTGTAGCCGAGCTGGCCCAACCACTTCGTGACGCACGACAAGATGGAGAGCAGTGCCCTCTGGCGCGTGGGGTCCGCGCCCAGAGAACCCGGCGTACACTGGTACCCGGTGGCCCTAGCACCGGCTTCCCAGACACTAACATCCTGGCCCCGCGCCCATGTAACTTTACCATTGTAACCCTGGGGGGTTAACCTATAAAACCCCCCCAGGTGGCCTCCATGCAGGGGGGTTCACAATCGATCAGACCCTCAGAAGAATACACACGCATACTAGGAGAGGGAACAGCCTATGCTCTGACCTGTCTTCCTCCATCCCCAGCACAGCTCTAGGAGCAAGCTTATACCACCCACATATAAACCACACTCGGCAGGACTAGGGGTGTTATCTCTCCGGAGAGCCCCAAACCTGGGTATGTCTTGCGTCCCTCGCTCGCTCGTAACGACCTCGCCTCTGGAGCCCACCGGTGCCCTAGAGCCTGTCCCTCTCTTTAGCCATCCTTTGGCATATGCCGTGCGCCCACCACGACAGTTGGCGCCTATAGTGGGGCAGCTCGAGTTCCCGGCCGGAGACATGTTCCAGACGGGGCCTCTAATGGTAACTTGACAGAAGGGTTATGCAAGACATCAAGAAACACATTAGGAGGGACCGGCTTGCGCTGAGAACCCAACCGGGACAAAGCATCAGCTGCCTCATTAAGCTGCCGATCAATGTGATCCACTTGGTATCCTTTGAAGTGACCAGCAATGTTAGTCACAGCTTGACGATAAAGCCGCCATGAGTGGGTCTTTATAATCCCACTTTCCTGAAACTTGTTGTGCCACCAAGTCTGAGTTGCCCAGACATCTAACCCAGCTTAGGTTCATCTCCTTAGCCATTCGAAGCCCTTGGAGCAAAGCTTCATACTCAGCTGCATTGTTAGTACAAGGAAACATAACCCGTAAGACATAACAAAATTTGTCACCTCGTGGAGATTCTAAAATAACTCCAGCCCCGAGCCTTCCAATTGCCTGGATCCATCAAAGTGTATCGTCCAGTATGTATTGTCGGGCTTCTCCTCAGGTGTTTGCAGCTCTTTCCAATCATTGACAAAATCTACCAAAACTTGGGACTTGATGGCTGTTCTGGGCACATATTTTAGATTATGTGGCCCAAGCTTGATTGCCCACTTAGCAACTCATCCAGTGGCTTCTCTATTTTGAATGATATCTCCCTAAGGGGCAGAACTGACCACAGTGATTGGATGCCCAAGGAAATAATACTTGAGCTTGCGGCTAGCCATGAACACTCCAAACACCAGCTTTTGCCAATGTGGGTATGTCTGTTTTGACTCCGTCAGGACTTCACTGACATAATAAGCCGGCCGTTGAACCGGGTATTCTTTGCCTGCCTCCTTACGCTCTATGATAACTGCCATGCTGACAGCTTTATTATTAGCCGCTACATACAGGAGCAAATGTTCTTTGTCTATCGGAGCAGCCAAGATGGGTGGCTCAGCCAACTGCTTCTTAAATGTCTCAAACGCTTCATTAGCAGCATCGCTCCAGACAAAGTGGTCAGCCTTTTTCATCATCTGATACAGGGGAATTGCCTTCTCACCAAGGCGGCTTATAAACCGTCTCAGAGCTGCAATACGACCCACCAGGCGTTGAACATCACTGATACATGTCGGCTTAGAGAGAGAGGTAATGGCCTCATTCTTCTCCGGGTTAGCCTTGATGCCCCTTTCGGATACCATAAAACCTAGCAGTTTGCCTGCTGGCACACCGAAGACGCACTTGGCTGGGTTAAGCATCATCTTGTACACCCAGAGATTGTCAAAGGTTTCCTTCAAATCATCAAGCAAGGTTTCCTTCTTCCTTGACTTAACCACAATGTCATCCACATAAGCATGAACGTTGCGCCCAATCTGTCCATGGAAGCAATTCTGAACACAACGCTGGTAAGTCGCCTGAGCACTCTTAAGCCCAAAAGGCATAGACACATAACAGAAAGCTTCAAAAGGTGTGATGAAGGATGTCTTCTCCTGATCTTCCACTACCATCATGATCTGATGATAACCAGAATAAGCATCCAGGAAACACAAACTCTCACAACCCGTCGTGGCATCAATAATCTGGTCAATGCGAGGGAGAGCAAACGGATCAGTAGGACACACTTTGTTAATATATGTGTAGTCAACGCACATGCGCCAAGTGCCATTCTTCTTAAGCACAAGCACAGGGTTTGCCAACTACTGAGGGTGGAACACTTCAATTATAAACCCGGCAGCTAGGAGCCGGGCCATTGCTTCTCCAATAGACTTATGCCTCTCCTTGTTAAAATGATGGAGGAACTGTAGAACATGTTTCATCTTAGGATCAACATTAAGGTGGTGCTCAGCGAATTCTCTCAGTACACCCGGCATGTCAGAAGGTTTCCATGCAAAGATGCCCCGATTCTCACGGATGAACTCGATGAGCGCGCTTTCCTATTTGGGGTCCATCCCTGTCCCAATGGTGAACTGCTGAGAAGAATCACCAGGGACAAAGTCAACTTGCTCTGTATCCTTGGCCGACTTAAATTTGAGCAGAGGGTCTTTCTCTGTGGTGGGCTTCTTCAAAGGGGTCATATCAGCCGGGTCAACATTATCTTTATAATACTTGAGCTCCTCCGTAGAACAAGCCGACTCTGCGTAAGCCGCATCTCCTTCCTCGCACTTTAGGGCGAGTTTGCGATTCCCATGAACTGTGATCGTCCCCTCTGGCCCTTGCATCTTAAGCTGCAAATAGATATAACAAGGGTGAGCCATGAATTTGGCGTAAGCCGGTCGTCCAAACAGAGCATGATAAGGACGCTTGATTTTGACTACTTCAAACCACAGCGTCTCTACTCTATAGTTATACTCATCACCAAAAGCCACTTCCAGAGCTATCTTTCCAACGGGGTAAGCTGACTTTCCAGGCACCACTCCATGAAACACTATGGAAGACGGCTTGAGATTCTTGTCTGTCAGACTCATCCGACGAAAAGTATCATAGTACAATATGTTGATGCTGCTCCCACCATCCATAAGTACCTTTGTGAACTTATAACCGCCCACTTGAGGGGCTAACACCAGGGCTAGATTACCCGGATCATCAACCCGGGGTGAGTGATCCACCCTACTCCACGTGATCGTCTGCTCCGACCATCGTAAGTATTGAGGCACCGCCGGCTCAATCGCGTTTACAGCTCACTTATGGACCTTACGGTCACGTTTGCACGTGCTCGTAGTGAACACATGATACTGGCCACTATTAAGCTGCTTAGGATTACTCTGGTCTCCTGACTAATTATTCTGCTGCTGATTACCATGCCCAGACTGCTGATTATGATTATCCTGGACTTAATAACCAGAACTTGAGGCGCCACCACCAAAGCCGGCTCCTGGGAAACCTCCAGAGCTTGACCCGCCAGATGGTCCATTATTGTCGTGATGCTGAAAAAACTGGTTCCTGTACTCTCGCATGAAATAACAATCCTTCCAAGCATGACTAGATGGCTTGTTAGGATAACTGTGCTTTGGACATGGTCCATTAAGGGTTCTTCATAATTCTTGGGCTTTCTTCCATTATACGGCTTCTTGCCATTGCGACGCTGGTTTTTATACCCTGCATTAGTGTTTGCCACTAGATCTAACCCGCCATCAGGGTATATGTGCTTTCCACCATTACCCTGGTTATTATGCTGACCATGCTGCGCCTGGACATGCTGTGGCTGACCCTTACCACCGCCATTTTTCTTGCCCTTGCCAAATTTATCCTCATCAGAACCAGGGTCTTTCATAACATCAGAGTCAGCATATCTGGTAAGTACGTCCATGAGGTTGCCCATGAGCCACCCTAACTTCTGCTTAAGAGTCTCAAAACGACAGTTCTTCTCCAGAATCAGAACGGCCTGAGCCGCCCCAATGTTTTCTGAAGAGTGAATAATGGCGGCGACCCGGCGGGCCAAATGATGGGCTGACTCATCCTCACGCTGCACACAGTGCTCCAAATCCATGATTGTCATTGGCTGTTTGCAGGTTCCTTGAAAATTTCTGATGAAGCGCTCCTTCAAATCTACCCATCTGTTGATAGAATTAGGGGGCAGGTTTTTCAACCAAGTACGAGCCGGCCCCTCCAACATCATAGTGAAATACTTAGTGCATACTGCATCGCTGACATACAACATATACATGGCCAGCTCGTAGCTCTCAATCCAAGCCTCTGGAGGGAGATCCGCTGGGTAGTTAGGTATTTTACGAGGACCCTTAAAATCCATAGGCATGCGCTCATTATGGAGAGCCGGCACTAGGCACGGAACTCCAACACTTCTGGCGTTTAACTCGGATCCTACTGAAGTTGAAGGAACTGCAGGAGGCCGCCCGTAAGCCCGCTGGTTTGCTGCCTCTGCTCCGCGACGGGCCCTCGCACCATCCATGATTGCTTGAGCATCAGTCCTTGGGTTAAGGGGCGGGTTAACCTGGGGCGGGTTACAACATCTTTCAGTGCTTGAAACCATCGGCGACTCAGTGTGCCGGCTGTCGCTGTGACTCGGCAATGGTGTCGAGTGTACACACTGCCGACTATAAGAGTAATTAGCTTGTTGAGCAATTGCCTTGTGCAACAATTCAATGGCGTTCCGGGTCTCAACTACAATTGGTGACTAGCTGGTGATGGGAATCGCAGTAAGCCGGGTTGCCGCCGCTACCATGTTATCCACCGGGTTGGGGAAGTGACCCGATCTTGTCGAAAAGTGTGGCAGCGGCGGCCGACTGGGGGGCGGGTTAGGTCTCGGCTCTTCCCTTCGGACCGGCTCTGGCTGGTGAGGCTGGGTTGTCGCTCTGTTCCCAGGTGCGTCCATGGTCAATTGGGATATAACCGGCGCTCCTGGCGTACTTGGGCCTGCTCCTGGTGTGTTGAACAACTGTGCGGGCTCATAACTCAAAGACAGATGACTCCGGTACCTCCACTGAAGGACCTTGTTAGATGTGTGCTGCTCAAGGTTCAACTGCCAAGCCTGCGCCTTCAGATGCTCTGTCTCTGCATTAACCTGGGCTTGTAACTCGGCCATCCGCGCGTTCTCAGCGTTGATATCCTCCTGGGCCTTGGTCATCTGCTTCCTAAGCTTTGCGATTTCTGTGTTACGCTCTGCTTGGTTTTCCGCCGTGGCCTCAGTCCCCATTAAGGTTGTCAAGGTATCCATCAACTCAGATAAAACCTGAGTTGGAGGCCTGAATGAGCCGGACCCTGAGGGGCCAGTTGCAGTTGTTGCTCCGGCTATCGTATTGTTGAGAGCCGGCGCCATTCCTGCCATGAAGATGGCAGCTCGGCACGGCGGCTCGTAGGGGTCCGGAATACTGTCACCGTCGGAACAACCCCCAATCCCACCATTTTGAAGCTGGTAAATTGACTCCGTCTCTCCGGTCGAGGACTCATCACCTGAGTAGATGAGAGTCTCTCCTCTAGAGGCGGAATTTTCCACAAGTTCCACACCTTGCGTGAAGCCCACGAAGGCGTGTTTCCGACCGGCTTGGATCCGGGCGGGTTGCACGCGCCGAGCCGGCTTGACGAGGTCGGTGCAGATGTTCGACTCAGGCTCAGATCCACCGATCTTGCCGATGAAGACGTGGATTCTGCCAAAGGGGGCCCGATACCTGTACTCGATTGAGTCGGCCTCGAGGCCCTAGCCAGCGTCGTCGATGTAGAGCTTGCCGCGTTGACTCTTGGTCATCCTGCCAATGGCGTATCCCTCGATCCCTAGGAAAGAGCCCTTCAAGAACTCGAAACCACTGTGTGCTGGCCCCATGGTGGGGGCCAACTGTCGTGGTTTTGTCACGACAGATGTCCTAGTGTGAGGACTTAGTCCCGAGGCCATCGCAACTAGGTGATTAGCTTGTCGGGGTTGAGCAGGTCGAAGGACACGAGTTTACCCAGGTTCGGCCCCTCACGGTGGAGGTAAAAGCCTACTCCTGCTTTTCTGCTTATTGCTTGAGTATTGATTACAAGGGAGCGGATTTGCTTGACCTAGCTATCGATTGATTGTAACATGTCCTATCTATGCCAGGGACTCGCCTTTATATACAGGTCGAGGCCTCCGGCTTACAAGAGTCTGGGTCGTATCATGACCTATGACCAAGTCTAATTCTAAGTCGCCTTGCCTTCTACGACAAGACACCGCACGGTGGCTTCCACCACTGGGTCGTGAGCCGCCTTCTGGTTTCGGGCCCTAAGCCGACCCATCTTGTGAGCCACCTTTCCAGTCCTGCGTCTTGATCGTCCTGGCCCATCTGAAGCCTAGCTCCACGAGTTGCTAGTAATTTGACCCGGCCTCTACAGGGCGGGTTATACCGTGGGGTTATATCCCCAACAGGAGGCCATCTTCATCATCCCAATGGTCTCTATAACGAGGAGGGAATAGTTCACCCTTGGGGCTGAGGGTATGTACGACTAGCTATGTGTTTGATCTCTCTCTCTCTCTCTCTCGTGATCTTGATGGGGCATGACCTTGATGTACCATGAGCTTTGTTAATATAGTTGGACCATATGGTGTTCTTCCCTTTCTATATTTTTGTGATGAATTGAGTCTTTCCCTTTGAGGTTTCATTATTACCAGATTGAATATTGGATATGAGATCACTTGATGTATGTCTTGCATGTGGATACCCGTGGTGACAATGGGGTATTCTATTGAGTCACTTGATGTATGTTTTGGTAATCAACTTGCGGATTCCCGTCGTGACATTGGGGTAATCTAGGAGCATAGGTTGATACAGGTTTTCAACCTGCTTTTTTCGATAGAAACTTTGGGGTACTCTTTGAAGTCCTTTGTGTTTGATTGAATATTATGAATCTGGAATTGTTTGATGCATATCGAATATTTAACTCACGGATACTTGTGGTGACATTAGAGTTGATTGATGTGTATCACATGGTGTTATTGTAGTACGAACTCTAGGGTTGTTCGTGACTTACAGGGATTGCTCAATAGATTGATCGAAAAGATATATTTGAGGTGGTTTGCCGCCTACAAAAATTTCATCTTATGTTCTCCACTATGGATAAGAACTTTGGAGTGATTCTTTGTCACACGTTGAGGGATTGTTATATGATTAAATTATGTTAGCACTGTTGGGAGATTGCACTAGTGAAAGGATGAACCCTAGGCCTTGTTTCTAAACATTGATATATCATTTTGCTCGTTGTTTGCTACGTGTTACCTTGCTGTTTTTATTATTTCATATTACAAAAACCTATATGTACTATGCATACTACACTTGTATCACTATCTCTTCGCTGAACTAGTGTACCTATACAATTTACCAGTGTATTGGGCGTGTTGGGGACACAAGAGATTCTTTGTATTTGATTGCAGGGTTGTTTGAGAGAGGCCATGTTCATCCTACACCTCCCACGGATTGATAACCTTAGGTGATCCACTTGAGGGAAATTTGCTACAGTCCTACAAAACTCTGCACTTGGAGGCCCGACAGAGTCTACAAGAAGAAAAGTTGCGTAGTAGAAATCAAGCTATTTTTGGCGCCGTTGTCAGGGAGGTGAGTTCTTGAAGGTATATCTTTAGATCTTGCAATTGAATCTTTTTGTTTCTTGTTTATTCACTAGTTTGGTTTTATAAAAAAATGAAAAAAAATGGAAATGAAGTTGTGCCTATTTGATTATCTTTATAAAGTCTTTCTTGAAAATGATGGATCAGAAAACTGTGCCAAAGTGTTAGAAGAAGAATTCAGTAAAATGTTTGGCACAAAATCCTTGAATGACAAGCATGATTGCAATGTTGTAAGTATGCTTTCTATGAATATCCATAATACTAATGATGATTGCATTAGTCATGATAAAAATGTTTCTTATAAGCATGTCAATTTTTGTGGAGTGCATAAACTTTATGAAGACATGCCATTTAGGGATGTTAGATTTTTGAAGAAGCATAAACAAGACAAAACTGAATGGTGGCTGATAAGTCTCCATCGTATCTACTTTTCCAAACTCTTTTGTCCTTGTTTTGGACACTAATTTGCATGATTTGAATGGAACTAACCCGGACTGACGCTGTTTTCAGCAGAATTGCCATGGTGTTATTTTTGTGCAGAAATCAGAGTTCTCGGATTGACCTGAAAATTTACGGAGAATATTTCTGGAATATATAAAAAATACTGGCAGAAAAAGATACCAGAGGGGGGCCACAAGCCCAGGGGGCACACCTACCCCCCCCCCCCCACGGCGCGCCTACCTGGCTTGTGGGCCCCCTGGACCATCTACAACCCTAACTCCAACTCCATATATACCTATTCACGGAGAAAAAAATCAAAGAGAAGCATTCATCGTGTTTTATGATACGGAGCCGCCGCCACCTCCTGTTCTTCATCGGGAGGGCTGATCTGGAGTCCGTTCGGGGCTCCGGAGGGTGGAATCCGTTGCCGCCGTCATCATCAACCTTCCTCCATCACCAATTTCATGATGCTCACCGCCGGGAGTGAGTAATTTCTTCGTAGGCTAGCTGGGCAATGATGGGTTGGATGAGATTTATCATGTAATCGAGTTAGTTTTGTTAGGGTTTGATCCCTAGTATCCACTATGTTCTGATATTAATGTTCCTATGAGTTTGCTATGCTTAATGCTTGTCACTAGGGCCCGAGTGCCATGATTTCAGATCTGAACCTATTATGTTTTCATGAATATATGTGTGTTCTTGATCCTATCTTGCAAGTTGTAGACACCTGTTATGAGTTATGATCCGCATAGCCCAAGGTGACAATAATTGGTATTCTTTCCGGTGATTACCGTTGTTTGAGGATTTCATGTATTCACTAAGTGCTAATGCTTTGTTCTGGTACTCTATTAAAAGGAGGCCTTAATATCCCTTAGTTTCCTTATGGACCCCACTGCCACGGGAGGGTAGGACAAAAGATGTCATGCGAGTTCTTTTCCATAAGCACGTATGACTATATATGGAATACATACCTACATTATATTGATGAATTGGAGCTAGTTCTGTGTCGCCCTAGGTTATGATTGCTACATGATGAATATTATCCAACACAATTATCCATCGCTGATCCAATGCCTACGAGCTTTTAACATATTGATCTTTGCTAAGTTACTTTCGTTGCTGCTACTGTTACAATCACTAAAAAACTGCTATTGCTACTATTGCCACTGTTACTGTTACTATCATACTACTTTGCTAGTAAATACTTTGATGCAGATATTAAGTCTTTTAGGTGTGGTTGAATTGACAACTCAACTGCTAATACTCGTGAATATTCTTTGGCTCCCCTTGTGTTGAATCAATAAATTTGAGTTGAATACTCTACCCTCAAAAACTATTGCGATCCCCTATACTTGTAGGTTATCAAGACCTTTTTCTGGCGCCGTTGCCGGGGAGCATAGTTCTATTTGCTGAGTCACTTGGGATTTATATTTGTTGATCACTATGAAGAATCTGAAGGATACTAGAACCAAGATTTTTCCTTCTACAACGAGGGGAGGTAAGGAACTGCCATCTAGCTCTGCACTTGATTCACCTTCTGTTTTGAGTAAGATTGCGACACCACCACCTGCTATTAATTCTGATATGTCGCAAGTAATTGATGATGCTACTTCCGCTATGAATGATGCTTATGATGATATTAGTACTTTGCTTGATAATACTGTGCCACTGGGTGAATTTCGTGATGAACAACTTGCTAGAGCTAAAGATATTGAGAATGCTGAAACTGATGATATTTCTGAAACTGATGAAATTATTGAAACTGAAAACTTTGAAACACCCATGAGACCTAGCACTCCTAGATATGAATTTCCTATTATACCTGAGGGTTATGTTATGGATGGAGAGGTTGCTAGGGACTTTCTTTCTTGTAAGGATGAAGAGGATCTTAAGAAATTACTAGTCAAGTTGAAAGAAAAATCTTTGAATGCTAGAATGCAGTATGATCCTAAGATTGCTACTTCACCTATCTTTGTTACTGATAAGGATTATGAATTCTCTGTCGATCCTGAGTTAATTACTTTGGTTGAATCGGATCCTTTCCATGGTTATGAATCTGAAACTGTTGTGGTACATCTTACTAAATTAAATGATATAGCCACCCTATTTGCTCATGAGTAAAAAATTCGCTACTACTATATTCTTAATTTGTTTCCTTTCTCATTAAAGGGTGATGCTAAGACATGGTATAATTCTCTTGCTCCTGGTTGTGTGTAGTCCCCAGGATATGATATATTACTTCTCTGAAAAATATTTTCCTGCTCATAAGAAACAAGGTGCTCTACAGGAAATATTTAACTTTGTGCAAATTGAAGAAGAGAGTCTCCCACAAGCTTTGGGGAGGCTTCTCCAATTACATAATGCTTTGCTGGATCATCCTCTCAAGAAAAATAAAATACTTAACATCTTTTATAATGGACTAACCAATGCTTCTAGGGACCATCTAGATAGTTGTGCTGGTTGTGTTTTCAGGGAACAAACTGTTGAACAAGCTGAAGTACTATTGAATAATATATCGAGTAATGATAATGATTGGACTCTTCCCGAACCACCACCTAAGCCAACTCCGAAGAAGAGAGGTATTCTATTTCTTAGTCCTAAAGATATGCAAGAGGCAAAGAATTCCATGAAAGAAAAAGGTATTAAAGCTGAAGATGTTAAGAATTAACCACCTATTGAAGAAATACATGGTCTTAATTCCCTTTTTTGACACAGGTAGTAGAGATAAATTCTCTCTATAGATTTGATGAAGGCGATATTCCTTATAATAAATCTTCTAGCCAATGCTTAGATGAATTTGATAACTTTATTGTTAAACAAGAAAACTTCAATGCTTATGTTAGTAGACAACTGAAACGTAATGCTTATATGATTGAACGCTTGAGTGACTATATGTTTAGAACTGTTAATGATCTGAAAGTTGTTAGTAAACATGCTTCCATGGTAAAAACTCAAGTAGAACAAGTTCTCAAAACACAAAATGATTTGCTTAATGTAATGAACAGTAAGATGAATGATCATGCTGTTAGAGTTATGATTAGAGGTGGCAAAATGACTCAGGAACCTTTGTATCCCGATGGTCATCCTAAAAGAATTGAACAAGATTCTCAGAGAATTAATACTGATGCACCTAGTCCTTCTAAAAATAAAAAGATAGATGATAGGACCTTGCATGCTTCTAGTGAACCTATTATAGACACACCTGATAATCCAAATGATATTTCTATTTCTGATGCTGAGACACAATCTGGTGATGAATGTGAACCTAGTAATAATGATAATGATGATATTCATGTTGATGCTCAACCTAGTAATGATAATGATGTGGAGATAGAACCTGTTGTTGATCTTGATAACCCACAACCTAAGAATAAAAGATATGATAAGAGAGACTTCATTGCTAGGAAACATGGTAAAGAAAGAGAACCATGGGTTGAGAAACCCATGCCCTTTCCTCCTAAAGCTTCAAAGAATTAGGATGATGAGGAACTTGAGCGCTTTGTTGAAATGCTTAAACCTGTCTTTTTGCGCTTACGTTTGACTGATATTCTGAAAATGTCTCCTTATGCTAAGTATATGAAAGATATTGTTACAAATAAAAGAAAGATACCAGAAGCTGAAATTTCCACAATGCTTACTAATTACACATTTAAAGGTGGAATACTAAAGAAACTAGGAGATCCAGGAATACCAACTATACCATGCTCCATTAAAAGAAACTATGTTAAAACTGCTTTATGTGATCTAGGAGCCGATGTTAGTGTTATGCCCTTCTCTTTATATCGTAGACTTGATTTGAATAAGTTGACACCAACTGAAATCTCTTTGCAAATGGCTGATAAATCAACTACTATATCTGTCAGTATTTGTGAGGATGTGACTGTCGTAGTTGCAAATGTTACTATCTTAATGGACTTTGTTATTCTTGATATACCCGAGGACGACAGTATGTCAATCATCCTTGGTAGACCCTTTTTGAATACTGCAGGGCCTATTATTGATTGCAATAAAGGCAATGTCACTTTCATGTTAATGGTAATGAGCATACGGTACACTTTTCGAAGAAACAACCTCGAGTGAATAGTATCAATTCTATTGGAAAATTTTCAACAATCACTATTGGAGGTTTTGAATTCCCTATTCCTAGTGTCAAAAAGAAATATGATATTCGTATTGTTGGGGACATGCATATTCCCGCAGAGGTAACCTAGTGTTATACGAAGATTCTCCAGTATCATGTCATTCGGAAGAAGTTTGTTAATAAGACTTGATCAATCTTATTAATGGATTCCTTTTGACGGTCATGTGATGGATGAATTTAGTAAACAGCACCTTCTGTACTCACCTTTTACTTTATGCTATTTAGAATTAATAAAGTAGAAATGCCATTATTTTACTATTTTTTGAATTATCCGTGCAATAAAAAATGACCAGAAAATAAAAGTTCTCCAAATGCCCTGAAAATTTAGTATGATTTTTATGCAATATTTGAAAATTGTTGCCACTGAACACACCCCAGGGAGGGTGCACCTGTGAGCCACAAGCTCACAGGGCGCGCCCACCCCCCTGGGCGCGCCGAGCAGGCTTGTGGGGCCCACATAGGCCCTCTCACTTATTCCAGCCACCCATCCACTTCTTCTTCCTCCAGAAAAAATCACACCATTGCTCAAACCCGTGTTCTTGCTCATCTTGCTGCCATTTTCGATCTCCTTGTTCGGAGCTCCATTTCCAAAACTGTTTTGGGGGATTGTTCTCCAGTATGTGACTCCTCCGTTGTTCCAATTAGTTTTTGCTATAGTGCTTTATATATTGTAATTTTTTGCTGCTGTGGTGACCATGTTCTTGAGTTTGCATGTCAAATTTATATGGTCCAAAGTAGTTTTGTTGCATGATATAGCCTCTAGACACTTGTAGGAGTAGTTGCTATCAATTTTGTTGAGTTTGGTTCACTTTTATTTTGAGTCACTAAAAATTTCAGAAATTTTTCAGAGGAAGAAAATGTTTAGGAAAATGTTCCAAGGTGGTTCCTCGAAGAAGAAATCCCCATGGCTCGTGATACATGAGCCGGACCTCGAACCACCGCGGGAAGCTCTAGCGCGACCTTGCGAATGGCCGTCGGATCACTTCATGACTCGTGCAGGTTTCAAGGAAGAATTTGATATGTACGTGCATAACGCCGACCTGACGGACTTCGTGTCACATAAGTGTTTGCAGTACTACAATCTCACTGATTCCTTTGTACGGAGATTTAAGTATTCTGTCCATCGCAATACACATTCTGTTTTATTTGATCTATATGATAAATCATTTAGTATGAACCTTGAAGAATTTAATGATGCATGCAAAATTCTGCAATGGGGCATATATACTGAACCTCGTTAATCTGATTGCGTTGAGTTCCTTGCTAACATTATTGTGGGCGAAACCAGAACCATAACACAAGCTACTATAGGGAGCATTCACTTTCCTACATTACATTATTTTGCTCTCTTTATAGGTAGATGTATTAACGATAAACATGACCATAGCCACCTTTGCGCTTCTGATCTGAGTGTCCTCAAGAGCGCGGTAATGAAAGATAGACAATTTAACTTGGGTGCTATCATTGCAAGGCAGTTACATAATAATGCCTTAGTTGGAGACCTCTTTGGTGGAATTTATGCCACTCGTTTAGCTCATTATCTTGGGGTTCCAATAAAAGAAAATGATATTTAGTTGCCACATGCTTTCCTTGATTATGATGTTATTGGTAGCTTCCAATTTCTTGAGAGGGGCGAATTGCCTTTTCAGTAAAGTCTAATCTTTGACAGGCAGCATGTCGTCTATGTTACTCTTCCCGCTCCTACCTTCTTTGACTTTCATGTAAAACAAAGATATTTCATATTTAGAGAGGAGGCAGACGAGTACGAGAGAGCTAGGGAGACCGCCCGTCTCAACGAGGCAGCCCTCCAAGCAGTAGCGGCTGCAATCCAGCTCAAGCCCAACTATGACTTTGGACATCATCCTGGCCAGTCGTGGCCCTAGACCAACTTAGGCCAAAATCCTAAGCTTGGGGGAGTACGTATCTCTCACCGACATTACATTTATGCATCACACACTCATTCCAGTTGTCGGTGATCATCCTTTTTCATTGTATAATCCATGTTAGTTTATTTTTCTTGCTTTCTTCTTGTGTGTTTGAAAAACTTTGATAAAATCCAAAACTATTTCTCGCTTCTATTTAGTTTTTCTTTCTAGTTTAATTAGTTGTAATATTAAATGAAAACCCAAAAAGATTTCTCGTTCTTCTTTTACTTGTTGGTAGCTTTCCCGTGTAAATAGTTTTTCTCATTTTTAATTTTATTTTGTTAATTTGCTTTCTTCTTGAGAAAAACAAAAACTCCAAAAATATTTCAGTGTGTTTCTTTGAAATTCTTTTCATTTCTTTGAGTCGTAAGGAGAAGACCACGATGAAAATGTTGAGTGGCTCTCATATGCACTATTGTTGATCTAACAAAGAGTGCATATTACCTTGTCTTCTCCTTTGAATAAATGTTTGCAGATTCCAGCTTAGTCCATGGCACGTGCACTCTTATTATTATTCACATCGTTTGGTCATGCAAGTGAAAAGGCAATAATGCCGATATTTGATGAAATGATTGAGATGAAGAAAAGCTGGTATGAACTCGACCTATTTTGTTTTTGTAAATATGATTAGCTCATCGTTCCTGATTCGGCCTATTATGAATGAAACATGTTTGCAATGACAATTAGAGATTATAGTTACTCATGCCATGCTTAATTAGCTAGGAGTGGATAATGGTTTATCTTGTGAGCCAACATGCATTTAAAATGTTTATGATGTAGTATGATAGGATGGTATCCTCCTTTGAATGATTCAAGTGGCTTGACTTGGCACATGTTCACGCATGTAGTTGAATCAAAAACAACATAGCCTCCATGATATTTATGTTCATGGTGATATATATCCTACTCATGCTTGTACTCAAGTTGATTAATCTCAATGCATGTTTATGACCGTTGTCGCTCTCTAGTTGGTCGCTCCTCAATCTTTTTGCTAGCCTTCACTTGTACTAAGTGAGAATACTGCTTGTGCTTCCACTTTGCTAAACCCAAAGTTGTTCTATATGAGTCCACCATACCTACCTATATGCGGTATTTACCTGCCGTTCCAAGTAAATTTGCATGTGCCAAACTCTAAACCTTCAAATGATAATCTGTTTTGTATGCCTGAATCGCTCATGTAGCGACTGGGGGTTGTCAGTATCTTCCATGCTAGGTGGGTTATTCTCACGATGAGTGTTTATTCACTTGTCATTCATGAGAAAGTGGCTGGTAATTGGGATGCCCAATTCCATGATCAAAATCAAAATAAAAATATAATCATAAAACAAAACTCCCCCAGGACTGTTGTTGGTATGGACAATACTCGTGGATTCGGCTAGCCGTGGAGTGTGCATGTTAGTGGAGGGGGAGTAAAACTTTACCATTCAGTTTGGGAACCGCCTATAATGTGTCTAGAATGGAAGATAGTGAGATCTCTTGGTTGTTATGATTGACAATGAAAGCATGCCTCTCAAAATTATATTCATCTCTGTTTTATAAGCTTCGAGCTCTGGCACCTCTACAAATCTCTACTTCCCTCTGCGAAGGGCCTATCTATTTACTTTTATTGTTGAGTCATCATCTTCTTATAAAAGCACCAGCTGGAGAGCACTATTGTCATTTATATGCTTTGTTTTTAGTTGATATTGAGTATGACTGTGACTGGATCTCTTTTGCCATGAATTACAATGTCCAGTCAGTCCTTGATCTTAAGGGGTGCTCTGCATTTATGTTTTGCGGTCTCAGAAAGGGCTAGCGAGATACCATTATGTCATATTATATATACCATGATTGTTTTGAAAAGGTGTTGTCATCCGAGATATCTTATTATTGCTCGCTAGTTGATTTTGCCATAGATATGAGTAAATGTGAGACCTAAGTGTTATTGTGAATATAGTTAGTTCATAATCTTTGCTGAAAACCTGAACATTGGTTAGACATATTTGCAACAACAAGATCAAATAGAGTTTGTAAAAGTTTTTCTTTGTCACTTTCAGTTTGTCAACTGAATTGCTTGAGGACAAGCAATGGGTTAAGCTTGGGGGAGTTGATACGTCTCCATCGTATCTACTTTTCCAAACTCTTTTGCCCTTGTTTTGGACTCTAATTTGCATGATTTGAATGGAAGTAACCCGGACTCACGCTGTTTTCAGCAGAATTGCCATGGTGTTATTTTTGTGCAGAAATCAGAGTTCTCGGATTGACCTGAAAATTTACGGAGAATATTTCTGGAATATATAAAAAATGCTGGCGGAAAAAGATACCAGAGGGGGCCACCTAGGGGCCACAAGCCCAGGGGGCGCGCCTACCCCCAGGGCGTGCCTACCTGGCTTGTGGGCCCCTGGACCGTCTACAACCCTAACTCCAACTCCATATATACTTATTCACGGAGAAAAAAATTAGAGAGAAGGATTCATCATGTTTTACGATACGAAGCCGACATCACCTCCTGTTCTTCATCGGGAGGGCTGATCTGGAGTCCGTTCGGGTCTCCGGAGGGTGGAATCCGTCGCCGCCATCATCATTAACCTTCCTCCATCCCCGATTTCATGATGCTCACCGCCGGGAGTTAGTAATTCCTTCGTAGGCTTGCTGGATGGTGATGGGTTGGATGAGATTTATCATGTAATCGAGTTAGTTTTGTTAGGGTTTCATCCCTAGTATCCACTATGTTCTGAGATTGATGTTACTATGACTTTGCTATGCTTAATGCTTGTCACTAGGGCCTGAGTGCCATGATTTCATATCTGAACCTATCAAGTTTTTATGAATATATGTGTGTTCTTGATCCTATCTTGCAAGTTATGATCCTCATACCCCAAGGTGACAATAATAGGGATTCTTTTCGGTAATTACCGTAGTTTGAGGACTTCATGTATTCACTAAGTGCTAATGCTTTGTTCCGGTTCTCTATTAAAAGTAGGCCTTAATATCCCTTAGTTTCGTTGCCACGAGAGGGTAGGACAAAAGATGTCATGCAAGTTCTTTTCTATAAGCACGTATGACTATATATGGAATACATGCCTACATTATATTGATGAATTGGAGCTAGTTATGTGTCGCCCTAGGTTATGACTGCTACATGATGAATATTATCCAACACAACTATCCATCACTGATCCAATGCCTACGAGCTTTTCACATGTTCACCTTTGCTAAGTTACTTTCGTTGCTGCTACTGTTACAATCACTACAAAACTGCTACTGCTACTATTGCCACTGTTACTGTTACTATCATACTACTTTGCTACTAAATACTTTGTTGCAGATATTAAGTCTTTCAAGTGTGGTTGAATTGACAACTCAACTGCTAATACTCGTGAATATTCTTTGACTCCCCTTGTGTCGAATCAATAAATTTGGGTTGAATACTCTACCCTCAAAAACTGTTGCGATCCCCTATACTTGTGGGTTATTAGTGGCTCAAAGTGGTAGATGATTTTGCTAAATAATTATGTTCTCTTTATCTCATTACTTGTGAAATTTGCAATAAAGTTGGTCATCTTAATTTCCAATGCATGTTTTTTCATGATCGAATCGTGGCCAAATATTGTAAGAACTTGATCACCCTTGCACTTTATAATGAACTTTCTCTATTTTGGGGGTGAAGAATTATCACATAAAAATAGTTGGTTAGAAGCATTCATATTCACATACCACACTGAAATTAATCTACAGGAAATTTATATGTTTTGTGTGGTAAATTGCAATGAGAATGCTTATCTCACCAATTATAGAAAGATGGGAAAACCAATAGAATATAAAAAGAATACTAATGGAAGGGTAAAGTTTTCCCAATGTCCACCTATTGTCTCTTGTAATGAATCAGGTGACGAGGATGAGCTTCCTATCCAACCAATATCTTCAATACGAAGCTCAGAAAATTGGTTAAACCCACACATAATGTGGTGAAGAAGAAGAAGAAGAAGGAGAAGCAAAGGTAAAAAGGTATGTCTCCCAAATAATGTTGCTCCTAGTATGGTTAAGAACGAACCAAACAATATTGTGAAAGATGATACACTTGAGGATGATTTTGTTATGCCTATTACTTGTTGTGATAATTATGATTGGGAAGATAATGATACTTCTTATAATGTTGAAAATCTTTTTGGATCCAACTTGGAAAACTATGATGATAGTAATTGTTATACTATTGGTGCTATTCATGTGATTAATGATAAGAGTGATTAGGCCAATGATACGCAAAACCACAAGCTTGGGGATGCTATGTTTGAAGAGAATGACATGTTTGAGAATTTATTTGCTGCAAATAATGTTTATCCTAAGCTTGGGGAAGCTATGCTTAATGAATATGATCTTTTTAGTCCCCCTACTTTTAAAGATCAGATTTATTATGATGATATCATGCTTCCTATTTATGATGATTGCAATGATAATGAAAGTGTGTTTGGAAAGGTCATGACTTTATTTAATGTTGAATCCACTATTCCAGAAGAGGTTTCAATTGATTATGATGAGAACAAAGTTGCTACTTATGATGATTATTATGATAATACTTATGTTGTAAAAGGTAGTGATAATTATCTTTATAAAACTTGTCATAATTATGATCACCCTTTTACTGAACATTACTCTTTTAATTTGGAAACAATTTATAGTATTCAACTTTCATATGATGCTCCCACTATTATGAATGAGAAGAGTAATAAAAATTCTATGCTTGTGGATCATGAAAGGAATGCTTTATGTGATAGTTATATTGTTGAATTTGTTCATGATGAAAATTATTATGAGAGAGCAACATATGTTTTTATATATCCCTATAATATCAAGTTTCCTCTCTATGTGTTGAAATTTTTGAATTCATGCTTGTTTTGCCTTCGTATGCCAGTTGATTCTTGCTCCCATAAATTATTTGCTCACAAAATCCCTATGCATAGGAAGTGGTTTAGGCTTAAATGTGTTTGATACATGCTTCATGGTGCTCCCTTTATTTCTCAATTATTTACATTCATGTGAGCATCATTGAATTCATCATGCCTAGCTAAAAAGACATTAAAGAAAAGTGCTTATTGGGAGACAATTCAATATTTACCCCTACTGTTTTTGTATTTTAACATGATTAAGATACTGTAGTAATCATGTTTTGAATCTTTTCTTTCAATAATGTGCCAAGTAAAGCCTTTGGGATGATTCGGATGATAGTCGAATTGATTCCTTGCAAAAACAGAAACTTTTGCGCCCGGTGCAAGAATTTTAGTTTTTTACTAGAATCTGAAAAAGTTCTAACTTTTTCATGAATGATTGAGATACAAATTGTATATGTTGTCCTAACTTTTAAGAATTGTTGGAGTTATAGAAGTATGGTTTTTGTTCAGATCATTACAGACTGTTCTGTTTTTGATAGATTCTGTTTTCAATGCATAGTTTGCTTGTTCTATAGTTTCTATGGATTATATTGGTCAATACAAATTATTGAAATGATAGAGTACAGCAGGAAATATGTGAGAACAATTATGAATCTGCCTTTATAGTAACAAAGTGAATGATTTATTCTTTATCATACATTCATACTAACGTATCTCACGAGTTCCGTTAAGTTTTGTGTGATTGAAGTTTTCAAGTGTTGGGTGAGATACCGATATGAGGAGAATAAGGAGTGGCCAGACCCTAAGATTGGGGATGAACAAGGCACACCAAGGCAATATTCAAGGAAGACTCAACGGTCTAAGCTTTGGGATGCCCCAGATGGCATCCCCTCTTTCATCTTCAACATTATCGGTAACCTCACTTGGAACTATATTTTTATTTGTCACATGATATGTGTTTTGCTTGGATTTTCTTTTTATTTTGTTTGTTATTTAAATAAAATACTTGGTTCTGAAATTTTGAACTGGAGAGAGTCTTCACATAGCTAACTATTTAACTTAGCTACTCTTTCTTCTCCACTTATATCTTTTGGAGTAGTTTATCTTCACTCTTGTGCTTCACTTGTATCCTAAGAGCAAAATGTTGAATGAATTGAATATCATAAATCTGAGATTATACATTTTCCAAATCCTTAGTAGTAGTTTCACATTGGGTTTAGAAAGTAAAATCTATTGAAGTTTGACAATCCTAATATTGGTCATACAAGCAATTCATGAATGATTAGTATATGAAAGAGAAACTTCACATACAAACATATTATCTTGGACATCTTTTATGATTGTGAATACCCATTAATTATTTTCCAACTTTATCAAGTTAGTTGAAGTTGGACAAGGAAGAAAACATAATGAGTTATGTTTGGGTATATTTGCATAGAAGTTATATTGTTATGGATCCTCCAACATGTGGTGCTTGCTCATAATCTTTTCCTAGCCAAAAATTTGAACTAAGTAGAGATACTACTTGTGCATCCAAAAACCCCTAAACCCAGTTTCTTGTCATGAGAGTCCACCATATCTATCTATATGTGGTATTACCCTGCCATTCCAAGTAAATTTGCATGTGTCATGTCTAAATCACCTATATGCTCTATCACACATAAGCCTCCTTATATCTTCCTCAAAAAAGCCATCATACCTACCTATCATGGCATTTCCATAGCCATTCCGAGATATATTGACATGCAACTTCCACCGTTCCGTCTTATGACATGTTTGTTCATCATCATATTGCTTTGCATGATCATATAGAGCTGACATGATATTTGTGTCAAAGACACCATTCATCATTCTAATACATGTTACATTAGATCATTGCACATCCTGGTACACTGCCACATGTATTCATAGAGTCATGTTGCTTCAGTTTATCGAGTTGTAAGTAAATAAAAGTGTGATGGTCATCATTATTAGAGCATTGTCCTAGTGAGGTAAAGAATGATGGAGACTGATGAGTCCTCCAAAATGTGGGGACGAGGTTCATGATATTGTTCTATAAAAAGAGAGAAAAGAGAGAAGGGGAGAAGGGGCAATGCTACTATCCTTTTACCACACTTGTGCTTCAAAGTAGCACCATGTTCTTCATATAGAGAGTCTCCTGAGTTGTCACTTTCATATACTAGTGGGAATTTTTCACTATAGAACTTCGCTTTATTTTGATGATGGGCTTCCTCAAATGCCTGAGGTCTTCAAGACCAAGCACGTTGGATGCACACCCACTTAGTTTCAGTATTAAGCTTTCATACACTTATATCTCTAGTGGCTATCCGTTGCATGGCAATCCCTACTCCTCGCATTGATATCGATTGAGAGGCCTCTCCATTGCCTATCGATCCACCGAGTTGACGCGAGACTTTCTTCCTTTTTGACTTCCCTTATTAATCCCTATGCTACTTCTTCAGCATGCGTTGATTTTTCCCTTGAAGGGGAAAGGGTGATGCAGCAAAGTAGAGATAACTATTTCCCTCAGTTAAGAACCAATGTATCAATCCAGTAGGAGGCACAAGCAAGTCCCCAATAGATGCACCTGCACAAACTAACAAACACTTGCACTCAACACGAAAAAGGGGTTGTCAATGCCTTCACAGTCATGAACAAGTGTGAGATCTAATAGAGATAGGTATAAAAGATAAGTAAACGGCAAAATAAAGTAAATATAAATATATTGCAGCAAGGTATTTTTGGGTTTTTGATTTTATAGATCTAAAAATATATAATGAGAAATAGACCCGAGGGCCATAGTTTTCACTAGAGGCTTCTCTCTTGAAAGGAACACATACGGTGGGTGAACAAATTACTGTTGAGAAATTGATAGAAAAGCGCAGAGTTATGATGATATTGTTGGTGCAATGATAGGCCCCTTATGTTTTGGAGTTTGTTGACATAAATAGTATGGGACTTATGTGTTTGCTAGTGCACACAGAGTAACAGGTCCCTGAGATCACGAGGAGTTTGATGCTAACGACGAAGATAATCTCCTTGCGGTGTAGCGAAGGTTATCACCGAAGATTACGATAACAAGAGTGACCCCTCAAAATTTGTTGAAGTGAAGCAATTGGTTCGGTGGCTGTCCGAGGAAAATGATTGCGTCCGAGGAGATTGAAGACGGAGTGAAGACCTAGCATTTATTTCGTTGTTCTTCTTCTCTTTATTGAGTCATAGGACCACCGTACTATTAAGAGGGGTGTAGCGTTTGAAACTTTGATTCTCTGATGCTAAACCCAAATCCTATGAAAGTTGCGAGAGAAATCTCTTTGTGTTCCGAGCAAATACTTGCCAACAAGAGACTGTGAACTTCGCTGCGAGAGATTCGACTCTGACCGAGGAGTTAGCATTACTTGTTCCTCAAGTAATGCTACCGCTGCTCCAAAATCTGACCGTTGCAAACGTGTCGGTTCGCCATTGGCTGGACCGCGTGTCCAAAATGGTCATTTCCCATACGGGAAGGCTGCGGCTATAAATAGCCACCCCGTGCCGGCTTTGTCCGGTGGCTGCTCCGTTTGATTCGGAGAATATTGTTGAGCAAACCCCTCTCTGAGCGATTTGAGTTTAAAATCCACCGAGTGAAAACCCCTAGAGCCGAAGAATTAGATAGTGGTTCAACATCACTCGAATCTAAGTCCAGTACGCTCCGCCTATTACTCTTGAGAGCTGCAAACTCTCTAGATGGTTAGGTATCAATTTCTTCAGAGACCAAGAGTGATTGTTGTTCTCGAAGAAGAAGTCTGTAAATGTTCGTAGATCGCCTCAAATATCTACCACGAGTGATCGGCATTGGTTGATGAACCAATTGTCGAGGAGAATAGGGTGAAGAGAGTTTATCTTCTGTGTTAAGTTACAGCCCCTCCAACCAGACGTAGTCATTGTGCAGAAGGACAAACTGGTCGAACAAATACCCTGTCGCCATCAAGCACCACTGGTTATCTCTGCTACCCATGTTTACATTCGATCTATTTTTCTTCATGTAATTTGTCTCGATGCATGCTTTAGTTTCCATTCGTTACTTAGTTTTAGCTCGCTGTAGTTTGTTTTTCATTCGCTCCGCTGCTGGGTTCCGAGAGTTTTGAGATTTCCAAAAAAAAATTAAAACTCCCATTCACCCCACCTCTGGTAGACATCCTTCGTTCCTACAATTGGTATCAGAGCAAGGTACTCCTTGACTCTGCTCATTTTGGTCTAACAACCTTGGAGTTTAAGTATGTCTTCAGTGAGCTACAAGTCGCGTCTCTAGATTCCCATATTCGATGGGACGGACTACCCCTTCTGGAAGGAGAAGACGAAGATCCGTCTCCGAGCAATAGATGATGATATGTGGAATGTGGTGCAGTTCGGGTTCACGGTTGCAATACCTCAAGCCCCCAATGATGAGGAGAAGAAACTCATTTAGATGGATGCTCAAGCCAAAAATGAAATTGGTGGCCATCTCTCTCGTGCGCAATTTCTTCACTATCGCCAGTGTGAAACTGAGAAGGATTTGTGGGATGTCCTCGAGAAGATAAATGAAGGTGTTTCAACTCAGAAAGAAGCTCGAATTAATACTCTTCGAGCTAAATCCAATCGATTCAAGCACATTGGAAATGAAAGCCGTCAGCAAACTTTCGATCGTCTGAGTGACATAGCAAATGAGCTTCAAGGTCTCGACGCCAAAGACATCACTGACCATGAAGTTGTGAAGAAACTGCTCCGATCTCTTGACAGTTCATTCGACACACTTGTTCAGATGATTCGTGAACAAGCTGATTTCAAAACCCTTGACTCTCCTGATATCATGGAAAGACTAACACCCATGAGGAACAAGAAGAAGAGAAAAGAGATCTGTATGGCTCAAGTCAACGCAAAAATCATGCTCTCAAGGCTGTGGCTGATTCTTCCTCCGATGGAAATGCCGAAGAAGATTCAGATGACCCAGAAAGGCTCAGCAAAGATATCGCCTTAATCCCGAAGAGATTCCAGCGCCTTCACAGGAAGAGCCAGTTCCAGATGAAAAGTTCGAGCAACTCTGGCGGTTCAAAATCTTCATCAAAACCTATAGGATAATACACTTGCTTCAAGTGCAAAAAGCCTGGACACTTCATTTCGGACTACCCTCTCTGGGAAGCTGAAATCCGTGCTAGTGGAAGATATGATTCTGGCAACTATCGAGGCAAAAGCAAGAGCAAGAACTAGGACTCCAATTATGAGAAGAAAATGAAGAAATTCTTCAGGAAGAAGGACAACTCCACTTGAAAATCTTCATCAAGGAACCCTTCCAAGTCCTCCTCCAACCGCAAGAATAACTCTCGCAAGGCCAAGGCATACATCGGCAAGGAAATGGATTCTGATGAAGAAGAATTGTCAGACTCCGAAGAAGCTGATGAATCCGATGAGGATTCTGACTCCGGCATGGCTGGCATAGCATGTGCCTCTTCCCCTGCAAAAAACTTCTTCGGGAATCCGTCAAGCAACGATGAATCTCCTGCCTACTACTTCACGGCCAAAGCCTCGAAGGAAAAGGTATCCTCCAAACATCACAAGGTTCACTCCAGTGATCAATATTCTTCTGATGAGGATGACCATGCTCAACTGATAAAAATTGCAAATATTCAACAAAACTCTCTTGAGAAAATTGAGAAAACCCTCAAGAAATCTGAAGGGTTGTTGGTTGAGGAGATGGAGAAAAATCAGTCATTACCCGAAGAGTATTTCACTCTCAAGTCACGAATGGATGAAATATCAACTCATCATGATTTTCTCTCAGCTGACCACAAAAGATTGACCTATGTTTACCTAAAAAGGAAATAGGAACTCGAGGCGCTGAGAGAGGCTCATGAGGATTTGATCAGGGAAAATTCTCTTCTCACCCAACAACTCAAAGAGAAACCTGAAGTGTTTGAGCCACCCTGTTTAAAATGCCTTGAACGAACCAATGCTGACCCCTCGGTGGAGGAAAATGGTTCTGTTTCTGATGAAAATGCTAGGTTGAAGGATCTTCTTCAGACAGGAATGTTCAAATCTCTCAAAGGGCATCAAACCCTTTGTGATGATCTGAAGAAATCTATTCTTCACAAAAATCCCAGGAAGGAAGGTACCGGTTTCGAACGGAAACTGAATGAAAATGGTTCATACTAGGAACCTCATCAATATCCTCGCACTGTGTGGGTTCCTTACAAGAGCAAAATGCTCGATCTAGCATTACTTTCGGGATATAACTCTCCCATCCCTAAATATCCTGATAATGATTCTCTGGACAACTATAAGTTGTTCAAAAACCAATATGGGGAGGTTGTTGCTCGCTATGTTGGACCAAACAGCAGGAATGGCCCCCCAAAGAAAGCTATATGGGTGCCTAAGAAAGCTATTGAAGCATTACCTGTTACCACGTTACTAACCATGTAGGCTCAAAATGCTTGTTTCTTCCTTGAAAAAGTTTGACAGAATGAGTACATGCATACCTCATTCAATCATTATGCTCATTCATCTGGAAGGAATTTCAATGCCTACTCTTTTGATTATGCTCACACTTCCTCTAGCAACAATTATGTTTATAGAAAGAAATCATATCCTCCTCGCTCTACTGTTTCAAATCCACCTACAAAGATGTGGGTGGTTAAGAAAGCCTAATTCTTCTGCAGGACTATGTATCCGGGTGTACCGAATGGATAATGGATAGTGGATGCACTAGTCATATGACCGGAGACAAGTCCTTGTTTGTCGACCCCAACTTAACTGCTTCTCCTCTGAAGTATATCACTTTTGGCGACAACAACAAAGGAAAGGTAATTGAGCTAGGTAAAATTGCTATATCCAGAGACAAGTCCATTGATGATGTTTTACTTGTTCAGTCTCTTGGATTCAATCTTATGTCAGTTGGCAAGCTATGTGATCTTGGCATGCTAGTTTTATTTTCAATATCCAAATGCATTGTCTTCATGGCCTCTGACAATTCCTTCATATTCGAGGGAATTAGAAAAGGTGATCTATATATTGTGGATTTCTCTAAGGGTCCCTCAGTCCAAAGTTGTTTGCTTGCAAAAGCAACCGAAGGTTGGCT
The DNA here is from genome assembly GCA_011799875.1 of Thinopyrum elongatum. Lineage (NCBI taxonomy): Eukaryota > Viridiplantae > Streptophyta > Magnoliopsida > Poales > Poaceae > Thinopyrum > Thinopyrum elongatum. The sequence goes on from CM022298.1 coordinate 527,301,563, forward strand.
GTGGCATCGAAGGCTTGGTCATGCAAGTATGAGAAATTTGCATACCCTAGTGAAGAAAATTCATCTTCGTGGCATTCCTGATGTAAAATTTGACAAGGATCGTCTTTGTGCTACATGTGAGGCTGGTAAATTGGCCAAGAAGCATCATTCATCAAAGACTGTTATGACCACAACAAGACCTCTGGAAATTCTTCATATGGATTTATTCGGTCCTCAAAACTATGCAAGTTTCGATGGCAGTCATTATGGTCTGGTTATTGTTGATGATTTCTCTCGATACACTTGGGTATTCTTTCTCGAAGACAAAGACCCAAGACATCTTCAAAAGCTTTGCTAAGAAGGCCCAAAATGAATATGATGTGCGAATTAAGCACGTCAGAAGTGACAATGGAACTGAGTTCAAAAATACTCATATCGATGAATTTCTCGATGAAAATAGTATTATTCATGAGTTCTCTGCCGCATTCACTCCCCAACAAAATGGAGTTGTTGAACGAAAGAATAGAACTCTCATCGAAATGGCGAGAACAATGCCCAGTGAGTATAAAACTCCTATTCGCTTCTGGGCTGATGCTATTAACATTGCCTGTCATGTTATCAATCGTGTTTATCTTCACAAGTTCCTTAAGAAAACTTCATATGAGCTTATCACTGGCAAGAAACCGAATGTTTCTTATTTATGTGTTTTTGGTGCACCTTGCTACATTCTTGATATGAATCATTCTTCCAAGTTTGCACCTAAGGCACATGAAAGTTTTCTTCTTGGCTATGGCTCGAACTCGCATACTTATCGTGTCTATAACTCTCACCACGGGAAAGTTATGGAAACATTAAATGTGCGGTTTGATGAATCTAACGGCTCCCAAAAGGAGCACCTGCCAAATGTGAAAGATGAACCATCGATTCCTGATGCTACTCGGCAAATGGCTATTGGGAGTGTCAAGCCTGTTGAAGGAAATGCACTGCCGAACTTGTCAAGCCACTGCCGAAGCAAATGCCACTCCGAATGCAAATGGCAATCAAATTCCAAATGTTGATCAAAATGGCAATCCTGATGGGAATGGCGATACAAATGTTGATTAAGATGAAAATCCTCATCCTTGAGTGACTAATCGAGTTGATCCTTCATTAATTCTCGATGAACTCAAGAATCCAGGTTATCGACCCACAACTCGTTCACGCACTCGTTTGGCTAACTATTGTGGCAGTTTCTCCTTTGTCTCATCGGCAGGACCTACCAAGTATGAGGAAGCCATGAATGATCTAGATTGGATGAATGCTATGCAAGAGGAGTTGGTTCAATTCGAACTGAATGATGTATGGGAATTGGTTGACAAACCGAATCCTAAGAAGCACATTATCATCGGCACAAAGTGGATTTTTCGCAATAAGCAAGATGAAAATGGCATTGTGGTGAGAAACAAAGCATGTCTTGTTGCTCAAGGGTATACACAGGTAGAAGGTATTGATTCGGTGAAACATATGCTCCTGTTGCACGCCTTGAGGCAATTCGTATTCTTCTTGCTTACGCAAATTACAATGATATCCTGCTTTATCAAATGGATGTGAAAAGTGATTTCCTCAATGGTGAAATTGATGAGGAAGTATATATTAGACAGCCACCTGGCTTTGAACACCCTGAGTTTCCTAACAAAGTTTTCAGGTTAAAGAAGGATTTATATGGGCTGAAGCAAGCCCCTCGAGCTTGGTATGACACCTTGAAGAAATTTCTGCTCGATAAAGGGTTCAAGCCAGGATCCACTGATCCCACACTTTTCACTCGTGCTGTTGATAATGATCTATTCTTACATCAAATCTATGTGGATGATATTATCTTCGGCTGCACTAACAATGCTTGCATCTTAGAGTTCGGGAAAATGATGTCCAAGAAATATCAAATGTCTATGATGGGTGAACTTAAGTTCTTTCTCGGACTGCAAATATGTCAATAGGCAAATGGAATCTTCATATCTCACGAGAAATATCTTAAGGAATGCCAGAAGAAGTTTAAAATGCAAGATTCCAAAATGAAGGGCTAAAAAACACCTATGCCCACGAATTGTAAGCTGGATGCAGATGTGTACGGTAAGGATTATGATCAGAAGGCTTATCGTTCGATGATTGGTTCTCTTCTTTACCTATGTGCATCCAGACCTGACATCATGTTGAGTGTTTGCATGTGTGCCCGCTATCAAGTTGCATCGAAAGAATCGCATCACCAAGCGGTTAAGCATATTCTAAGATATTTGGCTCACACCCCCACCTTAGGTTTATGGTATCATAAGGGAGCACAGTTTGATCTCGTTGGATATTCAGACTCAGATTACGCAGGTGACTTGGTTGACAGGAAATCTACTTCGGGGACATGCCATTTCCTCGGTAGATCTTTGGTGTGTTGGTCATCAAGGAAGCAAAAATGTGTATCACTTTCTACAGCTAAGGCCAAATATATTGTTGCTGGCGCTTGTTGCACTCAGTTATTGTGGATGAAGCAGACTCTGAAGGATTATGGCATCAAGGTCAAGAAGATTCCATTATATTGCAACAATGAGAGTGCTATCAAAATTGCACATAATCTAGTGCAGCATTCTCGCATGAAGCATATTGCCATCAGACATCATTTCATTCACGACCATGTTACTCGAGAGGATATTGTCATCAATCACATCAAGACCGAAGACAATCTCGCTGATATATTCACCAAGCCTCTTGATGAGAAAAGATTCTGTGTGTTACAGTGTGAGCTAAATATCCTGGACTTCACAAACATGTAGTAAGCTGGACTCGGCACCCGTGCTAACACTTCCACATCTTAGAAGGAATGGGTGCACAACACTCGAAGAGTTTGAAAATTTCGACAAAGTGAAAACATTAACGAAGAACTAGACTAAATGGGTGCCATGATAATTGTGCGATGCTCGGGTTCATACAGTTCTTATACGGTGGGTCACGCCACCACAATTTTCATTCGTTGAGTTTCTTTTCGATCAAAGTTTTTGTGTTCGTCCGAATGCATTTCTCTCATAGCTATTCGTTCGGGTGTTTGTGTTTCGTTGTCTAAGTGAAATGCGTAGGACCCTGTTTTCCCTCTGCTCTATCTCTTCCTGTCTATTTCCTTCTGTAACAAATGCTCAATTTCATCTGGAACGAGACTTTATCTGGTGTCCTTGACCCTGATTAAGATTCGGTCTGAACTTTAATCTATTTTGGCGAAAGCTGTCCAAAATTTGGGGTTCCCCGCCCAAGTCAGGACCACGATCTTTTATGACTATTGCCACATGCAATCTATCAAGTGCCACCCCATCCTGTCCGTTGAATCACAATAGTCCCTCGATTGTGGCCGTTCGATCGGATACACTAGCCACGGTTGTTTTCCCTCGCATATATATACCGCAGCACCCCGCTCCCTCATTCACTTGTCTTCCTTCTCACCCTCATCTGCTCTGAAACCCTCGCCGCAGTGCTCCACCTTGAGCTTGACGCCGACGACCCCTTTGCTGCTTCACTACCGGAAAGCGGTCGCCGGAGTCTTTCCTCACCGCCGCAGGACATCTTCTTCCCCGCGTTGTCATATTTGCTGCACCACACTAAGCTAGGGTACGTGCAGTTCAAACTCGGGCCTCCGTCCTTCTCGTACGAGTTCGTCCGCGGTTATTATTCTTTGATTTTACCGCATATCTTAGATCTTTAATGCTTAGGTAACTAGTGTGGATGTGGTTTGTAGTTGTCCCTCGCATCCGAAATTTTACAGATCTAGGGTTTGTGTTATGTCTCACACGAATGGAATGCGTAGCACGCTGACTAGTATTTTCTTCGGACCTACTAGTTCATTCTATACATTTCTTTCATTCGAAATATTTCTCAAAGCTTGCATCTAATTCTTCTTCTAAACATTTTCGCTCGAAATTTTTTCGCTGTGAGCATTTGTAACCCTGTCCCCTTTTCCCTCGTTTCTATTGTTATTCACAGGTGTATGCAATCAGTTGAGGATTCTGCTCGACCAATGAGCATGGCCGATGAAGATGAGGTAATCTTGGGTACAACAGACGAGTAAAAAGCACCAAATGCAGAGGGGCCAACGGTAGGCCCAGCAACCAGCAAAAGAAAGAGACACGAGCAAAATGCAGATGAGCAAGAAGAAATGCACCAAAGAAAAAGAAAGGTGGTAGACAACCGTATGCAAATTCAGCTCAGTACATCTCTCATGACTATTACAACACTATTCTAGGAGAATCAAAACGAGAAACAGACAAGCGTCGGCATAGGATTTGACGCCACTGGGTGCGCAAGTAGTTTAACTATGAGATGATTCTGTCAGGACCCCGATCCTAAGTCACACCGATCTAGCATGTAACACATCATATCACTTTGCGGCCTCACGCACGGTATTCCCACGGGTGCCACCTTACCTGGCCCGGGAACATTTGCGCCTTTTGGCTCATGTATATGATAGCGTTGCTAGCATCCATATGACAGAGAACCCAGGCCGACATGACTAGTCGTAAACCCAAGGTGGCACTAACTTATAGGGACAGGCATACATGACCCAGCAATGCACGTGTCGGTCATCAACGTATGAACCCAAGTCGTAGCAAGCTACAAGGACTTAAAGGAACAATGCGTGACATTTCCCCGAAGGGACAGACACAGGAGCAAAGAAGGACACATGCCGATCATCCCATGTGTTCCGGAGCAGTAGCAAGCTACCATGGCTCAGTGGAAGCACTAGGAGACATTTCCCCATAAGAGAGGCTACCAAGAATAAACAACTAGGTTGTCAGATCCCACACATAGCAATACATGTTACACGTACGCATAACATGCAAGTATGTGATGTACAACATGGCAGCACAACATAACTCAACAACTCATATAGATAAAGGTCCAGAAGAGCCACATAGCATTTATTACAAACAGGGGTCACATGACCCAACATACATAGCATACAAGCAACGGAAGCATAACATGTCTGAGTACAGACAACTACAAATGGAAAAGATTGAGAAGCCTGACTATCTACAAGACCCTCCCAAGGGTATAAGATCGTAGCTGAGGTAACAAGCTAAACGTCGAAGTCCACGCGGAACTACTAGTGAGACTGAAGTCTCTCTGCAAAACATAAATTAAGCAAACGTGAGTACAAATGTACCCAGCAAGACTTACATCAGAACTAGCTACATATGCATCAATATCAACAAAGGGGGTGGTGGAGTTTAACTGCAGCAAGCCAGCTTTGACTCAGTGGCTATCCTGTACTACGACTGCTGGTAACTCTTTTGAGGCGGCGCACACGAGTCCACATATTCACCATATCAATACACCACTATGGATCCGCTCCCGTCTCCCTACGAGAAGGCCATCCATAGCACTCACGCTTATCTTGCGCATTTTAGAGTATCCACTTTCACTCGTCTATGAACTGCATAAGCAACCCAGTAGTCCATTACCGCGGACGCGGCTATTCGAATAGATCATTTATAACCCTGCAGGGGTGTACTTCTTCACACATGTTTCCACCACTTAGCGTCTGCATACGACATGTGCTCGGCAGACATCAAGCGAAAGCCGACGTGGGTGTAGACCACGACCTGACTAACCACACAAGTCTCTAGTCCAGGTTTATCGCCTATTCAGGTTCCATCCGCAGGGAGTCCGGCCGAGGTTTCCACTACGGCCCCAAACGATGTGTGCAGGGTTCCCGAGGCACCAAACGGGCGACCCGATACACCGTGCCACTTGCCTACCGTATCGTAGCCCACCCCTCCGGTCAGCGCTACGCACGGCCTCCAGCGCACTACAAACACCAGAAACTACTTGCAACTCCTGGACAAAGGACAGGGGGGTTAATAAGTCGAGCGGGGTCATATTTCAGGGCCCAATGTGTGGTAGTAGCTATTCTTGGATCACAAACACAGAACTCAGTTCCTGAGGACGGTTTCAATGAGACAACCCACCATGTACTCCTACATGGCCTCTCACCGCTACCTTTACCAAATCGTGTTCACACACTTAGCTCTCATCAGTAGGACATGATGACCACATTCCAATTCATCCCCGATGAATCAGACTTGATACAACTCTAAGCAATAGGAGGCATGACAAGCAGGCAAAAAATGAGTAGGCACATCATGGCTCAAACAACTCCTACTCATGCTAGTGGGTTTCAACTATTTACTATGGTAAAGACAGGTCATGCAGAGGAAAGGGGTTCAACTACCATAGCATGTAACAGTTGAATCGTTGTTGTCCTAATGCAGTAATAGAGAGCAGGAGCGAGAGAGTGGGATTGTATCGGAATGCTCAAGGGGGGGTTTGCTTGCCTGGCACTTCTGAAGATAGTATAGCTCTTCATCGGTGTCATCGAACTCATCGTCGGAACAACGTCTACTGAGGCGGACAATTACCGGCAACAGAGAGGAAACACAATCAATGCAATGCAACAATATGATGCATGAATGTGACATGGCAATATGCGGTGATTTGAGCTAATGCAGCTAGCAACGATTTAAATGGAGTTGGTTTGAACACTAGATTCAAATTCAAACTCCATATGTGAAAATTCAAATGCCATTTATTTGATTTGACCTGATCAGCAGGCATAACTTGCTTAAACATGCATGGAAATGCCATAAACCGATTCTTTGGATTTTTCTGATAATTTTTCATATATAAATTATTTCATTTGGAGTTACGGTTGATTTTCTATGATTTTTAGAAGTTTTAGGCATCTTCTGAAATAAATAAATCATTTCTGATTTATTTAAAACTCCAGAAAACATTTACTGCATCAGCATGATGTCACTATGATGTCAGCGGTCAACAGGGCCGGTCCAGGTTAAACCTGACAAGTGGGGCCCGCGTGTCAGTCTAACATGGCTAAACTAATTAAGTTTAAACCTAAACTATATTAATTAGCCAGGCGGGCCCACACGTCAGTGACCCAGGGCGGTCAAATCCTAGTCAGACGGGGTCAAACCCACCGGTGACTCGACGCCGGCGAGGCCAGAGATGGCGGAGGGGCTCGGGATTGCTCCTTCGGCGTCCAAATGGACGGCGGAGAGCGGCTACGGGGAGCTGGAGCTCGCCCGCGTCCAGCGCAGCAGGCAGTAGCAGCTAGGGCGGCCGGAGGCGACGGCGAGGAGCTCGGCCGCGATGGCCGGAGCTCGGGCGTGAGCGCGGGTAGTGCTGCGGTGTGCGAGCAAGCGAGCTGAGGCGCTAGCGGGGGCCTACGCGATGCGGTGAGTGGGTTGGACGCGCCGGGCGGACCATTTGGTCGCCGGAGTCGCGTCGGCGGTGAGCGCATGCGGCGGTGGGTTCGGGCGTAGGCGGTCCGGTGGCTACGGCGGCCTACGAGGAAGAAGAGAGGGATGGCCGGGGTCAGAGGCTCACGGCGAGTCGGACGAGCAGGTCGGCGAGCTCGGCGACGGTCCAGAGCAGTTGGGGCGGCGAGGGGGATCTCCGGCAACCCGAGGAGGAAGAAGGGGTCAGGGATGGTGCTTCGAGGCGTTCGGCATTGCGTGCATCGACGGAGAGGATGAGGGCGGCACGGCGGAGCTCGAGGGCACGTCGGAGAGGCGAGGGGGTGGCGGTGGACGCGGCAACAGCAAGCGGCGGCGACGGCGGCGTCCGGCTGCGGCGATGTAGAGGCGAGGGAGAGAGCAGGGGAGGAGTGGGGGTGTCGGCTAGATCAGGACGGCTCTTGGGCGTTCACCCACGCGTCCAGAGGCTCGGCGGCTAGCAGGAGGTGGCGCGGAGAGTGCTCGCACGCGTCGGCCACGCGCGCGCTATCCTCCTGGCGCCGTGAAGAAGATGACTGGCAGGGCCAGTGAACTGGGCCGGCCCAGTGCCAGGCCAGGTAAGTGGCCCAGGTGCTGTTCTCTCTCTCTCTTTTTTGTTTTTTTTTTCTTTTTTTTTCTGTAGTTTTGTATTTAGTAGAAATACTAAATCATTTTTGTTGCTCCTGAAAATATTCATGTGGTTTGTAGATATAATACCAGAGCCACTCATAAAGTTTCAGGATTATTGGACATGTATCTCTTTTATAAAAGAAATAAATCCAATTTAAATAGTTTATGCTTTAAATCAAAGGCCCAAATTAAATATTTTAAAGCCTCCAAAAATATTGGTTTGAATTTTATTCTAGCCAATATTTTTCAAGGTTTAACAGGAACATTTTCTTGGGCTTCTTTTATGAGATTTTGATGTTGATTATTTCTGAACTGATTTCTGAGGGTTTTCAACTAACCTCAATTCAACTTTCATGAACATAACATGACGATAACATGATGAGATGCAAAGACAAGCCAAGGCTAATGCTAGGCTATGATAGATTCATCCTCGGTTTGCGAAGAACTTTGCCTTTCATCCTCCATGGGGCGACTGCCGTGAAATTGGCCTCATTCGTGCTAGTGATCCCCACGAGAGATCGCCGCCACCACCAAATGCTGACAAGTCATCCCTTCGCACTCTCGAATCATATCCTGATGAACTGGCTAAGCTCCAGAAGAATGCTGAAAAGAGAGCCAAGAAGGCAGAAAAAGAAAGAGCTCGAGAAGAAGAAAATAATCGCCTTATCAAATTTGACGTAGAAAAGAAAAAGGCCGTAGGAAAATCAGAAGGACGTTCTAAGCGCAAACATGATCCAAGCACTGCTGCGCTGAAGAAAAAGAGTGCACCGAAGAAGAGGCCGGCTGAACCAGCCGATAAAAATGCAGAAAGCAATTCTTCTGATAAAGATGATCCACCACCACCAACGAGAGATGAAACTGATGCCACTCTCAGTGAGCAAGTGAACATCACCACATCAACAATGCTACCTGACCTTCGGGCACATGCAGTTCCAATAGCACCTCCGAAGAAGATTATTAAGAAAAACTCCACATACCACTGTCACCATGAAGGATTCTGTGAACTTAACTCCCCATCCTGAGGCAATCAACATGAAGGATTTGGTAGTTGATGCCCCTGTCAACACAGCCAAGCCAGACGAGCAAATTCGGAAGCCAAAAGTCAAACAAATCAAGGCTCCTGCTACCGAGCAAAGTGCTCCTCAAGCTGATGGTACGAATGAGAAGGCTGCTAAGTTTGCTCCGAAGTTAATGCAGCCACTAGCTTCTATGCAACCATCTCAGCAAGTTCTAGTGCAGACTGCACCAGTTGCACAGGATGATGTCCAATCTGATGCTCCTCATTATTATCATCAAGTATTCATTATGGAGCAGCTTGATAAATTTGTGGAAAACCTATTCGATGGTGAAGTGGCATCTCTGTCAATCCCTCCTGGAGTCATTTCACAAGCTTCTGATCTTGTTCGTAATATGAGAGAAGAATCTGTTGAAATCAATTCCCTCACTGCCGAACTCAATGATCTTGACAGTCGAATGAAAGCTACATCTTCCAAGTTTGTCATTAAGCAACTTGAAGAATCATACATGGATGTCAATCGGGCTTTGACTATCTTCCGCAACAGACGATTGGGCTTTCACTCTGATCTGGATAATATTGTTCGCAAGATTTGCATCAAGCATCAAGCCCAAGTTACTGGTTATAATGATTTAGTCAAAGGGCATGTTGGCCAAACAGCTCAGAAGAAGAAGCGAAAGAAAATTTCGAAGAAAAATGCTCGTCCTCCTACGACTGCAAAGTCTCCTGATCATTCTGATGCTCAGCCTATGAAAGAGAACTCCCCTGAGCCAGCAATTCCCTTGCCAAGACCAACTGAACCAGTGCCTGTGGCCTCCCCTGTTCAAGATGATATTCCATCTCAGCCGCATGTTTCTGAAGACGGTGAAATCCCTCAGTCTGAGCCTCAAGCCTCTCCTGCTCATGAATAACCAAATGTTTCGGTTCCTCCCTCTGCACAACAACCAACCTCCAAAGAACCACCTACTCCCGCTCCAGTCCCTGATTTGGGCTCAGTGCCCACTGAAAAAGAATCTGCTCCAACCATTGTGCCATCAGCTCCGTCTCAACTGCGGATTTCCATCAACACAGCGCAAAGAATTTGTGAAGATGGTTTGTCTGGACATAAATCTATCTCCGCTCATCATACTGGCTCTGTAGTATATCGTGATGAAGTGATCTCAGTCGAGGATGAACTCAAATATACATTTCCTCGTGAGGAACTGTCATTGTTCTCGACTGGTGCTGGTGCCAAAGGACCGCTATTCAATCGAAATACGCACCCTCAATTCTTTCAAGAAAGTCCTTACAATGAGCCACGCACATCTGAATCGCCTCGTTTCTGGACCCAAAAATAGGCCATCTATTATTCTCAGATTCTCTATGACAACAAGAAGATATCCCCTCATGAATTTTCGGATATCACTGCTATGAAGAGTATTGGTTGATTTGATCAGCTGCTGCAAGATTTGGAAGATTTCTGCCTCACCAGTGTGTTTGCATTCGAACATCCAGGGAACCGAGAGATAATTCTTTAGTTCTATGCAACATTGTACATCTTTGGTGATGAATCTGACAGTTCCAAATGTATCATGGAATGGATGACCGAAGGAAAATGTATCAAGTGCACCTCCAGGGATTTTGTTTCGCACTTTCATTTCCCTCAGTTTGAGCATGGTATCTGAAATCCGAGTGCATAACATTGACGCCATTTTAGATGATATGTTTCGGTGCACCATGGCTAAGGAAAAGATTCGTGACTACAATGGTCCTCCCAAGCTAGAGCATTTAACCTTCGAGAATCAAACTCTCTATCATATGCTCACTTATACTATCTGCCCTCTGGCCGGGATGAATACTGACGGTACAATCACAGATGTTCTTCGAAATGCCATCTATGACATCTCCGTGAAATATGTCTTTGATGTTGAGGATATGTTTCTGCAAATATTGAAAGATTCTGCTCAATATCCGAAAACACTCAAAGTATACGCCCCATGGATTCAAAAAGTCATTGATTATACCATGCACACCAAGTTTTTGGCAAAGGCGAGCCATAAAAGCTTTATACCTCCTATTCGGGACACCCTGCAAGTCATGCAAGATATTTCTTCGGGTAAATCACCTGAGTCAAGCCCTCAAGATTATCACAAGGGATTCGATGGGCCACGTCTGCCTCGGCGTCACCGAACGATTACTCATCAACCTCCGTCATAGCTGGAAGTTAGTTTGCGCACGCAACAACTGTTGCTAAAACACATTGCTGAAGATCAACGCGAGAAAGAACACCTGGCTGCCGAGCTGAATGCTATCAACAACCGAACAAGAATCATGCATGTGATTGCTGATGAGAACAAGTAAAGGCTCTGGAAACTACTTCACAAGTTCTTCTCCAAGAAACAACTCCTAGATGCTGATCTCAAAGAGCTCTATGAATACATTGAGAAAGGCCTCTCAGTTGAAGATTATCAACCTCGCAGTGCTCCTCCCCTACCTGCTCGAGCGCCAACTACTGATCTTCTGCATATTAAGCTTCACAAGATAATCGAAGAATCTGAAGCCACCTCACCGACCGAAAAACCAGCCGAAGGAAATGTGCTATCACGGACGACTCAAGTGGCTAATCTCAATGTGCCTTCATCATCTTAGCCTCAAGCTGCCATTCTTGAAGGAAAATCTACTGCTGTTGACGATGAAGATCTTCCAGTCACTTCCGAATCAGAAACCTCTTCAGACAGTTCCTCTGGCGACGCCACCGAGTGAATCAAATTCACCGTTTCTGCACTCATGTTATTCGTCACCTTTTTGACACTAGTTGACAAAAAGGGAGAGAATTACATCGAGTTTCGATAGATTTGCCTTTTTTTGTTTCGTTGGTTTGGTTTCGCGTGAGATCTGAAACTTATGCTTCAAAGACTATCCGTGCTATGATATAAAACTTATGTGTTGTAATGTTAATAACCCCGCCTGTTGCACTTTTTTTTCTCAAAGCATTTGTTTTGCAGGTGGAATTATTATTAGAAGTTATGAATGATTGCACTACAATCTCAATGGATTATATATTATTATTGTGAATCATTATCTCAAATGATTGAAATTTCCTCTACATACTTCAATGAATTGTAGGAGATTTTATCTCATATCTATAACCCTGGATACATCTGGGGGGAGTATATTTCATCATCGAGCCAAGTAACGCTAATTCGAATTACTTTTCACTTATCTATCTTCACTTCGATGATTATCTATTTTGTCAACAACTGTCCAAAAGGGGGGAGATTGTTGGTGCAATGATAGGCCCCTTATGTTTTGGTGTTTGTTGACATAAATAGTATGGGACTTTGTGTTTGCTAGTGCACACAGAGTAACAGGTCCCTGAGATCACGAGGTGTTTGATGCAAACGACGAAGATAATCTCCCTGCGGTACAACGAAGGTTATCACTGAAGATTACAATAATAAGAGTGACCCCTCAAAATTTGCTGAAGTGAAGCAATTGGTTCGGTGTTTGTCCAAGGAAAATGACTGCGTCCGAGGAGATTGAAGACGGAGTGAAGACGTAGCATTTATTTCGTTGTTCTTCTTCTCTTTATTGAGTCATAGGACCACCGTACTATTAAGAGGGGTGTAGCATTCGAAACTTTGATTCTCTGATGCTAAACCCAAATCCTATGAAAGTTGCGAGAGAAATCTTTTTGTGTTCCGAGCAAATACTTGCCAGCAAGAGACTGTGATCTTCTTCACTGCGAGGGATTTGACTCTGACCGAGGAGTTAGCATTACTTGTTCCTCAGGTAATGTTACTGTTGCTCCAAAATCCGACCGTTGCAAACGTGTCAGTTGGCCATTGGCTAGACTGCGTGTCCAAAATGGTCATTTCCCATCCGAGAAGACTGCGGCTATAAATAGCCACCCCGCGCCAGCTTTGTCCGGTGGCTGCTCCATTTGATTCTGAGAAGATTGTTGAGCAACCACCTCTCTGAGCGATTTGAGTTTAAAATCCACTTAGAGAAAACTCCTAGAGCCGAAGAATTAGATAGTGGTTCAGCATCACTCGAATCTAAGTCTAGTACGCTCCGCCTATTACTCTTGAGAGTTGCAAACTCTCTAGATGGTTAGGTGTCAATTTCTTCAGAGACCAAGAGTTATTGTGGTTCTCAAAGAAGTCTGTAAAGGTTCAGAGATCGCCTCAAGTATCTACCACGAGTGATCGGCATTGGTTGACGAACCAATTGTCGAGGAGAATAGGGTGAAGAGAGTTTATCTTCCGTGTTAAGTCACAGCCCCTCCAACCAGACGTAGTCCTTGTGCAGAAGGACGAACTGGTCGAAAAAAATACCCTGTCGCCATCGAGCACCACTGGTTACCTCTTCTACCCATGTTTACATTCGATTTGTTTTCCTTCATGTAATTTGTCTCGATGCATGCTTTAGTTTCCATTCGGTACTTAGTTTTAGCTCGCTGTAGTTTGTTTTTCATTCGCTCCGCTGCTGGGTTCCGAGAGTTTTGAGATTTCCGAAGAAATTTTAAAACTCCCATTCACCCCCCCCCCTCTGGTAGACATAATTCGTTCCTACGGAGTTCTAAGGCAATGATCATGAATATAGGCATCACATCCATGACAAGTAGACCGACTCCTGCCTGCATCTACTACTATTACTCCACACATCGACCGCTATCCAACATGCATCTAGTGAATTAAGTTAACAAGAACGGAGTAACGCCTTAAGCAAGATGACATGATGTAGAGGGATGATCCAATCAATATGGTAAAAACCCCATCTTTTTATCCTAATGGTAACAATACAAATACGTGCCTCGCTGCCCCTACTGTCACTGGGTGAGGACAGCACAAGATTAAACCCATCACAAAGCACCTCTCCCATTGCAAGAAAAACCAATCTAGTAGGCCAAACCAAATCGATAGATCGAAGAGAAATACAAAGATATCTTAATCATGCATAAAAGAGTTCAGAGAAGACTCAAATAATATTCATAGATAATCTGATCATAAATCCATAATTCATCAGATCTCAACAAAAGCACTGCAAAAGAAGATTACATCGAATAGATCTCCAAGAACATCAAGGAGAACATTGTATTGAAGATCAAAGAGAGAGAAGAAGCCATCTAGCTACTAGCCATGGACCCGTAGGTCTGTGGTAAACTACTCACACATCATCGGAAGGGCAGCAAGGTTGGTGTAGAGGCCCTCCGTGATCGAATCCCCCTCCGGCAGAGTGTCAGAAAAGGCCCCAAGATGGGATCTCACGAGAACAGAAGCTTCCGGCGGCGGAAAAGTATTTTTGGTGTGCCCTCTGATGTAATATTTGGGTATTTATAGAGCCAAGATTAGGGTTAGGAGGTCTGCGAGGGGCCAACAAGCCTAGGGGGTGCCCCCCCTGGGGCGAGCCCTTAGGGCTTGTGGCCCCCTCGTGGGTCTTCTGGCCTCTTCCCGAAGCTCCGTGGTTGTCTTCTATTCCAAGAAAAACCCTCAAAAAGTTTCGGTCCATTTGGTATTGATTTTCTGTAAAAGACAAAAACAAGGAAAAAAACAGCAACTGGCATTGGGCACTAGGTTAATAGGTTAGTCCCAAAAAATGATATAAATGGCATATTAATGCATATAAAACATCCAAGATGGATAATATAATAGCATGGAACAATCAAAAATTATAGATACGTTGGAGACGTATCAAGCATCCCCAAGCTTAGTTCCCGCTCGTCCTCGATTAGGTAAATGATAAAAACAGAATTTTTGATGTGGAATGCTACCTAACATATTTATCAATGTAATTTTTTCTTATTGTGGAATGAATGTTCAGATCCATAAGATTCAAAACAAAAGTTTAATATTGACATAAAAATAATAATACTTCAAGCATACTAATAAAGCAATCATGTCTTCTCTAATATCATGGCTAAAGAAAGTTATCCCTACAAAATCATATAATCTTGTCATGCTCTATCATCATCACACAAAGTATTTATCATGCACAACCCCGATGACAAGCCAAGCAATTGTTTCATACTTTTAATGTTCTAAAGCTTTTCAACTTTCACGCAATACATGAGCGTGAGCCATGGATATGGCACTATAGGTGGAATAGAGTATGGTGGAGGTTGTGCAGAGAAGACAAAAAAGGAGAAAGTCTCACAACAACTAGGTAAATAAATGGGCTATGGAGATGCCCATCAATTGATATCAATGCAAGTGAGTAGGGATTGCCATGCAACAGATGCACTAGAGCTATAAGTGTATGAAAGCTCAAAAGAAACTAAGTGGGTGTGCATCCAACTTGCATGCTCACGAAGACCTAGGGCAATTTGAGGAAGCCCATCATTGCAATATACAAGCCAAGTTCTATAATGAAAAATTCCCAGTAGTATATGAAAGTGATAAAATAAGAGACTCTCTATCATGAAGAACATGGTGCTATGTTTGAAGCACAAGTGTAGCAAAAGGATAGTAACATTGTCCCTTCTTTCTTTCTCTCTCTCTTTTTTTATTTTTTTTATTTTTTTATTTTTTATTTTTTATTTTTTATTTTTTATTTTTTCTTTTCTCTTTTCTCTTTTTTTTGGGCTCTTTGGCCTCTTCTTTTTTATGTAAGTCCGGAGTCTTATCCCGACTTGTGGGGGAATCATAGTCTCCATCATTCTTTCCTCACATGGGACAATGCTCTAATAATGATGATCATCACACTTTTATTTACTTACAACTCAAGAATTACAACTCGATACTAGAACAAAAATATGACTCTACATGAATGCCTCCAGTGGTGTACCGGGATGTGCAATGATCTAGTGTGACGTGTATAAAAAATATGAACGGTGGCCAAGCCACAAATACTATGCCAACTACATGATCATGCAAAACAATATGACAATGATTGTATGTGTCATAATAAACGGAATGGTGGAAGTTGAATGGCAATATATCTCGGAATGGCTATGGGAATGCCATAATAGGTAGATATGGTGGCTATTTTGAGGAAGGATATATGGTGGGTTTAATGCACCGGCGAAAGTTGCGTGGTACTAGAGAGGCTAGCAATGGTGGAAGGGTGAGAGTGTGTATAATCCATGGACTCAACATTAGTCATAAAGAACTCACATACTTAAGGCAAAAATTTATTAGCCATCGAAGAAAAGTACTAATATGCATGCTCCTAGGGGGATAGATTGGTAGGAAAGGACCATCGCTTGTCCCCGACCGCCACTCATAAGGAAGACAATAAAAAATAAATCATGCTCCAACTTCATCACATAACGATAGACCATACGTGCATGCTTCAGGAATCACAAACTTTAACACAAGTATTTCTACTAATCCACAATTACTCTCTAGCATGACTCTAATATCACCATCTTTATATCTCAAAACAAATGCATGGAATCAAACTTCCCATATATTCAATGCTCTTTATGAAAGTTTTTATTATATTCCTCTTGGATACCCATCATATTAGGACCAAATTCATAACCTAAGAAAATTGCCATACTATTTTTAAGACTCTCAAAATAATATAAGTGAAGCATGAGAGTTCATCAATTTCTATAAAATAAAACCACTGCCGTGCTCTAAAAAGATAAAACTGAAGCACTAGAGCAACTACCTAGCTCAAAAGATATAAGTGAAGCACATAGAGTCACTACAGGAATCATGAACTTTGCCGTCTGCCATGGTTGACGGCAAAGGCATGCCTGGCAGATGGCAAAGGCCTTTGCCGTCAGCCAGCAGACAGCAACACATCCGGCTGAACAAACTACGGCAAAGGGCACTTTGCCGTCTGCTGGCAGACGGCAAAGATGCAAAGGCCTTTGCCGTCCGCCAGCAGACGGCAAAGGGCCTGGACGGCACATGTGGCAGCTTAGGTCCGTTAAGGGGTTAATGTCGTGCTTTGCCATCTGCTGGCAGACGACAAAGATGCAAAGGTCTTTGCCGTCTGCCAGTAGACGGCAAAGCATGCCATATAGGCCAGCCCGGTGCACCCCCTCTTTGCCGTCTGCTAGCAGACGGCAAAGAGTTGGCTGATGGCAAAGCCACCCTTTGCCGTCTGCTAGCTCTTTGCCGTCCATTTTCTGCTAGCTGATGGCAAAGCCCCTCTTTGCCGTCCGCTAGCAAACGACAAAGATGTGGCAGACGGCAAATCTTCTTATTCCAGTAGTGAGTATTCTAATAAATTCATGATTAATGTGTGTCCCTATCAAAAGGTGTGTACGGCAAGGATGATTGTGGAAAACTAAAAAGAAAAGACTCAAATAATACAAGATGCTCCAAGCAAAACACTTATCATGTGGTGAATAAAAATATAGCCTCAAGTAAATTTACCAATGGATTGAAGACAAACGAGGGGATGCCATCCGGGGCATCCCCAAGCTTAGATGCTTGGTTATCCTTGATATTACCTTGGGATGCCTTGGGAATCCCCAAGCTTAGGATCTTGCCACTTCTTATTCCATAGTCCATCAAATCTTTACCCAAAACTTGAAAACTTCACAACACAAAACTCAACAAAAAACTCGTGAGATCCGTTAGTATGATAAAACAAATCTCCACTTTTAGGTACTGTTGTGAACTCATTCCAATTTTATATTGGTGTTATATCTACTGTATTCCAACTTCTCCATGGTTCATACCCTCCGATACTACCCATAGATTCATCAAAATAAGCAAACAACACATCGAAAACAGAATCTGTCAAAAACAAATCAGTCTGTAAAAACCCGAATATTAGTCATACTTCTGTAACTCCAAAAATTCTGAAAAATAAGGACAGCAGAGGAAATTCATATATCAATTTTTTTGTAAAAAAACTCAGAATTTTTGCATGCTCCAGTGAATTTTAACAATTCTGTTACTGGACGCAAAAGTTTCTGTTTTTCAGCAAAACCAAATCAACGATATACCAAAGCATCCCAAAGGTCTTGCTTGGCTCAAACACTAATTAAAACACGAAAACACAATTACTACAGAGGTAATATTGTGTATACTCATAAAAATAGAAAAGAAAAATATTGGGTTGCCTCCCAACAAGCGCTGTTCTTTAAAGCCTTTTAGCTAGGCATTGATAATTTTAATGATGCTCACATGAAAGACAAAGAATTGAAGCACAAAGAGAGCATCATATAGCATGTGAAAAACAAGTTTAAGTCTAACATACTTCCTATGCATGGGCATTTTATAGGGAAAAGATTTATCAAGACAAGAAAAAACTAGCATATGCAAGGAAGAAGAAACAAACAATAGCAATCTCAACATAATGAGAGGTAATTTAATAACATGAAAATTTCTACAACCATATTTCCCTTTCTCATAAAAATTACATGTGGGATCATATTTAAATTCAACAATATAGCTATCACATAACATATTCTCTACATGATCCACATGCATGCAAAGTTGACACTCTTTCAAAATAGTGGGATTATCAAATAAAGTCATGACTTCTCCAAGCCCACTTTTATCAAAAATTTCATAAGATTGAACACTCTCGAAATATGTGGGATTATTTTTACCTAGAGTTGACACTCTTTCAAACCCACTTTCGATATTAGAGCAAACATATTCATCATGAGGCTTATATAAATTTTCAAGATCATAAGAACCATTATCACCCCAATCATGATCATTGCAATAAGTGGACATAGCAAAATTAGCATCCCCAAGCTTGGGGTTTTGCATATTATTAGAACAATTGGCATTAATAGAATTTATAATAACATCATTGCAGTCATGCTTTTCTTTCAAGGAGCTATCATGAATCACTTCATAAATTTCTTCTTTTAACACTTCATCACAATTTTTAGATTCATGAATTTCAAGCAAAACTTCATAAAGATAATCTAGTGCACTCAACTCACTAGCAATTGCTTCATCATAATTGGATCTTTTAAAAAGATTAGCAAGTGGATATGGATCCATAAACTTTTTCCTTTCTGATTTGGAATAAATATGCAATTATGCCAAGCGAACAAGCAAACAACCCAAGTAACACATAAAGGCAAACGAAATAAAAAGGCAAATATTTTTGTGTTTTTCTGAAAACATTTTAGAAGTGGGGGAGAGGAAAACAAGAGGAAAATGACGAATAATGTAAGTGCAAGAGATGAGAGTTTCTGATAGGTACTTGGTAGGCTTGATGTAGAACCTCCCCGGCAACGGCGCCAGAAATTCTTCCTGCTACTTCTTGAGCTTGCGTTGATTTTTCCCTTGAAGAGGAAAGGGTGATGCAGCAAAGTAGAGATAAGTATTTCCTCAGTTAAGAACCAAGGTATCAATCCAGTAGGAGGTGCAAGCAAGTCCCCAATAGATGCACCTGCACAAACTAACAAACACTTGCACTCAACGCGGAAAAGGGGTTGTCAATCCCTTCACAGTCATGAACAAGAGTGAGAACTAATAGAGATAGGTATAAAAGATAAGTAAAAGGAAAAATAATGTAAATATAAATAAATTGAAGAAAGGTATTTTTGTGTTTTTAATTTTATAGATCTGAAAATATATAATGAGAAATAGACCCGGGGGCCATAGTTTTCACTAGAGGCTTCTCTCTTGAGAGGAACACATACGATGGGTGAACAAATTACTGTTGAGCAATTGATAGAAAGTGCAAAGTTATGACGATATCTAAGGCAATGATCATGAATATAGGCATCATGTCCGCGACAAGTAGACCGACTCCTGCCTGCATCTACTACTATTACTCCACACATGAACCGCTATCCAGCATGCATCTAGTGAATTAAGTTAACAAGAATGGAGTAACACCTTAAGCAAGATGACATGATGTAGTGGGATAGATCCAATCAATATGATAAAACCCCATCTTTTTTATCCTTAATGGCAACAATACAAATACGTGCCTCGCTACCCCTATTGTCACTGGGTGAGGACACCGCAAGATTGAAACCATCACAAAGCAC
This sequence comes from Thinopyrum elongatum, assembly GCA_011799875.1. Taxonomy (NCBI): domain Eukaryota; kingdom Viridiplantae; phylum Streptophyta; class Magnoliopsida; order Poales; family Poaceae; genus Thinopyrum; species Thinopyrum elongatum. The sequence goes on from CM022298.1 coordinate 527,321,391, forward strand.
CTCTCCCACTGCAAGAAAAACCAATCTAGTTGGCGAAACCGAATCGATAGATCGGAGAGAAATACAAAGCTATCTTAATCATGCATAAAAGAGGTCAGAGAAGACTCAAATAATATTCATAAATATTCTGATCATAAATCTACAAGTCATCGGATCTCAACGAACGCACAGCAAAAGAAGATTACATCGAATAGATCTCCAAGAACATCGAGGAGAACATTGTATTGAAGATCAAAGAGAGAGAAGAAGCCATATAGCTACTAGCTATGGACCTGTAGGTCCGTGGTAAACTACTCACATATCATCGAAAGGGCAGCAAGGTTGGTGTAGAGGCCCTCCGTGATCGAATCCCCCTCCACCAGAGTGCCGGAAAAGGCCCCAAGATGGGATCTCATGAGAACAGAAGCTTCCGGCAGCGGAAAAGTATTTTTGGTGTTCCCTCTGACGTAAGGGGAATATTTGGGTATTTATAGAGCCAAGATTAGGGTTAGGAGGTCTGCGAGGGGCCCACAAGCCTAGGGGCGCCCCCTATGGGGGCGCCCCTAGGGCTTGTGGCCCCCTCATGGGTCTTTTGGCCTCTTCCCGAAGCTCCGTGGTTGTCTTCTGGTCCAAGAAAATCCTCAAAAAGTTTTGTTCCGTTTGGACTCCGTTTGGTATTGATTTTCTGTAAAAGACAAAAACAAGGAAAAAACAGCAACTGGCACTGGGCACTAGGTTAATAGGTTAGTCCCAAAAAATGATATAAAATAGCATATTAATGCATATAAAACATCCAAGATGGATAATATAATAGCATGGAACAATAAAAAATTATAGATACGTTGGAGACGTATCACCCTACCACCGCATTCGATTCCACCCGTAGTGCTATGTCCATGGCTCACGCTCATGTATTGAGGGGAGTTGGAAATGTTGAAGCACGTTAAAAAGTATGATCCAATTGCTTGGCTTGACACCGAGGTGCTCTTGATTTATCTCGGTGAAGGCGGCGTCATGCCATGCTTACATAATTCTGTGAGTAGGGATAACATTCATTAAGCATCATATATTTTGAAAAAGTAATGATTATGTCCTTGTATTCATGATATTATTATGTTGGTATCAATTACTTCATCGTTTTTCAATATTTATACTGTAAAAAATTACATGATAGACATGCTAGGTAGCATCAACGTAAAAATTATGTTTTTATCATTTACCTACTCAAGGATGAGCAGGAATTAAGCTTGGGGATGATGATACGTCTCCAATGTATCTATAATTTTTGATTATTCCATGCTATTATATTATCAATCTTAGATACTTTATATACAATTTTATATTATTTTTGGGAACTAACCTATTAACTCAGTGCCAAATGCCAGTTCCTGTTTTTGTCTATTATTTTGTTTCATTGAAAATCAATACCAAATAGAGTGCAAACACGATGAAACTTTACAGTGATTTTTTTGGACCAGAAGGGACCCTAGAAGGTTCGGGAGGAGCCCAGAAGATGTACGGAAGAGCCACAAGCTCACAGGGCGCACACCCAGTGGGTGCGCCACTTGAGATTGTGGTCCCCACGTAGATTCGTTTGACCTAATTCCAAGCCTATAAATTCTCATAAATCCCAAAACCAATAGAGAGGCACCTGAAACAACACAAGCTTCTGTTCTATCGTGATCCCATTTGGAGGCCTTTTCCGGTACTCTGCCGAAGGGGGAATTGATCACGGAGGGCCTCTACATCAACCTTTTTGCACCTCCTATGATGTGTGAGTAGTTTACCACAGATCTACGGGTCCATAGTAATTAGTTACTTGGCTTGTTCTCTCTCTTTGATCTTCAATACAATGTTCTCCTCGGAGTTCTATTCAATGTAGTCTTATTTTGCAGTGTGTTTGTTGAGATCCGATGAATTGTGGGTTTATGATTAGATTATTCATTGAAAGTAATTGAGTGCTTTCTAAACTTAATTATGCATGATTATTATAGCTTTATATTTCTCTCCGATCTATCCATTTGGTTTGGCCAACTAGATTGATTTATCTTTAGTGGGAGATTACTTTATAGCGGGTTCAATCTTGCGGTGTACTCACCTCGTGACAGAAGGGGTAGCGAGGCACATATTGTAATGTTGCAACTAAGGAGAAAACCACGGGGTTTCATCATATTGCTTGGTTTTATTCTGTCTATATTATGTCATCATACTTCATGCATTACTCTGTTTGTTATGAACTTAATACGTAGAGAGGCAAGTATAGAAGCGCTCTCAAAGTGGAGTAATAGTAGTAGATGCAGGTAGGAGTCGGTCTACTTGTCACGGACGTAATGCCTATATACATGATCATTGCCTTAGATATCATCATAACTATGCGCTTTTCTGTAAAATGCCCAACAGTAATTTGTCTACCCACTGTATGCAATTTTTTATGAGAGACAAGCCTCTAATGAAAACTATGGCCCCCGGGTCTACTTTTATCATATTACAAAAACCAAAAATACCTTGCTGCAGTTTACTTTTCTTTATTTTACTTTGCAATTTATGTATCACCTATTACCAGATTTAATCCTTACAATTAACGAGTACAAGTGGAGTGACAACTCTCTTAGCCTGTGTTGGGTGCAAGTATTTGCTCTTGTGTGTGTAGGTATCGTTGACTACACTACAAAAAAATACACTTTCGTGATGATACGTGTTTGTCACAGTAGGTCACGTTTTCTATCATGAATGTACATCCATGACGATTTTATGACAGAATCAAGATAGTCATACCTGTGTTGCGTAGAAGTGTTCCATGACAATACCAAAATTATCATCACGGAAGTGTCCACTTCCATGACGATAAATGGCATGTCATGGAAGTGTTTTCGTCAAGGGTAACCGACATGTGGCATCCACCGTAACGGGTCGCCGTTAAGCTATCGGGTTCCGGTTTGGATCCGATAACCCGTTAACAGCCCCGACCAATGGGGATTTTCCACGTGTAAAATTCTCATTCGCCGAATGATCCACGAGTCAGCTCATCGTTGGGACAGATGTCATCCCTACAATGGATGGAAGATGCCTATGATATGTCGACATGTGGCACAACCCAACAGTGGCCCATTTAAGGTAAAAAGGCCGGCCTAGCTAAAGGCCCACCATTTTTTTCAGACACTAGTTGGCTGGCCCATTAACAGCCTGCCATGTTTTGGGTCAAATTAAGGCCCATACCAGATCAGACCCGTTCACAGCCTGTCGTGTTTTGGGCTAAATTATGGCCCATATCAGATCAGGCCCGTTAACAGGCCACTGTTCTTTTGGGCCCATTCTAAGCCGGGTTTGTATTTCAGCCTGTTAAATGCCCGTTTACCAGTTCGGCCCGATAATAGTTCTGGCCTGTTAGCAGCCCGTGGTGCATCTGGGCCGTTGTTGGCCCGGTTTCACTTTAGGCCATTTAACGGCCCATGCAGAAACTGGGCTATTTCTTGTCTGAAGTAACTTTAGGCCTCTTCGGCCCGTAGTCTTCGTGGATAAATTTCAGCCCAACTGGCCTATCGGCCTGTTAATGGCCCGTGTAACAGTTAGGCCTTATTACAGCCCGCGTTGAATCCGGCCTGCTTACAGCCCATCTGTTAATGGCCCGTGACACTGTTGGGCCTACGGCCCGCGTTGAGACCTGCCTGCTTAAAGCCCATAATTTTATTGGGCCAAACAGGGCCCGAGATTTATTTTGGCCTGTTAACGGCTAGTTCTATTTGGGCCAAACATGGGCCTAAGGCAGTTTCGGTCTGTATTGGCCCATGAATTTTTCGGCTCAATGCTAGCCCAATCTAGTTTTTAGCCTGTTAAAAGCCCATGGTATTCTCTGGCCCAGCTGGCCAGAACTTTACTCGGCCTGTTAAAGGTGGAAAACTACTATACGTTTAGACCTGCTAATGGCCCAAGATGATTATAGGCCCATGTTTTGGCCCATATATAGCGAGTTACGGGCCGGCCTGAAGACCGACAACATTGAGATCCATTGAAGCTTCTGGCCTAAATTACAGCATACCGACCAAGAATAAACCTAGACTATACGATAAAGAAATTACGGCATATTACATCCACTGGGCATCAAAGTTCGCCACCGGTGATAATAAAGCGCAACGTGACCGTGGATTATATACATTGGGCATCAAAGGTTGCCACCAGTGCACATAAATGCGCTGACAAAAGAATATACAAAACTGAGAGCACTTCAGAAGGCATTAGGCCTGCCCTGGCGGTGCACCAAAAGCAGTAGAACAAGCTGATGAGACCTTAGTTGTGTCAATGATAGATGCTCTAACCGTAGCTGTGTAGCAAGAAAGCACACATGGGTGTCCTCTGCGGCCTTCTTTACATCATTGACATCAAGTTGGAGCTGAGCTGAAGCAAGCCTTTCCACTTTATGTTGAGACTGAAGAAGTCAAACTGATTGAGGCAGCAACTGCATAGAGGTTGTCTCACAGCTGCTGGTGAGTAGGTTCAACTCATTGTCTTCATCAAGACATGACCTTGGGGTTATCTCGCTCTCTTCAAGATGGTTTGGCTCACTATCTTCCCTAAAGTTCTGCCTGGCATAAGAGATACGACACTGAAAGAGAAACAAGGAGACACGTAACAGGTTTCACAATTATATAAGCAAATAAATGGATCTGTTCTGCATAAGGAACATGTTTTTACAACTACAATTTAAAACTGGTAGTTGTTGTGAGCATCCAATCAGATGTAAACACCAAAGTAAACATCAGTGGAGGAAATGATGCCTATCCAAATCTATACTAGAACAAAGTTTGAAGGCTTAAGAAGGATGAACTTACATTACATGTTAACACGGGCTGGACAAAGCCCTTCTCCATGTCGATGGAAGGATAATTCAATTAATTCTCCAAAGAAACTTCTTTATAAGCGTTGCCTTTATTCTACATTTTGTAAAGAGTAAATATAGATCAAATAATATTGGGAGAAATAGAGGATAATGAAGCTCAGGTGCAGAGTGATGATACATAATCAAATAGCAATTAATTAAGTACAGCGTTACAAGGCAAAAGGTGCTGACAAGAGGAATGCAGACATCAACGTGTGCAGTGGCATTGGCTTTATTCAACATTTTGGTAAGAGTAAATGTAGATCTGATAATTTGGAGAAAGTGGAGGGCAGGGCAGATAAGATGCAGAGTAATGCTAGACAATCAACTATCTCGCAATGCAAGTACAGTAATGCTACCACCGTCCGTTATTACTTGTCGCTCAAATGGATGTATCTAGCACTATTAAGTTCTAAATACATCCAATTGAGCAACAATTAATTCGATACAGAGGGAGTACATGACAACAGGTACTTACATGAGCAATCCAAAACTTCATAACCATTGTGTTAATTATACATTTATCTAAGAGTAAATATAGATCTTATAATTTCGAGCAAATGGAGGATAAAGAAGCGAACATTTACAGTGATGCTACATAATCAAACAGCAATGAGTGTAAGTATGCTGACAAAGGGCAAGAGGTACTGACAAGAGCAATGCAGTGCCCAGTATTGTTGTGAGATCCTATGATCCTTTGAGAAAGGAGATTCATCTGAAATTAGTTTTCATACAAGACAGAAGGTAAGGCACATGCAGAAATTTAGGAGTAAATTTTTTGAATTGATATCATAGACAGTACCTGACGCTGGGCTCTCTGCAGTTCTAATAGGGGTGTGGCCAGTGGAGTAGGGGTAAAGTGTGGTACAGTTGGGCCTGTGTTTTCTGTGGCTGCTGATCTATCTGTGTTAACAGGTATCACTACCTTTTCCAAATACCTTGTTTTTACTCCTTGAGGATCTGCACTCACCCTCTTCCTTTTGGACATCTATTACGAAAGAACAACATTTGACTGGAAAAACATAGTATGATGACACATGGAATAGGTACAGAAAATGGATAGGTATGGCATATACTCATATATAATGCTTAAACTAAGCAGATGGTGGTGTAACAAAGTAGAAGTAATGCAAGAGGTCATATGCAAAATATGTGCGACCAATACAACCTTGCCAAGTTAGAGCAAGCACCTTGATGGGTGAATAAGATAGGGCATCCTCCACCATGCCAAGTTTGTTAGCCAGTGGATTGTTCCACAAAATTCCTCTCGTGCGCCCATTCTCATATTCATTTTGATCATGTTCAATACCTGACATGCATGAAAACATAAAAACAAGTGAGATTATCTTTGTAATGCAGAAGTGATTCTAATCCAATACTACCTCCCTGTAAACCCCTTTGTGCTATCTCTGCAATTCTTCTGAGAGATGCCATGCATGCTATAATTTGGTGTGTGCATTAATATAATGTGGCCTACTACTCAAAATATGAGAGCTCCAGAAGTGATGATACTTCGCAGATGACAGCTTCAACATATAGTAAAGAAGAACAAGTCAACCTGACCTGACAGATTCAAAATATACTAAGGGAGAACAACTCGACCTGACCAGTCGATCGCAAATGTCTCTGCTACTCTTCCCAACAAGGAACATACTTATTAAAGAAGAGAAGAGGATCATGTTAAAGAAGAGCAGAAGAGCAAGCATATTGAAGATATTACAAGTCTTTCTATACAATGTCTGTTGCCCACCCATGATGAACCAGAGCGCACAGAGAAATACTATTCCTTCCGGTCTCTCCATATGTGGCTCACATGCATTTCGAAACTAAAGTAGGAACATTTAGCTAACCAATTAAAAATGTCTCAATTTTACTAATATTAGTATAATATCAGATTCAAATTTGTACAACTAAGCTTGTTTAGCTTGATGGGTGGAGCAGTGCTATTACGACATGAACCACGTAGGCTGATCGTGGTCATCATAAAATGGGGAAACCGTAAGCATGATGAGTCTAGTGTTAACCGTGGCAATGGGATGGCAGATCTGAAGCTGCAAACCACGCAAAGGGTAGTTAGCAACCGATGTTTGCTTTGAAATAACAACTAAGATTTGGTATGGACAAGAAAGTACAGTCAACAAGTGAGAAAGAAATGCAATTCTGTTGCCTCTCTATATGTCGCGACATGCATTTGGAAACTCAAGTGGGACCTTTAGCTAACCAATTAAATGTGTCTGTTAACTAATATCACAATCATATTTGAACAACTAAGCTTTGGAATTATGAGTGCTGTCTTGTTTAGCTTGAAGGGTGGAGTACTGCTAGTATGACAGAAAGCACCTACGCAGATCATAGTAGGGTAGATAAAAGGGGAAAACCCTAAGCATCAAGAGTAAAATCAGGAAAGTGGAACTAGCTGGACCATATGGGCTTGTATTGCCGGTACGGCAAGAAAGGGTTCGAAAAGGCTTCGGCCCCAAAAGGGGCAGCTCTATTCAACTGAAGGCACAATACTGTTACTATCAGTATAGACTATCAAAGATGATATAGCTCCCAACATTTCCCGGATATTATGGCAGACCATCTAGAATCGTTGAAAGCAACCATCTGAAGCGACCCAATAGACCTGTCGACTGCAAATATCCCTGCTCCACTTCCCGACAAGGAACATACTGTACTACTCCCTCCGTTCTTAAATATAAATCTCTTAGAGATTCGAATGCGGACTACATACAGAGCAAAATGAGTGAATGTACACTCTAAAATATGTCTACATAGATCCGTATGTAGTTCTTATTGGGATATCTAAAAAGACTTATGTTTTACCAAAAAAGGCTTTTGCCCTGCTTTATAAATAAAGCAATGATGAACAACACCCGGTACAAACGCACACCACCACAACACACGCACGCACCCAAGGCAGTTTAGGAACGGAGGAAGTAATATACTTATTAAGAAGAACAGAAGAGGAACACGATAACAAAGAGCAAGCAGATTTCTCTACTTTTTTCTCTACTCTTATACTCTTATATATATATTTTATATATATATATATATATATATATTATACTATATCTATACTACTCTTATAAAAACAGAGTTGGTGATGATGGTGTGGCTACCATCCTGCAATATAGGCCGTCCGATTTATATCTGACGGATAGGAAGGAAACTATGGCAATTTTGCAAAAAGATACCCACACCCCTCTCCACATTTGCAAATAAGGCCTTCCCTCGTTCATACTTTTCTCTCACAAGATAAACTACTCATACAAATGCATCTTGATGTTACGTGCAACGCACGGGCATCTTGCTAGTACTCTTATAAAAAACAGAGTTGGTGATGATGGTGTGCCTGCCATCCTGCAATATAGGCCGTCCGATTTATATCTGACGGATAGGAAGGAAACTATGGCACTTTTGCAAAAAGATACCCACACCCCTCTCCACATTTTCAAATAAGGCCTTCCCTCATTCATCCTTTTCTCCCACAAGATAAACTACTCATACAAATGCATCTTGATGTTCCGTGCAACGCACGGGCATCTTGCTAGTTAGATAATACAATGTGTGTTGCCCACCCATGATGAACCAGAGCGCATATAGAAATGCAAATCCCTGTTGTCTCTCTATATGTGGCGCACATGCTTTTCAAAACGAATATAGGAACATTAGCTGACAAATTAAATGTTCTCTGTTTTAGTAATATGAGCATCATATCAGATTTGTATTTCAACAACTAAGCTTTGGAATTATGAGTGGCATGCTGTTTCTCTTGATGGGTTGAGGTCTTGAGGAGCAGTGCTAGCACGACACGAAGCACCTACGATGATGGTAGTGAATATAAAGGGGGAAAACCATAAGCTTTACGAGTATAGTGACCGTGCCATGGCTGATCTGAAGGTGCAAACCGGATAAAGGCTACTTCGCAACCAATGTTTGCTTTCAACTAGCCACTGCGATTTGGTATGGACAAGAAAAGTACAGTAAACAAGTTACGATCTATTTTTTGGGTGAGATCAATAACTTAAGCAGATATGAAAGAGTACCACCTCTCTTGCGATGCCGGGTAGGCCCCTGTTGATACGTTCAGGGTGCTGAGGTTGCGATGGCTGTCGGCGGCACGGAAGAAGACTTTAGACGGCAAACGGCCAGGCCGGGGGATAAGTCATGTTGTCGTGGACGAGGCGGTCGTAGGAGCGGCAACGGCAAGGTGGACGACAGCGCCGATGAAGCAAGAGGACGCGATGAAAGGATCCTGGTCTAGCGCCGCGGATGAGAGACGTCCATCTCTTGCAGTGGATGACGGGGTAGGGGTAGCGGCTCCGGCAAGGTGGAGGATGGTGTGGCGGACGGAGGAGGTTGGCCTGAGTGGGGAGGTTGTTGTGGCGCCGACGGTGTATGAATGGGGAAATGGAGGGGGAGGGGGGATCTCAAACTTTGGGACGCGCTTGTCTGAAATGTGGGAAAGTTACGAACTTTGCCCTCGTTTAAAATTTTGGACATCTCGTCGGTTGGGGATAGGACGGTAATCTCGCATCTCCCCAATATTTGTCGGTAGTGATTTCGGGCGAGGAGAGGGTGTTTTGCCGCCCACGGTGTATGAACGGGGCTGACAGGTAGGGCGGTTGTGTCACGTCTGAGGGAAGTTACACATCTGCCCCTATTTAAAATATTTGCCTACATCAATTTCGGACGAGGAGAGTTTGTTTTGCCGCCCACCATGTATGAATGGGGAAATGGAGGGAGAGACACAGGTCTTTCGGATGAGCTTGAATCAAATGTGTTTTGCCGCCCATGTTTGGCGCCCACCGTGTCTGAATGGGCTCAGAGGCGGTCGTGTCACGTCTGATTGAAGTTACTAGTCTACCCCTATCGACAGCAGTGGAAATCGGGTCGATTAGGATGTGAAGTGTCAGGGGTAGACAGTAATTTCCATCCCGCAATCACTTGCTTCGGGCAGCCAACAAATGATAGTGGGTGTTTTGCCGCTTCGTTCAAAATTTGGGAGAATTAGCATTCACGTTTACCCTGGGCCCTGGTAACTAAATTCAAATCCAATTTGTATTCGATTATGAATATCCATACATCATTCTACGTTTTGTTATTTATTTCTTCAAAACCACGACAAATATTTATTCCACCTTTATATATGAATATGATTTTGAAATGCCGTGATCTTCGAATTTAGTAGGTTGGATACACTTTGAGTCAAACAATTATTTCATCCAATACAATATGCTCACACGAAAAATAGTTCACCTTATGTCAATCATACAAGTACTGAGGATTACCTCGCCTAAAAAATTCAGATAATTACAACACATGGACAACATAGGGGGCCTTACAACATAATCCATTCAGAGACATGACACAACATGCAAGTATACTAATCTAATGACAATTTCAACTAGTATCTAAAGAAGATCTGGGATTACCCTGGGCTTCAGATAGCAGAATTAGCAGGACCTCCTCCGTCTTCAAATGCAACATTCTTACTTCCTCCAATTCTTGGGTTGCATGCATAATGCATGAAGCTAATTGCATAATTTCCAGCCTCAAGATCAAGATTACCTCATTCATGGCAGCCACACCATCTCTTTCTGCCTCTAGTAGAGCCTCAAGAACTATATTATTTGTGCTCAGACAGCTCTCCAGCGGTGTTGCCTCTGAACTGCTACCATCTAGTAACATGGATGGCACATTGCTTCCACAAATAGATTCTAGGGTTGTACATTGTGTCCTAGTGTGAACGGCATCCTGAAAGGTTTCCGCTGGACATAAGTAAGAGATAGTTATCGCATGATCCAGGCAGTAAGCTTACATGGTAAATGACATACGAATTGTTGCCGAGCATGGCAAGCTATATTTAAATGGTTCAAAGGAGCATCAGCCGAAAACAAATTAAAATGGTAAGATGAAACTTGAAAGGCAGTGTACCACCGCTATATTTAAGTTGCCAAGGCATCTAAGCAGTTGAAATAATCTGAGAAAGCACTTAACAGTGTGGCCTCATATAAACTATGAAGACAGTCTTGTGATGAAGTTCATAGGAAAAGTTAAGGAGTCAAATGAACTAAGCATGCATTTCTTTACTATAGTACAGCAGGCACTGCTGACATATTGGCCAACTCAGGTATAGCCTAACAAGTAACAAACAAGCATTCGAATCAAGCAATACAGCAAAGCAGACAACTGAACTATTTGTAATTCTGTAGGATTACAGGTTGAGGGCACAAGCCAAGAAAGCAGCCCACACGCATTACATTTCACATGTACTAAAACACAGTGGCTTACCATATGTTGTTGTGAAGCCTTGCTGCTGTTGCAATGTTCTTTGAAGATATCGTCAGCATCCCGTGGTGGCAAATCTAGTTGTTGTAGTTTATTCTGCACCCTCTATTTAGGTAAAATTAATTTTAATCGCATGCACTGGTTCGAGTTGATCATCAATGGTTCATCTAAACTAATGAAAGAAGGGTGTGTGCTTACACGACAATATATGTGTTTCACTCTATTTTTATGCTTGTTCGAGGTGCCAGCCCACTACTAGGGAAATGCTTATAGGCAGGACCTTAGTAGTAGCGCTGGAAATTAGCAACCGCTGCTGCTAGTTAGCAGTAGCGCTCTTCTAAGGCAGCGCTACTAGTAACTCTTTAGCAGTAGCATTGGAAAACAAAAATGCGCTACTACTATGTGGGACCAGACGAGGCCACCGACGGTAGCTGTAGTAGCAGCGCCGTACAAAATCCAGTGCTACTACTAAAAACTTAGCAGTAGCACTTTACTTTACAGCACCGCTACTGCTAATGGGCCCCTCTTAATAGTAGTGCTTTTCCTGGAAAGCGCTACTACTAAGTACCATAGCAGCAGCGCTTTCTTGGAAGCAGTGCTACAGCTAGTTGCGGCTGGTGCCACCTTCCCCCCCACCCTCCTCCCCCACTTTGTCCTCTCTCCCCCTCCTTTCCCCTCTCCACTCTCCACCATTGTTGCTCTTCTTCTCTCTTCCTCCTACCTCTCTTCTCTCCTCATTAATGTCCCCCTCCACCATAACTCTCCTCCATAAATGGCCTCTCATCTCTCTCTTCCTCTCCTACCTCTCTTCTCTCCCCATTAATGCCCCCCTCCACCATAACTCCCTCTCCATTAGTTAGCTAGAGCCATCTCTCCTCCCCAACAACTAGATCTAGCTAGCTATTTAGCCATCCACACTTTTGATCCGTATAGGTAGCGAAAGGCCTCATCATCTAACCGTGCTCTCTCGATCGGTCTCTCTTGGGAGATATATATATATATATATAGGTGAGTAAAAAGTTGTTCATTTCAAGAATGGGAATATGTGTGTGAATGAGAATATGTGTGTTTGGGATATGGAGAGATTTGTGCGAGTGACATGCCCCCGAGTTTCTTATGTTTTGCCGAAATGTCGATTTATTTCCGTTTCAGTGAATTTCGAGCAAACTCGATATGTCCTATTTTTAGGCAAGGTCGTGCCAAAATTTTATAGGACTTTGAAGCATGCATGCATTTTGTTTATAACCCTTTTGCTTGTTATACCGTGCAGTCAGTCATGAAGGTGAGTGGATGGATCATGGAGCGATACATGCAATCCGCGGTGATGGACATGTATGCAAATAATCGGACTAGGATTAGATGTCCGTGTGCAAGATGCAAAGAAGGAGTCCTTTTGGACCCTTTTGATCGTGGCACTTTGAAGGCGCACCTGCTGATGAATGGTTTCATGGATGGCTATACTCGGTGGATAAGTGAAGAAGATGATGATGATGAGGACGTCCACATGGCAGGGAATAACGACATGGGGCTAGACGAAGAGATGACCGATCGACACGAAGACGATGGCAGCGGACATGGCGGCGAGGAAGAGTCCGGAAATGACGGCGGAGGAGAAGATTCCGGACACGGCGAAGAAGAGTCCGGACATGGCGGAGAAGAGGCGGCGGTCACGCCGCAGTCTTCGACGCTACTAAGTGCAGTCATGCAGGACCCTCATGTTCGAGACCTCCTTCGCAAGAGTACGACTAGTGAGAGAGCTGCTTCTAGAGAGGAGGCCAAGCTGGCGCAACTTGAAGTAGACTCGAAGACTCCATTGTATGACGATTGCGATCCCGAGGTGACCCGCTTGAGTTTCACGCTCGAACTTCTAAAGACGAAGGCCAAAAACAAATGGACAGACAAAAGCCTCGATGAGCATTTGAAGTATCTACAAAATAAAGTTCTTCCCGTGGGGAACCTGTGTCCTACTAGTGTCGAGGAGGCCAGGAAAATCGTTTGCCCTTTTGATTTGCCGCACATTAGGTACCACGCATGCATCAACGATTGCATCATTTATCGGGGGAGCATGCGGAAAAAACCAGCTGTCCAGTGTGCAATGCTTCTCGATACAAGAAGGAAGGAAAGAAAGCTCCTCAGAAAGTTGTATGGTACTTTCCGATCACTCCCTGTCTGCAGCGGTATTTCGTAGATCCTAAGGAAGCAAAGCTCATGCGCTGGCACGTGGAGAGGAAGAAGCCTGACGATGGAGATGATCCGAAGCTGAGACACCTCGTAGATGGTAGCCAGTGGAGAGCATTCAATGCCGTATATGGATTTGCTGCAGAAGATCCAAGGAACATCGTGCTTGGTGCGAGTACCGATGGCATGAATCCATTTGGAAACCAAAACACCAACCACAGCACATGGCCCGTCTTTGTATGGATGTACAACCTCCCCCCATGGAAGTGCATGAAGACAAAGTACATACACATGAGCATGCTGATTCAAGGGCCAAAACAACCAGGAAATAATATTAACCTGTATATGGGGCTTCTACAAGAGGAGCTAGACACGTTATGGAAAACACCAGCATGGACATGGGATGCCAGCAAAGGAGAGTATTCCATATGAGAGCCGCGCTGATGACGACGGTGCATGACTATCTCGGTTACGGGTACACCTCAGGCCAGGTGTGCCACGGATACTGCGGATGCATGAGGTGCATGGATGATACAATGTCTCAGCAGCTTACGTCAATGAAAGATGGCGGGTCCAGGAAAATCATGTACATGGGGCATCGTAGATGGCTCGAGAAGGATGACCCGTGGAGAAAGTGTGGAGATCTATTCAATGGGTTGGCTGAGCATCGAGGACCTCCACATAAGAGGAGCGGCACCAAAATCGACGAGCTATTGAAAAATTGGGAACAGTGCCCCGCGCCGGAGCCGGTGCTGAAGGTATGGAAAACGAGGTCTGTTTTCTGGGACTTGGAGTACTGGCCCAATCACAACACGCCTCATTACCTTGATCAAATGCATATCACAAAGAATGTCCTCGAGAGCTTGCTTGGCACACTGATGAACATGCCGAAGAAGACCAAGGATGGGTCGAAGGCAAGGAAAGACTTGGAAGATTTGAAGATCAGGAAAGATCTCCACCGTAAAAAGTCGACGGAGGAGACGGAGACGGAGGAGGGGGAAAGGGGCAGAAAACTCAACAAGAAGGAGGAGAATTATTGCCCCCCTTCTTGCTTCACCTTAAGTGTGAAGGAGATCGATCAATTCATCAAGTGCCTTATGGGAATCAAAGTCAGTTCCGGTTACTGTGGGAAGATAAGCAGATTTCTAGACCCCAAGAAGAAAAGGTTCAGCGGGATGAAGTCTCATGACTGTCACGTGATGATGAAGCAGATACTCCCGGTTGCCATTAGAGGGATAATGGAGAAGCACGTCCATGACATGCTTACTGGTCTCTGCAACTTCTTCGACGTTATCTCTCAAAAGTCCATAAGTGTGAAGCAGCTTCGAAGGCTACAGGAAGAGATCGTTGTCATACTATGTGAGCTTGAGATGTACTTCCCGCCCGCGTTCTTTGACATCATGGTGCATCTGTGTGTCCACATCGTGGACGACATCATCGACCTCGGGCCGACATTCCTTCACAGCATGATGCCATTCGAGAGGATGAATGGGGTCATCAAAGGATTCGTTCGTAACACGTCCCATCCCGATGGGAGCATCGTCCAGGGGTATTTGACGCATGAGTGCATCTCTTTTAGCGAGAATTATATAGGCATCGAAGACCCAGTTGCTGGTTTGCCCGTCAAGAAGCATGATGGGAAGGTCGAAGGAGATGGTCACAACAACGGCCGGAGGGAATTGCACGTGGACTACTCGGATCGAAGGAATGACTTTGACAGGGCTAACTTAGTAGTGCTACAACACCTAGATGTGGTAGATGATTATGTGGCACAGCACAAAGAAAGCATCGCAAAGAAGTACCGTGATAAGGGGATGCTCAAGACGGACGACGAAGTTACTATAGAGCACAACGCCACTTTCTTGCATTGGTTCAAAGAGCAAGTTCTTGAAAATCCCCCAGAAGAGGGCAGTTCGGACGGATTGCTCATACACGCCTTAGCACATGGCCTCGCGCCCAAGCCGACGATACCCCATGCACCCTACTCCACAACCGAGAGATGCTCGATGGCGTCTTCAAGGTTAATGTGGCCAGTGTCTTAGCGGGCTTCGAGGATTTGCCTCCTTCGGTACCAGTCAATGAGGAGGAGACCCCTAAGAGGATTGGCGCATGCAAGAGCTAGTTCTTGCCTTGGCCGAAGTCTCTTCTTCGTCTCGAGGCGCCCAGTATCACACCAATGCCACCTTCTCAAGAAGGTATGAACACCACCCCAGCTAGCAAATTACCTACACCTGTCATGGCGGGTGATAGCGTACAACACAAGGGAGAGCCTCCATTGGTGCCAGATGACGTCGCCCCCGTTGTCGAAGAAGCAAATGTTGATGATGACATGGAGGAGGATGATGATGACCCAGACAAGTTTTTCAATACCGCCTATGATGATGGAGGATTGATGGCTCAGGACGAGGAAGACTCAGGCTATGAGCATGGAGATGACGACTTGATGCTGCCTGATTTGCCGGAGCCGGAACGTCCTAAGGTGGAATGCAAAAAGTCTCTCTTCAAGCGATCCTCGCAGGAGACGCCTCCAGATGCCGCCCCTACCCAGCAACACCCTGAGGGCCGTCCACTGATTAGCCCGACGACACTGGGGGTGGTGGTTAGGGAAGGTATGGTGGGCTCACTACCGCCACCCGCCAAGAAGAAAGGAGGAGACCAGACAGGAAAGGCCCTAAAGGCGCCAGAGCTGCTTCAAGCAGCCAGCCGCCTCTGAAGCCCCGGGTGGTAGACATAATACCTGTCGAAGGTGCGAAGTGTTTCCATGTCGCCAGCGAGCCGATCCTACCTGCCAAAGCGCTAGAGCACATACTGAACAATGATCTAAGGAGACTCCATGAAGATGTGCTGGCCAGAGAGAAAAGCCTTCTGATCGCGGAAAAACCAGGATACCCGCTTTACGCGGCTCAGGTGCCGGGTGGGAAGTTGTACGTCGAGACCTGGCCCGCGAATCAGTTCATCCTATGATTTGACTACATCTACGACATGTTCCACATGACCAAGCTGGATTTCCAGTTCATCCGCATGTATGCGCTGTATGTCAACTACTTCATCAGGATCGAGAACATAAAATATATCTGCGTCGCGGACCCGTACTATATGCACGAGAGCTTCTTGGCAGTTTGCAAAGAGCACCGTGACTATGCGAGCAAGTACCTCGGCGAATTCATGATCGCTAATAAGGACAAGGAAGCAATTCTCCTGCCTTATCATCCCATGTAAGTCATCCATTCATAACCTTTCGTAAGTGTTAATCATTCCTTTGCAAGCATGGAGGCTAATTTGAGGTGTACTTAATTTGCGTAGTGGGGGCGGCACCGTCCTCATCGTTCTGTACCCGGGATACTCCCATGCTATGTACTTGGACTCATCGAAGAACCTCAAGAAAAAGGATTACACGCACTTAAAGAGTCTCGATAGTGCCCTGTTAACTTTCAGCCTGTCTGGTGGATATATCAAGGTGAAAAGGCACAGGAAGAACAGGCTGGTTTTCCGCCATAAGACCGACTTCTGCTGCATCTAGCAACTGCACACCAGTAAGGATGATGGATTCTACCTCATGCATCACCTGAGCGAGTACAGAAGGGATAATCAACGCCTTCGCATATTAGCTACTACCGAAGATGCCGAGATTGTCAGCTGGGCCACAAGCATAGGAAAGACACCGGATCATCGAATTCGAGCTGAGTTTTATCACGTACAGTGTGAACTTGCCCAAGTGATCATGAAGCAGGTCCTCGAACCAATGGGGATGTTCTACCATGGGCCAATCACGCGGGCTGATGTCCGAGCACTGCTACTCGCTCAGCGTCTGGACCTGAAGCCTTTCAAGAAGCTCGGGTGCTTCCTCCCTTACTATGAAGACTGGACCGCCGACATGGAGGACTGATTGTCGATGACAATGTGTCACTACTATCTTTCTATTGCAAAACTTTGAACTTATGCACGGCGAAACTATGTGATGTAATTAAACCGCGTGGTCCTGAACTAGCGTAGATCGCTCTAGTTAATTAGTTTGGGTACGAGGAACTTCGTCATTTATGTTTATTATATATAGGTTGCTTGTATTTTGCTAATTATGCCTCTTTGTTTTCTTAAGTACATTATGTTGCATATTATCGTTCAATTCATCAACTGACGATGCAGGTACATAGATCAGAGATGGTGAGGGACTGCTACACCGTGTTCATTGGGAGGGTTCCAGGAGTCTACGACCACTGGCCAGACGCTCAGGCCCAGGTGGACAAGTACCCGGGTGCTAGCCACAGAGGGTTCGACAGCAGAGCCAAAGCGGAAAGTAGTTACTTGAGGTGGATGCTCCGGCAAGAGCGGGGGCGGGACCGCCGGTGCCTCAAGTACTACATAGTCACGCTCATGCTCATGCTGATTGCTCTTCTCTTCTACATCATGGTTTAGATAGAGATGATGAAACCTGTGTGTGTGCCATGACCATGCAGTTGCACTTATTCGAGACATGACATGACTTGTGTATCGCTATTTTCGAGATGTGATGATATTTGTGTTGAATGATGATGATGATGGTATGACGAGACTACTGTGTGTATATGATATGATGAGAATAGTGTATGTTTAGTATGATCTGATGAAACTACTGTATAGAGCCTATATAAATACATCACAAATACGTAGAGGGGGTGTAAATCTGTGAAAGCAGGAATACTAGCAGTAGCATTGGAAAGCATATACTATCAGCGCTGGACTAGCAGCAACGCTTCGTTTGTTCAAGCGCTATAGAGAGTTAGCAGTAGCGCTGGTCAGGGCAGCTCTACTGCTAACCATACTTACCAGTAGCGCTGCCCATACCAGCGCTACTGCTACAACTTAGCTGTAGCGCGGTAGCAGTAGCGCTGGACCCAGCGCTACTGCTATGTATATTTCAAGCGTTACTACTAGGGTTTTCCCTAGTAGTGGCCCCAAAAGAACAAATATTTTGCTTGATGGGGTTGGCAGCTCCATAATTAATAGAAGCATCAAATTAGTCATGCAACTTGGGAAGATCAAGAAAGCACAAAAAAGTAATGAACAGAGGCTCGGAGCAGTGATGTAATAGCTAGCATCACAAAATGTAGGGTAATACGAACAAAATGCAGCGGAACAACAAGCTAGTTTGCTGATGTGTAATGAAGCATAGAGAACATGAAGCAGTCTGATGTAACCAACAAGTGGCATCAGAACAACACTATTATCATAAATATAGCATGCAAGAAGTAAAATAGTAGGCAGTGATATCTAGGAAGTACAGTAATACTTAGGGAAAAACAAAAGCATTGTAACTATATGTGCACTGGTTTGTAATTTAGCACATGTAACATGTTCACTGCCAGAAGTATGGCCCTACAGGTGCAAGCAGAATAACGCGTCTCATGAAAAATTGAATGATGCCCTAAAGAAATTCAAAGGTGCGGTGCTTATGCTAAGAAAGTGAACGTAGGCGCCGGCCGTTGGATAATAGTACCTGATTCTCGGCGGCGTATGGGTATCGTTGTCATACTTGATAGCTAAGGATCGTCGATGGTGCTCGTGTTGCGATTGAGTTTGGGCCGGTGTCGCCGTTGCTGAAGCGGCTCCGGTGCTTCGGTTGCGGCGCCTGTCGACATACAAGAAAGCTCATCTGTGGTAAGTGAACAGTTCCACGGTAAAGAAGAGAAAAACCGAAGGAGTACAAATGAAAATGACCTGATGAGGCTGCAGCGTCAGTAAACCAGGGCCGGTGGAGTTGAATATGGCATCCGTGGAGCGGGTCCGGTGCAGTGGACGAAGGCGTCGGCGAAGCACATCCGGCGTGGTGTATAGTGCTTTCGGTGTGGCGGATCTGTTTTGGCGGACGAGGGCTTGTATGAAGGGCCAGCGATGGGGCGGACGAGGGAGTCGGTGAAGGGCCTACACTGTGGTGGATGAGGGCACCGGTGAAGTAGATCTGGTGCGGTGGACCATGATGGCGGTCAAGGAGATCTGGAGCGGTGGACAAGCCAGTCGCTGAAGCGGCTCCGGTGAAGTGGTGAGCTGGCAGTTGGGGGTTCCAAGGTGCGGAAGGTAGATCCAGTGGGGTGTGAGGTCCACCGCTCTGGCGGAGGACTAGATTCGGCAGCTTGGAATGGTTGGGGAGGCGGGGAGGGGAAGGGGAGGGGCTCTGGGGAAGAATGTTGGGGGCAAAGAGGGGAAAACAATGGAGTTACCAAAGCAGCCCTTTTCCATTCATGTGGCAGGGGTAAAACAGGAATATCGCAGGGCTAAACTTTCGGGCGCGAGATATTTCGATGTGAGCGGGAAGTTTGAAAGCTTTTGGCGGCTGAAATTAAGTGTTCTGCTCTTGTACGGCCGACTATGATATCATGGCCGAGAATTTATTTGTTTTGCACGCAAAAAAAGTGCTAGTTTCGAAAACCAATGTCTCCAACTCGAAACTTAGATTGTCCATTCAATTCAAATATGGATCATTGAGCTAGTGGAAGCAAATACCATCAGATGGTCCAATTCAAATGAAATTTTGAATGTGTTTATCCTAAATATGATGACAAAAACAAAAATGTGTATGTGTATGAATAAAGTGGATGATTATAAGGTTTGAACATGCCCGCATGTGTATATATCTAGGTTTGATATATGAATTTGAAATCATGAAATCCCGGCTTAAAAAATGTACCTCCGTTTAAATGAATTACAAAAGCTAATGATGGAGTCGAATTCCAAAATTCCAATCTTAGGTTTGTAATTCTGGTACTTCAAAGTATATCACGCATGTTCAAAAGTATCGTTATCTCATAGTCCAAATTGTGAAACAAATTGATTAACCATGAGTGCACACACTATTGACCATATATATCTCAATTACGCTAAAGTCTCTCAAATATAGACACCTCACTCTTTATCTGAAGCCACCCACCCCCCCCCCCCCCACACACACACAAGTCGTTCTCTCCCCCGGACATGAACACAGGAGCACATTAACACCCCTCTCTCTTCTAAGTCTGGACCCCATTATAGGTCTCTATCACTTTGTCTCTCGGGCATGCACACACCTCTTCCCCCACTCTCTAGTTCTCCCGGCATCTCTCTTTCCCAAGCAGACGCACTATTTAGAGTGTATCTTTCCCATACACACAAAACATCGCCCCCAAACGTCTATCTCCCTTGTTATGTGGTTCTCGCACACTCACCTCACTCACCACCCCCACTGCAAATAAGCAGCCTTTGTCTCCTTGTGCACCACTCTCCTCTTTCTATCTCTCCCACATGCGGACCCGCCCCAGCTCCTTCCCTATATACATATATGTCGTGACTCTTTCCATAGCCCCCTAACGTATCATCATTCTCAATCTCGCACGTTGTTCTCTATACCATCTATTCTAGATCTCTCATGAAGTCTCTATCACACACACGATGACTCACTTCCCTTGCGTCTCTGTACATAGGCCACTTTAGAACAACATCAACCTTGTCTCCCTATCTATACGCCACTTCCACACACAAATGACCCCTCTCTCTCCCCCTCTCTTCCTCTCTCTCTCTCTCCCTCGCTAGCTCTCTCTCTCTCTCGCTCTCACACCCCTCTCCCACACACACTTGATGTCTCTTCCAAATAGTCTGCTCCCCGCCATGCTATCCCGCTAGTACACATGCCTTTCTCTCTCTTTGACACACATGTCACACCATTCCCCCTTACCTACTAGGTTTACATCATTAGTGGTCTCTCTTCTCCACATACACACACTCCCTCTCACACACACACGCGTGCACAAACACACACAGACACGCACAAACACCCATCTATCTGGATCCTTCTTTTAAGACACACACCCTTGCATATTCTCTCCAGCTCTAGGTATGTATATATCCCCCTCTCTCTCTAGCTCACATGCACACCAAAATTCTCCATCTCTCTAACTCACACATCTCTCCCCATGTCCGCATGTGTATCTCACACACTCACTCTCTGATTATGTCTATGTGTCTCCACGTTACACAACACAAAGCCCCATGCACATGTCTCTCTCTATCCTCCACATACAGAGACACAAAGAATCTCTTATCATTGCCTCAGTCTCTACACATATCATACACGCACGCGCTATCTCTCTCTCGCACACACGCTCAACCAAGGTTTTCCGTGAATAACTTACCGTCATTCATCAACAGTCGTGGCAGTACGACGAACACGAGACATGAAAAAGAATAAATATACACGTGCGTAGACCACCTAGTATGACTACTAGGACTAGAGCGAGCCGAAAGCGTGCCGCCGTCACCCCCTCCTTATCGGCAACGGGAAAACATTTGTTTTACACAGTCGAGAAGTCATCGTGCTAAGGCCCCACATGCTCAGTCGTTGAATAGAATGTAGATCCAAGTTTATGAAAACAAGTATCGATAATACGTTTGTATCTCCATACTTATATCTCTTCTTATAAAATAAACCGAGTTGGTGATGATGGTATGTCGGTGCAACAAACCCTGGGTCTGTTGCCCAGACCATGCATAGGCCTAAAAGAGCAAGCTTAGAACATCCAAGTCAAGATCAAATTGAAGAGATAGCTCTTTGAGGAATCAAAGGGTAGATTAAGAATACCAAGACAAGCTAAATGAGCAAGACACCACTAAGGGAAAGCCTCCCTTGTCGGGCAGGCGAGCCTGGCGAGGTCGAGGTGGGCCCGAAGACAAGCCTCAAGACCATCCCGGCAGGTCTGCCGGGTGCGACAAAGGCAAACTACCCCGCCAAGGCTCCACCGCTCCACCTCACAGTGACGCAAGTCATCGATCGGTGCGGTGTCAAGCCCCCAAGTGACTAAGTGGATGCTATTTGGCACGTGGCAGCCACTTCCTATGGAAATCACCTCCAAATGACACCCGTCCAGAGACGTGTCAAGCAGATAGACGAGAAGGTGGCTGAGTAGCCCGGCAAGGCTTGCCGGGCATACCATGATGTGACATTAAGCGGTGCATTAAATGCGCTCTGCTCTATCTGCAGAGTTAGGTATGATAGCACTGTTCGCTGTCTAATCAGTACGCAATGACTGATTTGCCATTGTGGTGACCCCTTGATCTATAAAAGGAGGGCCATGGCAACCATAGAGAGGATTCGGACCCTTCTACACTCGTACGCACGTAGCTGCCCTCACCCCGAGGCAACCCTGCCGGGCAAGAGTGCTGCGTTTTCCACCATAATCCACCATCAATCCACCAAAGCAGGAGTAGGGTTTTACGCCTCACGGTAGCCCGAACCTGGGTAAAACTGCCAGTGTGATCTCTGCCGTGCTGTGCTACGTTCTCCGCTCTTTGTGCAATGTGCTCATCCCCCCTGCCAAACCACAAGGGGCTGATGGCCCCATAGGTGGCCGTGGTTTCCCACGACATCTTTGGCGTGCCAGGCAGGGGGGAAGCGCTTGCGCGAACCCGAGAATCATACGCAGCACATTATTATCTTCATCATCTTCACCAACATCTTCATCGACGGCTCCATCGTCCATGGCGCCCAAGAAGAAGCCCGGTGCTTCGGCCCATCCGTCCACTTCGAAGGCCCTGTCGCACGCGGTCACCGATGCCGCAGGGGGCTACGGGGACGCATGGAGACATGGACGCTGTAGGGGACGTGGCCGGCGCAGGCGGCGTCGTCACCACCTCCCCTGCGGCCGAAACGAGGGTAGAAGGCACCGTAGAAGGACATCACCAACATCATCCCAGCGGCCACGCTCCACGAGGTACGGGTGGAGAAATCATTCCGTCTGCACCTCTCCGCCCGGCCGAAGGGCACAGCCACAACGGTGGCACTCGCTCTGGGGCGAATCGCAACTCTCTGGCCGCTCCCGCTACAGGCGCGGCCGCAGGGCGTGCGCCACTCCCGGAACGAGCTGACCTAGCCAATGCGCCAAACAGAGCCGCTGGCCCTCAAGAGCCTCCACCCCGTCACCATGCAACCTTGGCGACGGGCTCACGATGACGAGAACACGGTGCGGCTACTACCGGCACCATAAGGAGCCAGGCGACGCTACGGTCTACGTCATCATCCATGCCAAGCACCGCTTTGGAGGCCATAGCACGGGCCCAGCTGTTGTTGAGATTTCCGCCGGCAGCCGATCAGATGGATGAGTGGAGAGCCACCATTCAAAGCCTGATTGGTTTCGCCGAGGCGGGAGGATCACAGCGAGCTGGCCCGCCACGGCCTCCCCAGGTGACGACGATGGCCCGCACTGCTGGCCGTGCCGAAGGGGCCACCCCCACGGTGCAGTCCCCTCTGCGGCTGTCGTGGTTCTAAGTCTGACAGTAGAATGGGGGGTAGGTATGAGGAGGCAAGATCCTAGCTACGGTGAGGTTGTGCACGCAAGATTTACGAGTTCAGGCCCTTCTCTGAGGAAGTAACAGCCCTACGTCTCGGTGCCCGGAGGCTCGGTCGATTGACTTATGCGTGAAGTTACAGGGGGTGCGAACCCTTGCGCCTGAGGAGGGGGGTGGCTTATATAGAGTGCGCCAGGACCCCAACCGCCCCACGTTACAAGGGTTTCATTGTCTATAAAGACAGGACATTACTGATAACGCCAGCAATAAAGGCAAATAAATGATCATTAAGACTACGGAGTGAACGCCTGACCCTTGCCATCCTGAGTGCCTTTAGATCTTCTGTCTTCCGAGTGGTTTCTGGTGTGGTCGAGTGAGTACACCCCGGTCTAATGGAATTGGGTTGTCCGAGTGAACTGTTGGTCGAGTGGGTTGTACCCTGTGGCGATTTCAGTCGGTAGATGGTGCTATCCTTTGAATGTCGTTGGCCTTAGGGCAGTGTCCTCGGGTAAGGGTGTCTAGGTCAGTCCTATTACCCTACCCTAGGTACATGTCTTCGTCATTAGCCCCCGAATGGATCTGGGTTCGAGTGGAGAAGGGGTTGAAGACGGTTCCGACCCGATTTATATGCTTCAGAGGCATCCTAACCGGGCCGGTGATCTTTGTAAAGACTTTAACTTCATTTTCAGTCGCCTAGGTCCATTCAGAGGTCGTCGAGTGATTTTTTCTGATAAGCTCCGAGTGTTGATATGGTATAAGATCCTTGGCGCGATTGGTCACGCTGCCGCTTTCCGGATCTCACGGGATTCGAAATTTGGAGAAGCGCGTGGGACGGAGAGGACCGCAGTAGACAGAGCGGGTTAGGCAGGGACGCCTCAATTCTCATGCCACCTTTTTCGCCACGTATCCAGCGCGCGACTATTGCGGGATTTGACTGGATTGCCTGGGCCCACATAAGGCGTCGAGGTCGATGAGCCCGGTACTGTGCTCCTCGTCTCCTTCCTCCTCTCCTGTTTCACCACCGCATTCGCCGCCACCTTCGACACCGCCGCCCCGCCTGAGCGCAGCCAGCCGCGATGGGAAGGAGAAGACGGCGGCCTTGGAGCGTGCGAAGAAAGCGACGGCGGCAGCGAAGGGCAAGAAGACATGTACCTAGGGTAGGGTAATAGGCCCGGCCTAGACACCCTTACCGAGGACACTGCCCTAAGGCCAAGGACATTCAAAGGATGGCACCATCTACCGACTGAAATCGCCACAGGGTGCATCCCACTCGACCAACAGTTCATTCCGACAACCCAATTCCATTCGACCGGGGTGTACTCACTCGACCACACTGGAAACCACTTGGAAGACAAAAGATCTAAGGTCACTCAGGATGGCAAGGGTCACGCGTTCACTCCGTAGTCTTAATGATCATTTATTTGCCTTTATTGCTGGCGTTATCAGTAACGTCCTGTCTTTATAGACATTGAAACCCTTGTAATGTGGGACGGTTAGGGTCCTGGAGCACTCTATATAAGCCACCCCCCTCCTCAGGCACAAGGGTTCGCACCCCCTGTAACTTCACGCATAAGTCAATCGACCGAGCCTCCGGGCACCGAGACGTAGGGCTGTTACTTCCTCCGAGAAGGGCCTGAACTCGTAAATCTTGCGTGCACAACCTCACCGTAGCTAGGATCTTGCCTCCTCATACCTACCCCCCATTCTACTGTCAGACTTAGAACCACGACAGTTGGCGCCCACCGTGGGGCAGGTGTCTTAGCAACTTTCCGGTGAGGTTGCGATTTTTTCCGATTCCCATCATCATGGTTTCGGGTGGAGGTTTGGCTGAGGGCCACGAGATCCATCTCGGCGCGCTCGTCTTCATCGCCGACGACTCCGCCTGGCTCCAGGAGGCCCCCCTCGACGTCGAGACGTTCCCCGTCCGCGGGCGACGCACTTTTGCGCATGTGTCCCCGCCGTCCTTCTGCGGCAGCCGTCGACCCAATATCAGTCGTTTCCTACGGCGTCTTCGTCCCCCGCTGTTCGCCGTCGCAAGCGATCCGGTCGATTGCGGCTTCAGCGGTGGGTGAAGCATGCAGTGGCACGTCAATCGGCCACCCCTCAAGTCGCGGCAATCGAGCCCGATGAATCTCTCTATGGCCTGTTCGATCTGTTGACTGGCTCCGTCGAGACTCTGTCCGAGTGCGACAGCAGCGATCCTGCAGCGGAGGTCCTGATGGTCGACACGCCGCGTAGCCCGCCTGGCATGTGTCGCAACGAAGGCAGCGACGGCGGTGGCGATCCATCGCGTGTTCACGAGGAATACCACCCCGAAACCCTCTCTTCACAGCGGAGGGAGGAACTTCACCGCCGTAACGAGGAAGCACTCCACACACCCATCGTCGGGGAGACCTCTGAGGCCCGGGCCTTGGAGGCAGCGCGCTTGGCCATTTTGGCAGAGCGCACTCGACTGGAAAATCTTCAACATGCACTCGACGAACATGCTCGGCAGCGGATTCCTGAGTCCAGTCGACGGAGGCAATTATTCCCTCCTGAACCTCACGTATACCGCACTCCGATTCAGAATCTTGCAGCCGCATCTCGTATAGCAGAATCCATCCAGCCATCCCAGTCAGAAGCTGGACGAGGTTTGATGCAGATCCGGGCTCTGCTCCGGGCGGCAGGAGACCAAAATACTGCAGTATCACAGTCGCGTGACAGAATCCATAGCAGATCTGTGGTGGCTGACATAGTTCAGTCGGCTCACAGCCCAAGATCGCCTCTGCGGCGTGAAGGGCGGGTGCATCGCCAGGATCAGCATTTGGGTCGGATCCACGAGCAGTACGATCATTGACTCAGCCGTGATGATCGCCGTCGAGCGCCTACACCCCCTCCGAGAAGCGGATCATATGTGCCCCGGCAATATGATGACAGGCGCCCGTACAGCGGAGGGTGGAGGACGCCGGTCGACCCAAGAGAGCCAGGGTTTGATGCGAGGTCAATTTTAGAGCTATCAGAGCCGCTGAGATCCCCCCCAACTTCAGGTTGGCGACTGGGGTTAGTAAGTTCATCGGCGAGTCGAAGCCTGATACTTGGCTGGAAGATTACCGAGTGGCTGTCCAGATCGGTGGTGGAAATGATGAGGTAGCCATGAAACACCTTCCTCTCATGCTGGAGGGATCGGCCAGAGCATGGCTGAATCAGTTGGCCCCAGGCAGTATATTCAGCTGGGAGGAGTTAGCCCGAGTGTTTGTGAGGACATTCGAGGGCACATGCAAACGACCTGCGGGGTTGACAGAATTGCATCATTGTGTATAGAAGCCGAATGAAACTCTGAGGGATTACATCCAAAGATGGACCACATTACACCACACGGTAGAGAATGTATCCCAACACCAAGCAGTTTGTGCCTTCAAGGAAGGCGTTCGGTATCGGGAACTTAACTTGAAATTCGGTCAGACAGGAGATATGTCTCTGACCCGAATGATGGAAATAGCCACCCGGTATGCTAATGGTGAAGAAGAGGACCGACTCCGCAGTGGGAAGGGCAAGCCAGTCGCCCAAGACACCGGAGTGGGTCGGAAGCAGAAACGCAAAGCCGAGCCAGCAGGTCCAGGTGAAGCTGCAGTTGTAACTCAAGGGAAATTCAAAGGAAAGCCCAAGGGACCCTGGATCCCCAAGAAGGTGAAAGATCAGGCTGGGAACGATGTGTTGGACTTGCCATGTCACATTCACACCAAGAAGGATGAAGAGGGAAATCTGATTTATCCCAAACACACCACTCAACAGTGTCGACTCCTGATCCAGCAGTTCCGAGAGAAACAACCCAATAAAAAGGAAAAAGAGTCTGACAAGGACGGTGATCAGGAAGAAGATGATGACGGTTTCCCTAACGTCAATTCCACTTTGATGATTTTTGCCGACATTGAGAGTAAAAGTCGACTGAATGTCATTAACAGAGAGGTAAACATGGTTGCTCCGGCAACGACGACATACTTGAAATGGTCAAAGACTCCCATCACATTCGACCAATCTGACCACCCACCGCATGTCGCCACCCCCGGGAGGCAAGCGTTGGTGGTCGACCTGATCATTGGGGGCACCCGACTGACCAAAGTCTTGATGGATGGTGGCAGCGGCCTGGACATTTTGTATGCAGAGACTCTTCGTGGGATGGGCATTCCGATGTCCAGGCTCAGTGAGAGCAACATGCGGTTCCATGGTGTCATTCCAGGGAAGAAAGCTGATTCACTCGGACAGATCACTCTTGACGTGGTTTTCGGTGACTCAAGGAATTACCGCAAGGAGAAGCTGACATTTGAAGTTGTGGATTTTCACAGTGCCTATCATGCTATTCTGGGCAGAACTGCATATGCCCGTTTCATGGCTCGACCGTGTTACGTGTACCTCAAGCTGAAGATGCCTGGCCCCAAGGGCGTGATCACGGTCACTGGCAATCGGCAACGAGAAGAAGAGTGCCTCCAGAAGGGCTCTAAGATTGCCGATGAACAGATGGCAGCGATTGAAATGGAAGAGTATAAGAAGACTGCAGACCCGAGTGATTTGTTGCGCACTAAGAAGCCTGCTTCCGAGTCTGCATTTCAGTCGTCAGGTGAAACAAAGCCTATTCACATTCACCCGACCGATCCCAGTGCTGCACCGACTCATATCTCAACAACACTCGAGAGCAAATAGGAAGAAGCGCTCATCCAGTTCCTCCGTGAGAACTGGGACATCTTCGCATGGAAGCCATCTAACATGCCGGGTGTACCCAAGGGGCTGGCTGAGCACCGTTTGCGAGTCGATCCAAAGGCAAAACCTGTGAAAGAACACCTCCATCGGTCCGCTGCGGAGAAGAGAAAGGCAATCGGCGAGGAGGTGGCTCGGCTTCTGGCAGCTGAGTTCATCTGCGAGATTTACCACTCCGAGTGGCTCGCCAATGTTGTCATGGTTCCCAAGAAGGACGATTCACTCTGTATGTGCATTGATTTCAAGCATATCAATCGGGCCTGCCTGAAAGATCATTTTCCTCTCCCCCGCATCGATCAGATAGTCGACTCGACTGCGGGATGTGAGCGATTGTCCTTCCTAGATGCATATTCCGGGTACCATCAGATCCGACTGTATGGACCTGATGAAATAAAAACTGCTTTTATCACCCCATTCGGGTGCTTTTGCTATGTCACCATGCCCTTTGGTCTCAAGAATGCTGGTGCCACATTCATGCGCATGATACATAAGTGCCTGCTAACTCAAATCAGTCGGAATGTGGAAGCATACATGGATGACATCGTGGTTAAGTCGGGCAAAGGTTCCGACCTGCTGACTGACCTTGCTGAAACCTTTGCCAATTTGAGAAGATATGATATCAAGCTTAATCCATCGAAGTGTACATTTGGAGTTCCAGGTGGAAAGTTACTCGGTTTCCTCGTTTCCGAACATGGGATCGATGCAAACCCAGAGAAAGTTGGTGCAATCCTCCGAATGAAACGCCCTGTGCGTGTACACGACGTTCAGAAGCTTACTGGTTGTTTGGCCGCTTTGAGTCGATTCATCTCTCGCCTCGGTGAAAAGGCATTGCCTCTTTACCGACTGATGAAGAAATCTGATAAGTTCGAGTGGACTCCTGAAGCTGATGCAGCGTTTGCAGAGCTCAAAGCCCTGCTTTCCACCCAGCCGGTGCTTGCTGCTCCAATCAGCAAAGAGCCTTTACTGCTTTATATAGCAGCCACAGGACAGGTTGTCAGTACAGTACTCACGGTCGAGCGGGAAGAAGAAGGTAAAACCTACAAGGTTCAGCGCCCAGTGTATTATATTTCTGAAGTCTTAACTCCATCCAAGCAGAGATATCCACATTATCAGAAGGTTGTCTATGGAATCTACTTGACCACGAAGAAGGTTGCGCATTACTTCTCAGATCATTCGATTACAGTCATCAGTGACGCTCCGTTGTCAGAAATTCTAAACAACAGAGATGCAACTGGTCGAGTGGCAAAGTGAGCGATTGAACTCCTTCCGCTGGATATCAAGTTCGAGGCAAAGAAAGTGATAAAGTCTCAAGCGATGGCAGATTTCCTCGTCGAGTTGATTGAACAACAGTTACCGACCCAGATACAGTCGGAACATTGGACTATGTTCTTCGACGGGTCCAAGATGTTGAATGGTTCAGGCGCTGGAGTGGTCCTGGTATCTCCACGAGGCGACAACCTCAGATATGTTCTCCAGATTCACTTTGATTCCTCCAACAATGAAGCTGAATATGAAGCACTCTTGTATGGGTTGAGAATGGCCATTTCACTCAGCGTCCGTCGCCTAATGGTTTACGGCAACTCAGATTTAGTGGTTAATCAAGTGATGAAGGAGTGGGACGTCAGGAGCCAAGCTATGACTGGTTATTGCAATGCGGTGAGAAAGTTGGAAAAGAAGTTTGAGGGGCTAGAGCTCCACCATATACCCCGACTGAAGAATCAAGCAGCTGATGACTTGGCGAAGATAGGATCCAAGCGGGAGCCTATTCCCAGCAATGTGTTTTTGGAGCATATTCACGCACCATCAGTTCAATAAGATCCCTTAACAGAAGAGCCCCCACAGCCCAAAAGTTCCACTGATCCGACTGAAGTTGAAGTCCCAGTCATGGTCGACTTGATCATGGAAGTTTTGATTGTTATTCCAGATTGTACAGTGCCGTACATTGCATATATTCTCAGGAAAGTGCTTCCATAGGATGAAGAAGAGGCTCGCCAGATTGTCCGTCGATCCAAAGCCTTCACAGTGATGGGGGGGCAACTCTATAAAGAAAGTGTCACTGGGGTCGTTCAGAAATGCGTCACTCCGGAAGAAGGACGAATGATCCTTGATGATATTCACTCGGGAACCTGTGGTCACCATGCGTCTTCTTGGGCCATCGTGGCCAAAGCGTATCGAGCAGGGTTTTATTGGCCGCGGGCAAATGAGATGGCAAAGGAGATAATTGATAAATGTGAGGGCTGTCAGTTCTACTCCAACATGTCCCACAAACCCGCTTCAGCCCTGAAGACCATTCCACTCGTCTGGCCATTCACTGTTTGGGGTTTGGATATGGTGGGACCTCTGAAGACTGGCAGGAGTGGTTTCACCCATGTGCTTGTAGCAGTCGACAAGTTCACCAAGTGGATCGAAGCTAAACCTGTGAAAAACCTGGATGCAAGTACTGCGGTCAGCTTCATCAGAGGTTTAGCATTTAGATATGGAGTCCCACACAGCATCATCACGGATAATGGGTCGAACTTTGATTCTGATGAGTTTCGAGCTTTCTGTGCATCCCAAGGTACTCGGGTCGACTATGTTCAGTCGCCCACCCTCAGTCGAATGGACAGGCAGAAAGAGCGAACGGCTTGATTCTCAAAGGTCTGAAACCTCGATTGATGCGCGACCTCAAACATGCGGCCGGCGCTTGGGTAGATGAGCTATCGTCAGTCCTTTGTGGATTAAGAACAACACCAAATCGGTCAACTGGTCGAACCCCCTTCTTCATGGTCTATGGGGCTGAGGCTGTGCTGCCGAGTGACTTGCTTCACAATGCGCCCCGAGTAGAACTTTTTTCAGAAGCTGAAGCAGAACGAGCTCGAGAAGATGATGTTGATCTTTTGGAAGAAGAAAGAGAGATGGCCTTGATCCGTTCGACCATTTATCAGCAAGACCTTCGTCGATTGTATGCCAGAAATGTGAAGGGTCGAGCATTTCAGAAAGGAGACCTTGTGCTCCGAGTGGACCAGCAACGGCCTCACAAACTTGCCCCCGCTTGGGAAGGTCCCTTCATCGTCACCAAGGTGCTCCACAACGGAGCGTATCACCTCTACAATGTGGAGCATAATAAAGATGAGCCGCGCGCTTGGAATGCGGAGCTACTCCGCCGTTTTTATACTTAAGTGCTCAGACTGATGAGATGTAATAAAGAGTACCTTTCAGTTCGTGTATCAAAGACATGGTTTTACAGTCTCCTATATGATTGTTGTTACTAATACATGTGTCCAAAATCCCCCAGTGGGTGGCTTAGCCGCGAATCCGATTCGCCTAAGTTTGTAAAATCCTACCGAGTGACGAGCAACCCTCTCACTCGGGGGCTTAGCTGCAGTCCCGTACTCGCCTAAGTTAAAAAAAATCCTACCGAGTGGTGAGCAACCCTCTCACTCGGGGGCTTAGCCGCGAATCCGATTCGCCTAAGTTTGTAAAATCCTACCGAGTGACGAGCAACCCTCTCACTCGGGGGCTTAGCTGCAGTCCCGTACTCGCCTAAGTTAAAAAAAATCCTACCGAGTGATGAGCAACCCTCTCACTCGGGGGCTTAGCTGCAGTCCCGTACTCCTAAGTTTAAGAAAATCCTACCGAGTGATGAGCAAACCTCTCCATCGGGGGCTTAGCTGCAGTCCCGTACTCGCCTAAGTTTAAGAAAATCCTACCGAGTGATGAGCAACCCTCTCACTCGGGGGCTTAGCTGCAGTCCCGTACTCGCCTAAGTTTAAGAAAATCCTACCGAGTGATGAGCAACCCTCTCACTCGGGGGCTTAGCTGCAGTCCCGTACTCGCCTAAGTTTAAAAAAAATCCTACGAGTGATGAGCAACCCTCTCACTCGGGGGCTAGCTGCAGTCCCGTACTCCCTAAGTTTAAGAAAATCTACCGAGTGATGAGCAACCCTCCACTCGGGGGCTTAGCTAGTCCCGTAATCGCCTAAGTTTAGAAAATCCTACCGAGTGATGAGCAACCCTCTCACTCGGGGGCTTAGCTGCAGTCCCGTACTCGCCTAAGTTTAAGAAAAATCCTACCGAGTGATGAGCAACCCTCTCACTCGGGGGCTTGCTGCAGTCCTACTCGCCTAAGTTTAAAAAAAATCCTAACGAGTGATGAGCAACCTCTTACTCGGGGGCTTAGCTGCAGTCCCGTACTCGCCTAAGTTAAGAAAAATCCTAACGAGTGATGAGCAACCCTCTCACTCGGGGGCTTCGCAGCCGTACTCGCCTAAGTTTAAGAAAATCCTACCGAGTGATGAGCACCCTCTCACTCGGGGGCTTAGCTGCAGTCCCGTACTCGCCTAAGTTTAAGATACCTACCGAGTGATGAGCAACCCTCTCACTCGGGGCTGTAGCTGCAGTCCGTACTCGCCTAAGTTTTAAAAAAATCCTACCGAGTGATGAGCAACCCTCCCACTCGGGGGCTTAGCTGCAGTCCCGTACTCGCCTAAGTTTAAAAAAAATCCTACCGAGTGATGAGCAACCCTCTCACTCGGGGGCTTAGCTGCAGTCCCGTACTCACCTAAGTTTAAGAAAATCCTACTGAGTGATGAGCAACCCTCTCACTCGGGGGCTTAGCTGCAGTCCCGTACTCGCCTAAGTGTAAAACATGCTTCATCCTGATCTGCAAGGACGACAAGGTGCAGGTCGTCCGCGATCCTATCCTCAGAACTGCGTCTGTTCCGAGTGAAGATACAAGTTCCACTCGGAAATAAAAACAAGCATATTTAAGGGCAAACAAAGTTCGGACGAAGGAGTTTTACAGTTACAAAATCACTCGGCATACCAAGGCAAATTGAACCGGATCATAAAAGGTCGGACGAAGGAGCTCAAAGTACTCAGGCATCAGGCCCGAAGGAGTTTTACGGTTACAGAATCACTCGGCATACCGAGGCAAATTGAATCAGATCATAAAAGTTTCATTCACTCCGCAGAGGGGCTAGCAGGCTCGACAAACTCGCCCAGGTCAATTGCATCTGCGATTCGAGTAGCAGCAGCAATGAAGGTCTCCATGAAAGACTGGAAGTCGAGCTTCTTGGTGTTGGTGACCTTGATTGCCGCTAGCTTCTCTTCTCTGGCTTCCCTGCAGTGGACGCGAACCAGGGATAAAGCTACGTCAGCACCGCATCGAGTAGCGGACTTCTTCCACTCCTGCACTCGACCAGGAATCTCGTTAAGTCGAGTCATCAGAGACTCGAGGTCATTTTGGAGCGTGTCCCCTGGCCAGAGCGCTGTGTCGATCCGCGAAACAGCAACCTTGAGTCGAGCAAGATATTCCAAGGCACTGGCGAGGCGAGACTCCAGTCGGAGCACATTCATGGCTGCTTCATCTTTGATAGGAGAGTTGATAGGGTCCAAGTTCGTCTCGACTCGCCCAGTTTCTTCCTCGAAGTCTTGACAGAATTCTGCACTCACAGAGAAATAATGAGTCGACAGCGGTATGATGAGTCGACGAAAGCAAGCCAATCGCACAGAGAAAAGTACCTTCAAGCATGTGGAATAATTTTTTGGCGAGTCCTCCCAGGTAGTTCTCCAGCTCGTCCCTCCTGCGGGTGATGTCTTCTACTTTATCGGTCAGGGTTCGCTTGTCCTTCTTCAGACGAGTCACTTCTTTGTTGGCTTCGTCAAGAGCAGCCTTCAGCTTGGCATTCTCTCCCTCCAGCTGTCCGACTGAAGCCATCTTTTGGTCGGCAAGCGCCAGTTTGTCTTCGGCGGTTTTCTTCGCAACCGCAAGGTCAAGGTTCTTCTTCTCCAAAGCTTGTCTCATTGTTTCTAGAAAGAATAACATCCGAATCAGAAAAAGGAGGAGAAAAGGTGGCAAGAGAACCGGTCGACAAACTTTCCTTACCAGCAGCGTCATCCTTAGCCTTCTGCAAGTTGTTTCGAGCCAATTCCAGGTCAAGATTGAGCTGAGTTTGCTTCTTCTCCAAGTCGGCAAACCGGGCTCCAAGATCACAAGATTTCTGTGTTCAGAAGATAGTCAGTCAGCAGACACAAAGACTACTGCCGAATCAAACATTCGCCAATAGTCTCGGGGACTATACCCAGTGGGTGCACTCAGCGTGCCCCCACTGGTCCGACTCTTTCAATCGACTTGGTCCGTCCAGTCAAAAAAAAACTCAGACCATAGCCGACTGCCCGCAGTCGACCACGGTCTCGGGGACTACACCCAGTGGGTGCACTCAGCGTGCCCCCACTGGTAAAGGTTCCACTCGGCATGATCTGCCCAGCCCGAGTGGAAAAGATCTGTTAAAAGACCCCCGCCGAATCAAACATTCGACGGCGGTCTCGGGGACTACACCCAGTGGGTGCACTCAGCGTGCCCCCACTGGTTCAGAGATTCGATCAGCACAACCTAGTCGACTCAAGTGGAAAAACTACTCAACAGAAATTAAAACACCCAGTGGGTGTACAGACTGACAATGGGTGTGCAATTAAGGTTCCAAAACGCTCATCCACGGACGTCTTGCGGATAAAACAGTAGTTCCTAAATATCATATCCCAACAGAACAAGCATCAAGATGGAGTTCAGTCGGAAGTAAGCTAACCTGGACATTGGCCTGAAGTGCTGAGCTGGCATCATAGGCAGCTTGACTGGCCTCGCGCACCACCTTCATCTGCTCCATCATAACGCCAGCCTGGCGTATAGCCTCCTTGGCAGCACTCACTTGGTCTTCTGGGACTTGATGGGCGGTGGGAGGTGCAGTCGGTGTATCAGTTGCAGTAGCTTGAGAGCTTGAGGCATGCAGTTGGACAGACGGAGGAAGGGCCCGCATAGTCGATGATGAAGGACGAGCACTCGACAAGGGAATCGAAAAAGTAACGGAGGCATGGTTGAAGTCCCCGGATTGCTGGATAGCTGGTTCCATCGCCGACGTCGACTGGGGCGTCTTGCTAGCTGGCACCTTCTTGACTGAGGCCCTGCTCCTCCTACCCACGAGTTCTTGTGGCTCATTTTCATCATCGTCTTGAAGTTCAATAACATCTCGCGGAGCTGCAAAAGAATCGACCACAAGAGTTCAGCCGACTGTAGAATTGGCTAGCAAAGAAAAGATGAAGATAACAGGGGTCATACTCGCTTTGGAGGTGACCGCGTCCTCCATCTCCTCGTCACCATCATCTTGGTAAGCAGAAGTCCCGGAGGTAGCAGCACTGCAAATCTCAAGGTTCACTCGGTCAAGCAAGTGGATGGATCGGCAACTGATATAAGATTCTTCAAACAAAGGGTGAAAACGAAACGCTTACGCAGAGGCGACGGGAACGTCAACCTTGATCTTGGGCAAAGCCTTCCGTGGCTTGGACGGCGCGGTCTTGAGCTGCTTCGGAGCCTTCTCAGTCGGCACCGGAGAAGATGTCCGAGTTCGCTTCGAAGTCTGTCCAGTCGGTGCTGCCACCTTGCCCCGGATACTTGCTGGGTCGTGCTTGTGCTTGGAACGCTTTTCCGTGTGAGGTGGAGAATCGACCTCCTCCTCACTGCTCGAGTTTTCCTGCTCTTCATCACTCTCCCCATCGGAGTTCTAGTCGCCGCTGTCGCCTCCGCTCTCTTCTCCTTCCT
This sequence comes from Thinopyrum elongatum, assembly GCA_011799875.1. Classification (NCBI taxonomy): domain Eukaryota; kingdom Viridiplantae; phylum Streptophyta; class Magnoliopsida; order Poales; family Poaceae; genus Thinopyrum; species Thinopyrum elongatum. The sequence goes on from CM022298.1 coordinate 527,357,306, forward strand.
GGATCTGCTCCCGTTGGGCATCGAGTACATCTCAGTATATATCTGCGAAGCAAAGAATCGAACAAGCATCAGTCGGTTCCAAAGACAGTTTACAAATTAGAGTAAAAGTCACTCGACTTCGAAGGTCTGACCTTGTCTGGTTCGTTATCAGCGCCGAGTGGCAGAATTCTCCTAGACCCCTTGGGGTTGTCTCTGTTGCCGGTAATGCTCTACAGCCACCGCGCCACCGTCTCCTCGGCAACTTCCTCTGGGTGGATCCGAGCAGAATCATAAGCGCCTGAATCATCGGCGCCTGAATACATCCACATAGGATGATTGCGGGCCTGGAGCGGCTGGATGCGGCGAGTGAGGAACACCTCTAGCAAATCCATGCCGGTCACGTCATCGCGGACAAGTTGGATTACGCGGTCGACCAACATGTTCACCTCCACCTTTTCTTCTGGAGTCACTTTCAAGGAAGAGGGCTTTTCAATTCGCCCCATGGTAAAGGGAGGAAGGCCAGTCGACTGACCAGGAGTTGGTTTGTCCTTACAATAAAACCAGGTTGACTGCCACCCTCTGACCGAATCGGGAAGAGTCATAGGTGGAAATGTGCTTTTGCGTCTCATCTGGATACCTAGACCTCCGCACATCTGAATCACGTGCGTCCTCTCATCACCTGGGTTGGCCTTTTTCACAGACTGTGAGCGGCAGGTGAAGATGTGTTTGAAGAGACCCCAATGCAGTCGACAACCCAAGAAATTCTCACACATGGAGACAAACGCAGCTAGGTATGTGATGGTGTTCGGAGAAAAGTGATGAAGTTGGGCCCCGAAAAAGTTCAGAAAACCTCGAAAAAAAGGATGAGGGGGCAGAGAAAAACCACGGTCGACGTGAGTCGCGAGGAGGACGCACTCACCCTCCTGCGGTTGCGGCTCGGTCTCGTCACCTGGCAGCCTCCAAGACCCATGGTCGATCAAGCCTCCCTCGACCAGATCCTCCATATCTTGCTGAATCGTTCAGCGAATCCAATCGCCCTGGATCCAGCCAGGCGGCAGGCCGGATCTCGACGACGAGCCTCCCCGACTCGTCTTCTTGCCCTTCGCTGCCGCCGTCGCTTTCTTCGCATGCTCCAAGGCCGCCGTCTTCTCCTTCCCCATCGCGGCAGGCTACGCTCGGGTGGGGCGGCGGCGTCGAAGGTGGCGGCGAATGCGGTGGTGAAACAGGAGAGGAGGAAGGAGATGGGCAGCACAGTACCGGGCTCATCGACCCCGACGCCTTATATGGGTCCGCTCCTGAGTGGCTGACTAGTGGGCCCAGGCAATCCAGTCAAATCCCACAACAGTCGCGCGCTGGATACGTGCCGAAAAAGGTGGCATGAGAATCGAGGTGTCCCTGCCTAATTCGCTCCGTCTACTGCGGCCCTCTCCGTCCCGCGCGCTTCTCCAAATTTCGAATCCCGTGAGATCCGGAAAGCGGCAGCGTGACCAATCGCGCCAAGGATCTTATACCATATCAACATTCGGAGCTTATCAGAAAAAATCACTCGACGACCTCTGAATGGACTCAGGCGACTGAAAATGAAGTTGAAGTTTTTACAAAGATCACCGGCCCGATTAGGATGCCTCTGAAGCATATAAATCGGGTCGGAACCATCTTCAACCCCTTCTCCACTCGAACCCAGATCCATTCGGGGGCTAATGACGAAGACATGTACCTAGGGTAGGGTAATAGGCCCGGCCTAGACACCCTTACCGAGGACACTGCCCTAAGGCCAAGGACATTCAAAGGATGGCACCATCTACCGACTGAAATTGCCACAGGGTGCATCCCACTTGACCAACAGTTCATTCGGACAACCCAATTCCATTCGACCGGGGTGTACTCACTCGACCACACTGGAAACCACTCGGAAGACAGAAGATCTAAGGTCACTCAGGATGGCAAGGTTCAGGCGTTCACTCCGTAGTCTTAGATCATTTATTTGCCTTTATTGCTGGCGTTATCAGTAATGTCCTGTCTTTATAGACATTGAAACCCTTGTAACGTGGGACGGTTGGGGTCCTGGCGCACTCTATATAAGCCACCCCCCTCCTCAGGCACAAGGGCTTGCACCCCCTGTAACTTCATGCATAAGTCAATCGACCGAGCCTCCGGGCACCGAGACGTAGGGCTGTTACTTCCTCCGAGAAGGGCCTGAACTCGTAAATCTTGCGTGCACAACCTCACCGTAGCTAGGATCTTGCCTCCTCATACCTACCCCCCATTCTACTGTCAGACTTAGAACCATGACAGGGAGGACTCACCAAAAAATTATTCCTCATGCTTGAAGGTACTTTTCTCTGTTCGATTGGTTTGCTTTCGTCGACTCATCATACCGCTGTCGACTCATTATTTCTCTGCGAGTGCAGAATTCTGTCAAGACTTCGAGGAAGAAACTGGGCGAGTCGAGACGAACTTGGACCCTATCAACTCCCCTGTCAAAGATGAAGTAGCCATGAATGTGCTCCGACTGGAGTCTCGCCTCGCCAGTGCCTTGGAATATCTTGCTCGACTCAAGGTTGCAGTTTCGCGGATCGACACAGTGCTCTGGCCAGGGGACACGCTCCGAAATGATCTCGAGTCTCATATGACTCGACTTAACGAGATTCCTGGTCGAGTGCAGGAGTGGAAGAAGTCTGCTACTCGATGCGGTGCTGACGTAGCTTTGTCCCTGGTTCGCGTCCACTGCAAGGAAGCCAGAGAAGAAAAGCTATCGGCAATCAAAGTCGCCAACACCAAGAAACTCGACTTCCAGTCTTTCATGGAGACCTTCATTGCTGCTGCTACTCGAATCGCGGATGGAATCGACCTGGACGAGTTTGTCGAGCCTGCCAGCCCCTCTGCGAAGTGAATGAAACTTTTATGATCTCATTCAATTTGCCTCGGTATGCCGAGTGATTCTGTAACCGTAAAACTCCTTCGGGCCTGATGCCCGAGTATTTTGAGCTCCTTCGTCCGAACTTTTATGATCCGGTTCAATTTTCCTCGGTATGCCGAGTGACTTTTAACCGTAAAACTCCTTCGGGCCTGATGCCCGAGTACTTTTAAGCTCCTTTGTCCGAACTTAGTTCGCCCTTAAATATGCTTGTTTTTATTTCCGAGTGGAACTTGTATCTTCACTCGGAACAGACGCAGTTCTGAGGAGAGGATCGCGGACGACCTGCACCTCATCGTCCTTGCAGATCAGGATGGAGCATGTTTTACACTTAGGCGAGTACAGGACTGCAGCTAAGCCTCCGAGTGGGAGGGTTGCTCCTCACTTGGCAGGATTTTTTAAACTTAGGCGAGTACAGGACTGCAGCTAAGCCCCCGAGAGAGAGGGTTGCTCAACACTCGGTAGTATTTTACAAACTTAGGCGAGTACAGGACTGCAGCTAAGCCTCCGAGTGAGAGGGTTGCTCATCACTCGGTAGGATTTTACAAACTTAGGCGAGTACAGGACGCAGCTAAGCCTCCGAGTGAGAGGGTTGCTCTCACTTGGTAGGATTTTTTAAACTTAGGCGAGTACAGGATGCAGCTAAGCCCCGAGTGAGAGGGTTGCTCCACTCGGTAGGATTTTTTAAACTTAGGCGAGTAAAGGACTGCAGCTAAGCCCCGTGAGAGGGTTGCTCACCACTGGTAGGATTTTTAAACTTAGGCGAGTACAGGACTGCAGCTAAGCCCCCGAGTGAGAGGGTTGCTATCATCGGTAGGATTTTTTAAACTTAGGGAGTACAGGACTGCAGCTAAGCCCCGAGTGAGAGGGTTGCTCACCACTCGGTAGGATTTTTTTAACTTAGGCAGGAGTACAGACTGCAGAAGCCCCGAGTGAGAGGGTTGCTCACCACTGGTAGGATATTTTTTTAAACTTAGGCGAGTACAGGACTGCAGCTAAGCCTCCGAGTGGGAGGGTTGCTCCTCACTTGGTAGGATTTTTTAAACTTAGGCGAGTACAGGACTGCAGCTAAGCCCCCGAGTGAGAGGGTTGCTCACCACTCGGTAGGATTTTTTTAAACTTAGGCGAGTACAGGACTGCAGCTAAGCCCCCGAGTGAGAGGGTTGCTCATCACTCGGTAGGATTTTACAAACTTAGGCGAGTACAGGACTGCAGCTAAGCCTCCGAGTGAGAGGGTTGCTCGTCACTCGGTAGGATTTTACAAACTTAGGCGAATCGGATTCGCGGCTAAGCCACCCACTGGGGGATTTTGGACACATGTATTAGTAACAACAATCATTTAGGAGACTGTAAACCCATGTCTTTGATACACGAACTGAAAGGTACTCTTTATTACATCTCATCAGTCTGAACACTTAAGTATAAAAACGGCGGAGTAGCTCCGCATTGCAAGCACGTGGCTCGTATTTATTATGCTCCACATTGTAGAGGTGATACGCTCCATTGTGGAGCACCTTGGTGACGATGAAGGGACCTTCCCAAGAGGGGGCAAGTTTGTGAGGCCGTTGCTGGTCCACTCGGAGCACAAGGTCCCCTTCCTGAAATGCTCGACCCTTCACATTTCTGGTATATAATCGACGAAGGTCTTGCTGATAAATGGTCGATCGGATCAAGGCCATCTCTCTTTCTTCTTCTAGAAGATCAATAGCATCTTCTCAAGCTCGTTCTGCTTCCGCTGCTGAAAAAAGTTCTACTCGGGGCGCATTGTGAAGCAAGTCACTCGGCAGCACAGCCTCAGCCCCATAGACCATGAAGAAGGGGGTTCGACCAGTCGACCGATTTGGTGTTGTTCTTAATCCCCAAAGGACTGACGGTAGCTCATCTACCCAAGCGCCGGCCGCATGTTTGAGGTCGCGCATCAATCGAGGTTTCAGACCTTTGAGAATCAAACCGTTCGCTCTTTCTGCCTGTCCATTCGACTGAGGGTGGGCGACTGAAGCATAGTCGACCCGAGTACCTTGGGATGCACAGAAAGCTCGAAACTCATCAGAATCAAAGTTCGACCCATTATCCGAGATGATGCTGTGTGGGACTCCATATCTAAATGTTAACCCTCTGATGAAGCTGACCGCAGTACTTGCATCCAGGTTTTTGACAGGTTTAGCTTTGATCCACTTGGTGAACTTGTCGACTGCTACAAGCACATGGGTGAAACCACTCCTGCCAGTCTTCAGAGGTCCCACCATATCCAAACCCCAAACAGCGAATGGCCAGACGAGTGGAATGGTCTTCAGGGCTGAAGCGGGTTTTTGGGACATGTTGGAGTAGAACTAACAGCCCTCACATTTGTCAATTATCTCCTTTGCCATCTCATTTGCCCGCGGCCAAGAAAACCTTGCTCGATACGCTTTGGCCACGATGGCCTGAGAAGACGCATGGTGACCACATGTTCCCGAGTGAATATCATCGAGGATCATTCGGCCTTCTTCCGGAGTGATGCATTTCTGAACGACCCCAGTGACACTTTCTCTATAGAGTTGCTCCCCCATTACTGTGAAGGCTTTGGATCGACGGACAATCTGGCGAGCCTCTTCTTCATCCTCTGGAAGCTCTTTCCTGAGAATATATGCGATATACGGCACTGTCCAATCTGGAATAACAATCAAAACTTCCATGATCAAGTCGACCACAGCTGGGATTTCAACTTCAGCCGGATCAGTGGAACTTTTAGGCTGTGGGGGCTCTTCTGTGAAGGGATCTTCTTGAACTGATGGTACATGAATATGCTCCAAAAACACATTGCTGGGAATAGGGTCCCGCTTGGATCCTATCTTCGCCAAGTCATCGACTGCTTGATTCTTCAGTCGGTGTATATGGTGGAGCTCTAGCCCTTCAAACTTTTTTTCTAGCTTTCTCACCGCATTGCAATAACCAGTCATAGCTTGGCTCCTGACGTCCCACTCCTTCATCACTTGATTTACCACTAAATCTGAGTCACCGTAAACCATTAGGCGGCGGACGCCGAGTGAAATGGCCATACGCAACCCATACAAGAGTGCCTCATATTCAGCTTCATTGTTGGAGGAATCAAAGTGAATCTGGAGAACATATCTGAGGTTGTCGCCTCGTGGAGATACTAGGACCACTCCAGCGCCTGAACCATTCAACATCTTGGACCCGTCGAAGAACATAGTCCAATGTTCCGACTGTATCTGGGTCGGTAACTGTTGTTCAATCCACTCGACGAGGAAATCTGCTATTGCTTGAGCCACTCGGAGTGAATCGTCCTTCTTAGGAACCATGACAACATTGGCGAGCCACTCGGAGTGGTAAATCTCGCGGATGAACTCAGCTGCCAAAAGCCGAGCCACCTCCTCGCCGATTGCCTTTCTCTTCTCCGCAGCGGACCGATGGAGGTGCTCTTTCACGGGTTTTGCCTTTGGATCGACTCGCAAACGGTGCTCAGCCAGCCCCCTGGGTACACCCGGCATGTCAGATGGCTTCCATGCGAAGATTTCCCAGTTCTCACGGAGGAACTGGATGAGCGCTTCTTCCTATTTGCTGTCGAGTGTTGTTGAGATATGAGTCGTTGCGGCACTGGGATTGGTCGGGTGAATGTGAACAGGCTTTGTTTCACCGGACGACTGAAATGCAGACTCGGAAGCAGGCTTCTTAGTGCGCAACAAATCACTCGGATCTGCAGTCTTCTTATACTCTTCCATTTCAATCGCTGCCATCTGTTCATCGGCAATCTTAGAGCCCTTCTGGAGGCACTCTTCTGCTCGTTGTCGATTGCCAGTAACCGTGATCACGCCCTTGGGGCCAGGCATCTTCAGCTTGAGGTACACGTAACACGGTCGAGCCATGAAACGGGCATATGCAGTTCTGCCCAGAATAGCATGATAGGCACTGTGAAAATCCACAACCTCAAATGTCAGCTTCTCCTTGCGGTAATTCTTTGAGTCACCGAAAACCACGTCAAGAGTGATCTGTCCGAGTGAATCAGCTTTCTTCCCTGGAATGACACCATGGAACCGCATGTTGCTCTCACTGAGCCTGGACATCGGGATGCCCATCCCACAAAGAGTCTCTGCATACAAAATGTTCAAGCCGCTGCCACCATCCATCAAGACTTTGGTCAGTCGGGTGCCTCCAATGACCGGGTCGACCACCAACGCTTGCCTCCCGGGGGTGGCGACGTGCGGTGGGTGGTCAGATTGGTCGAATGTGATGGGAGTCTTTGACCATTTCAAATATGTCATCGTTGCCGGAGCAACCATGTTTACCTCTCTGTTGATGACTTTCAGTCGACTTTTACTCTCAATGTCAGCAAAAATCATCAAAGTGGAATTGACGTTAGGGAAACCGTCATCATCTTCTTCCTGATCACCATCCTTTTCAGACTCTTTTTCCTTTTCATTGGGTTGTTTCTCTCAGAACTGCTGGATTAGGAGCCGACATTGTCGAGTGGTATGTTTGGGATAAATCAGATTAACCTCTTCATCCTTCTTGGTGTGAATGTGACATGGCAAGTCCAACACATCGTTCCCAGCCTGATCTTTCACCTTCTTGGGGATCCAGGGTCCCTTGGGCTTTCCTTTGAATTTCCCTTGAGTTACAACTACAGCTTCACCTGGACCTGCTGGTTCGGCTTTGCGTTTCTGCTTCCGACCCACTCCGGTGTCTTGGGCGACTGGCTTGCCCTTCCCACTGCGGAGTCGGTCCTCTTCTTCACCATTAGCATACCGGGTGGCTATTTCCATCATTCGGGTCAGAGACATATCTCCTGTCCGGCCAAATTTCAAGTTAAGCTCTTGATACCGAACGCCTTCCTTGAAGGCACAAACTGCTTGGTGTTGGGATACATTCTCTACTGTGTGGTGTAATGTGGTCCATCTTTGGATGTAATCCCTCAGCGTTTCATTCGGCTTCTGTACACAATGCTGCAATTCTGTCAACCCCGCAGGTCGTTTGCATGTGCCCTCAAATGTCCTGACAAACACTCGGGCTAACTCCTCCCAGCTGAATATACTGCCTGGAGCCAACTGATTCAGCCACGCTTTGGCCGACCCTTCCAGCATGAGAGGAAGGTGTTTCATAGCTACCTCATCATTTCCACCACCGATCTGAACAGCCACTCGGTAATCTTCCAGCCAAGTATCAGGCTTCGACTCACCGGTGAACTTACTAACCCCAGTCGCCAACTTGAAGTTGGGAGGGGATCTGAGTGGCTCTAATAGCTCTGCTAAAACACTCGGGACCCGAAACATGAATCCTGCTTCCACTCGGGCGATCCCTGCCTTGCCCCTCTCTGTGTGCTCGGTTCCTGTCGACCAAACCTTGCACTAAAATTGACCTCGCATCAAACCCTGGCTCTCTTGGGTCGACCGGCGTCCTCCGCCCTCCGCTGTACGGGCGCCTGTCATCATAGTGCCGGGGCACATATGATCCGCTTCTCGGAGGGGGTGTAGGCGCTCGACGGCGGTCATCACGGCCGAGTCGATGATCGTACTGCTCGTGGATCCGACTCAAGTGCTGATCCTGGCGATGCACCCGCCCTTCATGCCGCGGAGGCGATCTTGGGCTGTGAGCTGACTGAACTGTGTCAGCCACCACAGATCTGCTATGGATTCTGTCACGCGACTGTGATACTGCAGTGTTTTGGTCTCCTGCTGCCCGGAGCAGAGCACGGATCTGCATCAAACCTCGTCCAGCTTCTGACTGGGATGGCTGGATGGATTCTTCTATACGAGCTGCGGCTGCAAGATTCTGAATCGGAGTGCGGTATACCTGAGGTTCAGGAGGGAATAATTGCCGCCGTCGACTGGACTCAGGAATCCGCTGCCGAGCACGTTCGTCGAGTGCATGCTGAAGATGTTCCAGTCGAGTGCGTTCAGCCAAAGTGGCCAAGCGCGCTGCCTCCAAGGCCCGAGCCTCGGAGGTCTCTCCGACGATGGGCGTGTGGAGTGCTTCCTCGTTACGGCGGTGAAGTCCCTCCCTCCGCTGTGAAGAGAGGGTTTCGGGGTGGTATTCCTCGTGAACACATGACGGATCGCCACCGCCGTCGCCGCCTCCGTTGCGACGCATGCCAGGTGGGCTACGCGGCGTGTCGACCATCAGGACCTCTGCCGCAGGATCGCTGCTTTCGCATTCGGACAGAGTCTCAACGGAGCCAGTCGACAGATCGAACAGGCCATAGAGAGATTCATCGGGCTCGATTGCCGCGACTTGAGCTGTGGCCGATTGACGTGCCACTGCATGCTTCACCCATCGCTGAAGCCGCGATCGACCAGATCGCTTGCGATGGCGAACAGCGGGGAACGAAGACGCCGTAGGAAACGACCGATATTGGGTCGACGGCTGCCGCAGAAGGACGTCGGGGACACATGTGCGAAAGTGCGTCGCCCCACGGACGGGGAACGTCTCGACGTCGAGGGGGGCCTCCTGGAGCCAGGCGGAGTCGTTGGCGATGAAGACGAGCGCGCCGAGATGGATCTCGTGGCCCTCAGCCAAACCTCCACCCGAAACCATGATGATGGGAATCGGAAAAAATCGCAACCTCACCGGAAAGTCGCTAAGACACCAGCCCCACGGTGGGCGCCAACTGTCGTGGTTCTAAGTCTGACAGTAGAATGGGGGGTAGGTATGAGGAGGCAAGATCCTAGCTACGGTGAGGTTGTGCACGCAAGATTTACGAGTTCAGGCCCTTCTCGGAGGAAGTAACAGCCCTACGTCTCGGTGCCCGGAGGCTCGGTCGATTGACTTATGCGTGAAGTTACAGGGGGTGCGAACCCTTGCGCCTGAGGACGGGGTGGCTTATATAGAGTGCGCCAGGACCCCAACCGCCCCACGTTACAAGGGTTTCAATGTCTATAAAGACAGGACGTTACTGATAACGCCAGCAATAAAGGCAAATAAATGATCATTAAGACTACGGAGTGAACGCCTGACCCTTGCCATCCTGAGTGCCTTTAGATCTTCTGTCTTCCGAGTGGTTTCTGGTGTGGTCGAGTGAGTGCACCCCGGTCGAATGGAATTGGGTTGTCCGAGTGAACTGTTGGTCGAGTGGGTTGCACCCTGTGGCGATTTCAGTCGGTAGATGGTGCTATCCTTTGAATGTCCTTGGCCTTAGGGCAGTGTCCTCGGGTAAGGGTGTCTAGGTCAGGCCTATTACCCTACCCTAGGTACATGTCTTCGTCAGCGGCAGCCTGCGCAGAGGCCACAGCCGGAGCCACATGATCAAGAACCCAACGATGTCTCGATGGCTTTGTCTGACCCTCGAGCACGTCAAGTCCAACGGCGAGTCCTGGAGGACAGGCAAAGGGAAGGCGCGCGCGTCACCATCGAGCGACGCCGCGACACCCACCGCCAGTCCGATAGGCACAATGGCCCTGACGTCGACGAGCCCACTCTCGGTGAAGGTGGGTACCTACCTTTCAAGGTTGGGTGCCCCGCCTTCACTCGTGAGTTGCGACAAGTCCGTTGGCCATCTACCCGCATGTTCAAGCCAGAAATACCAGAGAAGTACGACGGGAAACTAAACCCGGCAGAGTTCTTAAGCATCTACACCATCGCTGTTCAAGATGTCGGGGGAAGAGACGAGAAGGTGTTCGCCAATTACTTCCCTCTGGCACTCAATCCAAATGTGAGGTCTTGGCTAATGCACCTGCCGGAGAACTCCATTTCAACCTGGGCTGACTTGTGCCATGAGTTTGTTGGCGCCTTCATGGGCGGCCATCAAGAACCAGGGCGGCCCAGCGACTTGCAGCTCCTCCCGCAGAAGGAAGGAGAGACCCTGCAGAAGTACATGCAGAGGTTCAGCCGAGTACATAGGAACATTCCAAACATCCACCCGGCAGCTGTGATAGCTGCATTCCAGTCCAATGTGTGCAATCGCCGAATACGTTCCAGGATTAACGTTCGACTGCCCAAGACTTTGAAGGAGCTTTACACTCTAGTGGATAAGTATGCTCGGGTAGAGGAGGGGAGGCGGCTCCCCGGTGAAGAGGATGGCATCGACATCGACTCAGAGGATGACGACGAGGCCACCAGTCAGAAGAAGAAGAGCAAGAAGCGCAACAAAAGGTGCAAGGATAAGGCAGTGATGACCGTTGCGGGATCGGGCGCACCTAGTACCGGCAAGAAGGCCAAGACCGAAGTTCCCGGCAAGGAAGTTGCCGCGTGCATCGATTGCCAGGAAGCTGCGGCTGCCGAGAAGGCTGGGAAAGGTGATGGGCCATATTGCAAGATCCATCGGACCAAGGGCCACGATCTCCAGGAGTGTCATCAGTCGAGCAGCTCGTCAAGAAGCAGAGGGCTGAATACGAGAAGCGTGATAAGGAGAAAGGCCAAGACGGCGCTGGCGGGAAAGGAGGAGGTGGCGGAGCAAGCCACCCCGGCAAGGCTCCTCAGAATCAAGGGAAACCCGCCAGAGGCCGTAAGAAGGAGGATTGCAATGATGAGAGTGATGGAGGAGATGAAGAGGAAACCAGTCAGCAAGAGTTCCAGAAAACCACTGATGCCCTGTGCATTGACGGGGGTGCATCTCTGCACTCCTCTCACCGCCAACTTAAACAGTGGGCACGTGAAGTCAATGCCGTGGAGCCAGCGGCAGATTCTCGAAAGCCGCTCAAGTGGTCCCGCACGTCCATCATCTTTGACGAAGAGGATCACCCTGACCGCAACACTGCGGTAGGGTGCTTGTTATTGTTGGTCTCACCAACAATCCGCAACCTCAAGGTCACAAAGATGTTGGTGGACGGCGGGGCCGGGTTGAATCTGATTTCCCCAAAGGTCATTAGCAAACTTCATATTATAGAGGAAGAGCTCAAGGTTACTGGCATGTTTCAAGGGATCAACCCCGACAGGAGCCGTCCTAAGGGGAAGATCACGCTACCGGTGACGTTCGGGGCGGAGATAAACTACTGGACTGAGAAGATTGTATTTGATGTGGTTGACCTCCCCCTGCCGTACAATGGAATCCTTGGCCGCCCAGCCCTGGCCAAATTCATGGCGGCATCCCACTATGCCTACAATACCTTGAAGATGCCAGGGCCGATAGGCGTCATTTCCATTCCATTAGACAAGAAGGATACAGTCATTTGTGTGGACAAGATGTAGGGGGAAGCAGTCGCGGCAGAGGCCGTGGAAGGCAGTGTTCCCGCCAAGGAAAACAAGAAGAAGAAGAGAGATAGCAAGGATGCCTGCAAGGAATCCGGGAAACATGCCTCTTCGGAGTATGTTGCGCCCGTTGATGACGTGCCGGAGAGTTCCAATAGCAAGCGACCCAAGGCTGCTGCACCCGCTGTGAAAAAAGTCCCGGCAGGGCTGGCTGACGCTGATGGTACCTTCACTATCAGTACCACCCTTGATGACAAATAGGAAAGCGCGCTCGTTGCCTTCGTGCGGGTGAATATCGATGTGTTTGCCTGGCAACCATCTGATATCCCCGGTGTTCCCAGGGAGGTAATCGAGCACCACCTTGTTGTCTGCATCCAACATGGTTAGCAAATCCTGTGGTGGTACGCAAGGCTAATGGGAAATGGAGGCTTTGCATAGATTTTACGGATCTGAACAAGGCATGCCCGAAGGACCCATTTCCCTTGTCGTGCATCGACCAAATTGTGGATTCCACCTCCGGGTGTGACTTGCTCTCTTTTCTGCATGCATACTCTGGATACCACCAGATTTTCATGTCCAAGGAAGACGAGGAGAAGACCGCGTTCATAACCCCATGTGGCATGTACTGCTTCGTACGGATGCCCTTCGGGTTGAAGAGCGCCGGATCCACTTTTGCAAGAGCAGTATAGATTGGCTTTGAGTCCCAGCTGCACAGAAACGTTGAAGCTTACATGGATGATATTGTGGTCAAGACCAAGGACAGATCAACCCTCATCCAGGATTTGGAAGAAACCTTTGCTAATCTGCGTAAGATCAACTTGAAGCTGAACCCGGAGAAGTGCGTGTTTGGCGTCCCTTCCGGCAAGCTACTTGGCTTCTTTGTGTCTCATTGGGGGATAGTGGTCAACCCCGACAAGATCAAGGCTACCGAGCAAATTCAAGCACCCAAGACAGTTAAGGACGTGAGGCGTTTGACTGGATGTGTTGCCGTGCTTAGCAGGTTCATTTCCAAGTCTGCCGAGCGCGCCTTGCCGTTCTTCAAAATCTTGAAGAAGGCAGGGCCTATGCAGTGGACCCCGGAGGCAGACGCCGCACTACAAGATTTGAAGCCCTATCTCTCCTATGTGCTCACTTTGGTCGCTCCCAAACCACAAGAGCCGTTGCTGCTATACTTAGAGGCAACCAATCAAGTGGTTAGTGCAGCACTGGTAGTGCAGCGGGAAGTAGAAGAAGCGGCAGCCACCATCGTCCCCTCTGGAGAAGGAAGTGAACCCATCCCGGCAAGACCAGAGTCAGTCCAAAGAGAAGAAAGGCAGCGCAGCGAAAGCAGTTCTATGGTCGCGGCAAAGAAGATAGTGGTGCAATGCCCAGTGTACTTCGTCAGCTCCCTGTTACAGGGGGCTAGGTCAAGGTACTATGGCATGCAAAATTTGATTTTTGGCCTCATCATGGCCTCAAGGAAACTGCGCCACTACTTCCAAGCCCACGAGATCACGGTTGTCACCCGCTTCCCCTTGCAACACATACTCGGGAACCCTGAGGCCACCGGCAGGATTGTGGAATGGGCTTTGGAGTTGTCCAGCTTTGGTTTAAAGTTTGAAAGCACGTCAACCATTCAGAGCAGAGCACTGGCGGAATTCATTGCAGTGTGGACGCCAACCCCTGATGAAGAAGTGTTGGAGACAGTTATCCCTGGCACGGAGGCGCCCCAAGAATGGATTATGTATTTCGATGGTGCCTTCTCCCTACAAGGTGCAGGAGCTGGCATACTTCTCGTTGCCCCCACTGGGGAGCACCTGAGGTACGCCGTCCAGATGCATTTCCCCCGGGAGGAGGCCATCAACAATACTGCAGAGTATGAAGGGCTCCTTGCCGGGCTCAGGATTGCGATAGAACTGGGAATCAAGAAGCTGATCATCCGCGGAGACTCGCAAATTGTGGTGAGGCAAGTGAACAAGGATTACCAAATTCCATTGATGGAGACATACGTTGAGGAAGTGAGGAAGTTGGAGGAGTGCTTTGACGGACTGCAAACAGAGCACATACCCCGTGCGGAAAACAGCATTGCTGATCATCTGTCGAAGTGCGCTGCGCAAAAACTCCCTGTGGAAACAGGGACTTTTGTTCTCCATCTGACTCAGCCCTCCGTATTCCCGGCAACAATGGCCAGAAAGAGGAGGAAACTGGACTCTGGCAAGCCTCTCCCAGCTGAGCCTCCCGAGGCCCCTGGCAGAGGGCTTGGCGGGAACAACTCCCCTTCGATCACTGAGTTGCGCCCTCCCGCCAGACCACCGGTCCCTGCGGTTGAGGAATGCGCTCCCACGAATGAGGAGGTGCTGCTAGTCCTCGTTGCCGAGCCCCAGGGTCCAACTTGGGCGCAGCACATAGTCCATTTCCTCCAAACTGGAGAACTTCCCGAAGAGCAAGAAGAAACGGAAAGAGTAGCCCGGAGGGCCAGTATGTATCAGTTCGTTGACAACACGCTATACAGAAGAAGGCCCAACGGTGTGAAATTGAAGTGCATTTTCCGGGAGGAAGGAAAGGAACTGTTGGCAGAAATACACAAGGGTATGTGCGGCTCACACATTGGATCGAGGGCTCTGGTTGGAAAAGCCTTCTGGCAAGGATTTTACTGGCCCATGGCCCTCCAAGATGCAGTTGAGTTGGTCACCAAATGTGAAGCCTGCCAGTTCAATTCCAAGAATATCAATCTGCCTGCCCAAGCTCTTCAGTCAATCCCTTTGTCATGGCCGTTTTCGGTCTGGGGGCTCGACATCTTGGGCCCCTTCCCCCGTGCTACCGGGGGCTTTGAATTCTTGTTCGTTGCAATCGACAAGTTTACAAAGTGGCCGAAAGTAGAGCCCGTGAGAAAGGTGACTGCTCAGTCAGCTATCAAGTTCTTGAAAGGATTGGTGTGCCGCTTCGGGGTCCCTGCCCGGATCATCACAGACAATGGCACCCAATTCACGAGCCACGCCTTCATGCAATACGTTCATGCCCTCAGAAGAAAAATCTCATTCGCCTCTGTCGCTCATCCAAGGAGCAATGGGCAAGCTGAGAGGGCGAACGCTGAAGTGTTGAGAGGACTTAAGACAAGAACATTTGATAAGCTGCTGAAGTGCGGCAGGCGATGGATCGACGATCTGTCGGTGGTTCTTTGGTCCCTCAGAACGACACCAAATCGAGCTACCGGGCAGACTCCCTTCTCCCTAGTCTATGGGGCAGAAGCAGTTATCCCCAAGGAACTCATTTACGGGTCACCTTGAGTGCTTGCCTACGATGAAGTGGCGCAAGAACAGCACCGGCATGACGACGCTGTGCTACTCGAGGAGAACCGTCTCTGGGCTGCTACGCGTGCTGCACGCTACCAGCAAGCCCTGCGTCGCTATCACAGCCACAGGGTTCATGCCCGGAGTTTTGAGGAAGGCGACCTTGTCCTTAAGCGCGTTCAGTCCGCCAAGGGTACAAACAAGTTGATGCCGAAGTGGGAAGGCCCTTACCGGGTAGTACGAGTCACCAGACCTGGCACAGTCCGTCTGGAGACCGAAGATGTCATTCAATTGCAAAACTCATGGAACATTGGGCATCTCCGTAAGTTCTACCCGTAAGGCGCGGCTGTCAGGCCCTGCCCGGCAGCCACCCTTTTGTACAGGCCTTGCCGATGCTGCATGTAACCCCTTGTACAAAGCCAGGCATAGACCCTGAGCAACAGAGAAATAAATGAAGCACTGGGGGCCCCCGAAACATGCATGCATGCATAAGCATATCATGAGCATAGCATGATCATGTAGATCAGATCGCACATGGCATCATTTTCATCTGCACTAGGTTGCAGGGCTCTTACCGTGGACTTGGTCCTGAAGAAGAGAAGAGAAGACAAGCCTACACCGCGATCCCCGGCAAGCCAAAAAGATAAGTTTTATCTCTTATCCATACATGTTCTGTAAAGAGAGACTTGTGCATATGAAAACCTCGCCACCTTTGAAACCTTGGTGCTCCCATCCCTTGACTCGAACGTTGCTTCGGTCAGGATGGTTGTAGTGGCCTTTGGTGGAAAAGATCTGGCGGGGGGCTGGTCCCTCCCTGTGGTTTGTGCCCGGCAGGCCTGGGCCCGCGGCAACGAACTGAGGGTACCGGCAGGATAGCCTGCCGGGGAAAACTTGTTTACTTTAATGTATAGAGGCATTTCACCTCTGCATGGATATGTTACATGCACAAGTACCCGGCAAGGCTTGTCTTTTTCATTAATATGCTGATTAACAAGTACAAATCTTACAAAACACACACATGGATAAAGAAGATTACATAATTTAGACTAAAGTTTGGCAAATGCCTACATATTTTAGATTGAAAAAAGATAAGTGCCCCGTGATGCCCTTTCTTGTCCCTCTCCTCCTAGGCACTGCGGTGGAAGGCGAAGAGGGCGAAAAGAGCACCTGGGCAGGAGCCCAGCCTGACCCCATCAGGCCCTTTGGAAAGGAGCCTGGCGGGGGCGGGAGGGCGCAGGCGAAGGTGATGGTGAAGAGATCGGCGGAGATGACCCCCCGGCCGCCACCACCAGGGCCAGCAGGACGCGGCAGGGCGATCGGAGTTGCAGCCCGCGAGGAAGCCTGCCGGGGTCCAGCTGGGGGGCTGCTGGAGGAGCCCGGGGCACCACTCCCACCTCTGCATCCAACTCCCCGGCAGATCGCCTTGCCGGGAAAGGAGTGCAGGTGCAGATATTGGTGCCCCGGCCTGACGGTGACGGTGCGGCTGGTGTTTAGCCGGAGTCAGAGCCGACGTCCTCCCCATCGACGCCGTCGTCATCACCATCACTGTCCTCCTCATCGTTGTCGCTCGAGGAGGAGCTTTCATCGTCAGTCGAGCTCTCCGTGCAGCACCCTAAGTGAGCACCCGAGCACCCAAAGACCTTGATGGAGAGCAGGTCGGCCTCCATTAATTAAAAATGGAGGACGTGCCCCTCCGACAAGCTATGGGCGCGAGCAAAGGTCTTCCAGCCACGTTGGAAGAACATGACATAAGGGGCAGGAAAATCCATATCCACCCACATGCCACCGTTCCCGCAACCCCTCATGTGTAGCTTCAATGCGCGCGGCTGTTCGAGCTCCATCGCCGTCGTGAATGGAGTGGGGAGATGGAGGCGGCCGCGCGGAGGCTTGTACAATCTGATGATGAACTTCAGGGGTTGGTCTCCAACATGGCATTCCATCGGGGGAGGGGCGGCCGGTGGGGGCGCAATCAGAGCGCCACCCCGTCCTCCTCGGCCCCGGGTGCCACGACGACCACGACCTCGCCCCCTCCCACCTCCTCTTGCGGCGGGCTCCACCCCCGCATCTTCGGAGGGAGGAGGGAGACGCTGTCGAGCAGAAGTTCTCGTCGCCGCCACTGGAGCAGCGCCGCGCCCCCGACCTCTCGCCATGGTGGGCAAGGACTGCTGCAGGAATGGAAGGAGAAGGATGTGTGGAAAAATGCCTTGCCCCACATTCCCTTTTTATAGGCGAGCAGGGCAGGGGGCTAGATTTTTCCATGAAGGTAGCCGCCCTGTTCATCCAGTCCGGCTCCTCCTCGCCATTAACGGCTCAAAGAATCAAGGCCGACCCCCCTGCACCAATCTGCAACGCCTAGCTTTCTTTCACGGCACTCATTCCCGCGCACTCCGCATCCACCACGAACATTGTGCAATGCATGCAGTACACGTGGAGGAGGCGCTTGGGGGCGGGAAAGATAATGGGGTGACGGTTACCGCCCCATGAACACGGGACGTGGGTACCCCACGGATCGCGGCCCATTATCTCTCCCACTACAATCGGTGTTACGCGGCGCGTAGGAGAACTGGAAACTGACCTGGGCTCAGGTTAATGAAGAAGCAAAGAAGATCTCAAAGGACAAGCAACTGCTACCCTCTTGCCTGCGCACTGGATAAGGCCTACCCCGACGACGCCCGGCAACGCGTTCGGGCCAGGCCCGGGGGCTCCTGTCAGTGCAACAAACCCTGGGTCTATTACCCAGACCATGCACAGGCCTAAAAGAGCAAGCTTACAAGATCCAAGTCAAGATCAAATTGAAGAGATAGCTCTTTGAGGAATCAAAGGGCAGATCAAGAAGATCAAGACAAGCTAAATGAGCAAGACACCACTAAGGGAAAGCCTCCCTTGCCGGGCAGGCGAGCCTGGCAAGGTCGAGGTGGCCCCAAAGACAAGCCTCAAGACCATCTCAGCAGGCCTGCTGGGCGCGACAAAGGCAAACTACCCCGCCAAGGCTCCACCGCTCCACCTCACAGCGACGCAAGTCATCGATCGGTGCGGTGTCAAGCCCCCAAGTGACTAAGTGGCTATTATTTGGCACGTGGCAGCCACTTCCTATGGAAATCACCTCCAAATAACATGCGGCCAGAGACGTGTCAAGCAGACAGACGAGAAGGTGGCCGAGCAGCCCGGCAAGGCTTGCCGGGCATACCAGGATGTGACATAAAGTGGCGCAGTAAATGCGCTCTGCTCTGTCTGTAGAGTTAGGTATGATAGCACTGTTCGCTATCTAATCAGTACGCAATGACTGATTTGCCATTGTGGTGACCCCTTGATCTATAAAAGGAGGGCCATGGCAACCATAGAGAGGATTCGGACCCTTGTACACTCAAACACGTGTAGTTGCCCTCACCCCGAGGCAACCCTGCCGGGCAAGAGCAATGCGTTTTCCACCACAATCCACCATCAATCCACCAAAGCAGGAGTAGGGTTTTACGCCTCGCGGCAGCCCGAACCTGTGTAAAACTTCCCGTGTGATCTCTGTCGTGCTGTGCTACGTTCTCTGCTCTTTGTGCAATGTGCTCATCCCCCCTGCCGAACGACAAGGGGCTGATGGCCCCATAGGTGGCCGTGGTTTCCCACGACATGGTATGCCTGCCATCTTGTAATATAGACCGTCCGATCTATATCTGACGGATAGAAATTAAACTAAAAGATGTAACACCCCCAGTGGTTGACTACAGTAATCCCCTTTTGATAATGCCATGTCATCATGATCAATAGTGCTTAAACATCATTTGGATCCTATCTCTTTTCAAATTCAAATTCAAATGGAAATTCAAACTTCAAGTGAAAATAAAAGTTGTTCAAATTTGAAAACTAAAATGTTCGTGGTGTGGCAAATAATCCCTGGATATTTGTCATATAGAAACCACACTTTTATAAAATATTTAAATACAATATAGTGACTAAAAAGTGGCAAAACTATTATTTAAATGCTCTTAAAATAATAAACAAAATAGAAATAAATTTATTTAAAGTGCCAAATCATTTGTGACAATGACATAAGTTGTAACACTATTTTTAGGTGTCACTTATATGTTTTATAAAACTAAAATAAAAAGGAACCAAATTGAATACATAAAACAAATTAAAAAGAAAAGCAAAAGAAACTGAAAAAGAAACAGAACCCCCCCCCCAACTGGGCTTCGGCCAGCAGGCCACCAGGCCACCAGGCGGCCCAGTCCCCATCTACTAACCCCCTACCAAGGCCGAACCCTAACCCTGTCCACTACCCCCCCCCCCCCTCGCTCTCCCTCACCCTCTCCCCCTCCCGATCCGCTCTGGATCGGGATCGAGCCCTGACGCTGCTCGTTGTCTCCGGCACCGCCCCGCCATCGCCGCCTTGACCTGGTCGCCTCGCCGTCCCCGACTTCCCCTCAACGGCCCCCATCGAGCCTCGGCGCCCCCGGTCATCACATCGCCGGTGAGGCCCTAGGCCTCTTCCCCCCCCCCCTCTGCAACCTTCTATCCCTCCCCGTCCGCCACGACGTCGCCCCGTCGCCGCGCTCGCGCTCGTCGCGTCGACCGCGCCCCTACCCGCGCTCACCCCGAGCTCCGCCGCCTTCAGCCGTGCCCCGTGCGCGCGCACTCGCGCCCTAGCCATGCGCTGGCCTCGCTCACCACCGCCGCCTAGTCCGGTCCGAGCCCGCCTCGCCGTGGCCTCCCTTCAGCCGCTGCTGTGCTCTGCGGCTGCGCTCCCCCTCACCGCCCCACGGCCCGCTCAGCTTTGGCAACCGTGCGCTCACCGCTCGTGCCCCGGTCGTGGCCGCCGCGGCCTCGCTCGACCCTGCCGCCGCTGCTGCCCTACGCCACCTGCTGCCGCAGCCGCTACTGCACCGCTCCACCGCCCTGCGCCACTCCTGCCGGCCGCGCCTTGCCGGCGCTGAACGCCGAGCCCTACCCCGCGGCTGGCCTAAGCCAATGCCCAGTCGGGCCAGCGCCCGCGCATGTTTGGCCTCCCGGGCCACTGACCACTGGGCCCTGCCCCCTGGCCCTATGACAGAGGGGCCCCACGCCCCAGAACGTTTAATTAAAAAAGGATTTAAAAAGAGAAATGAATAAAAATAAATAAATAATAATAAAGTTAATTAGTTAATTAGTGAATTAATTAACTTAATTAATCTAGTTTAATTAAACTTAGTTAAACTAATCACCTAATTAGGACTAATCAGTTCTTTCTAATTAACCTGCGATGTCATGCTGACGTCAGCAAGCACTGTTTCGGATAATGCTGGATTTAATAATTTAAATAATTCCAGAATTTAGTTTAAACTTTAGAAAATAATCCGTAACTCTGATGAAAATACTTTGTACATGAAAATTGCTCAGAATTTCGAGACGAATCCGAATAAGCGGTCCATTCGTCCATCACACGTCCCTAACTACCCGAACATGGAACCGTTCCCCTCCGGTCATCTGTCTGACAAATGTCCGGAACCGGGAGAACATTCCCGGATGGATTCCCCCTTCCTCGGTGACGTGCAACCATATGTTAGGACACACCAGGCACTGCATATTGTCATGTCGTACATTGTGTTGCTCATGTTTGCTGTGTATTTATACTGTTTCCTCCCCCTCTTCTCTTTCGTTAGATCCCGACGCAGTTCCCGGTACCGATGCAGCTCCGGAGACCGACGACACCATTGACGACCTTGCCTTTGCCGCCGAGCAACCAGGCAAGCACCCCCCCCCTTGAGCATACCGATATCGCCTATTCCTTCTCTCTCATGTTTGCATTAGAATTGCTGCTGCTACTGCTTTACCTATTCTGATGCGTAGCCTCTTTATTGTAACCTGCATTTGAACCCTTACCTACTTATCCTAAACTATCTAGTATAGGCTGGGTAGAGACCTATCAGTGACCCCACTAGTCCCGACTGCCCCGCTGGATTATCAGAAGACCCGATCAACGAGATCGAAGACAGGCCCCGGCACCGCACATCACCCCCTTGATTGTACGACACTACATCGTTACCATCGAGTGCCGAGGGTGATACCTCGTATAGCACTCCTGATGTTAACTCTGTAGAGTAGCTATTTGGTCATGGTCATCGAGGGTGATTCCTCCTTCTCCACTTCCGATACGACCCTGTCGTGCAACACACCAAGTGTGAATCCATCGAGGGTGATTCCTCCGAGTTCACCTTGACGGATACATCAAGTAGGAATCCAACGAGGGTGATACCTCGGATTCCCCTGATGTTATGGACACACGGATAATTGGACTTTACACTATTACTTGGAAGGCGAGTTGACCCTAAGGGGTACCCGCGAGTGATATGGAGACGGGTTGACCTGGATGGTGCCCGAGTGATGAATACGAGGCGTGGCCGGGCATTCTTGGCCCTTGCCGCAAGTCCTCGAGACGGGGCGACGGGGTCACATCGATCATGAGTCTCTGCTCGTTACCGCAAGCCCCTAGTCCTCTAACGATTTGGATATTTGATCCGAGCGGGCCTCTGGCCTGATAGCACTAACCATCACATGGGAAGAGTTATGGGCACTCTGCATCGTCGCATCAGCCGAAAGCTCTGTCAGACGTCCAGTTCAGCCTCGTGACCGGGCCGGGCCAGTGCCATCCAGGACTGAGATGGTGCTCATCCCGACCCTACACACACCAACCCGGAGTGCACAGGGCGATGGCCCAAGACCCCTGAGCGCTTAGGATATAGACCGACGGGGACCTCTCTGCTGAGCTGTAGGTAGGGTTGTGGTGTATCGTTTGGCCGAGGCCGAGCATGACCCAGGAAAGTGTGTCCGGCCGGAGTGAAGCGAGCGTGGTGGGTAAGTTGGTGCACCCCTGCAGGGAAGAAAACATCTATCGATAGCCGGTCCTACGGTAAAGGACACTCGGAGTTGTATCCCGATCGATACGACTATAACTGGTTACTTGTGATGAGTATGGCTCTGGGATTGCTTCTCGCAGGGAGTCGAGAAGGGATCTCAGGACGAGGTTGATGACTGTATGGCTCTGGGATTGCTTTCTCGCAGGGAGTCGAGAAAGGATCTCTGGGTGGGGATGAGACTTAATGATACTACTACTTTATGCTGTATCAATCTACACTCTTCTAATGCTGCAAGACCACTGAAGATGCTAGTCTTT
This sequence comes from Thinopyrum elongatum, assembly GCA_011799875.1. NCBI lineage: Eukaryota > Viridiplantae > Streptophyta > Magnoliopsida > Poales > Poaceae > Thinopyrum > Thinopyrum elongatum. The sequence goes on from CM022298.1 coordinate 527,379,732, forward strand.
GATAGGACTAGGCCTTCCCTCTATTCTGGCATTTCTACAGCCCAGTCCACATATACAGCTTTCCTTTGATAATGTTGCATATGTAGTGTAGATCCTTGCTTGCTGAGTACTTCGGATGAGTACTCACGGTTGCTTTGCTTTCCTTTTCCCCATATACCCCTTCTGATGCAACTAGATGACGGAGCCCCTGAGACAGCTGCCCCCGCCGACGATCGCTACTACTACCCCGAGGGTGGATTCTACTACGAGTTGGCCGGCGACCAGGAGTAGGATCGGAGGGTCCGAGGCAGGAGGCATGCGCCTTTCGATCGTAGTGTTTTCTTTGGCCCCGCCTTCTAAGGGCCTATCTGTGTTTTCTTTTATATCTGTTCTCAGATATCTGATGCTTCCGCTGACGCTTGTACGCAAGCTTATGTATTCGAGCCCTCGAGGCCCCTGGCTTGTAATATAAAGCTTGTATGACTTTATTTAAGTTTTAGAGTTGTGTTGTGATATCTTCTCGTAAGTCCTTAGGCTTGATCATGTGCATTTGCGTGTATGATTAGTGCATGATTGAGCCGGGGGCGTCACAAGTTGGTACCAGAGTCGACTGCCTCTAGGAATTCCCCTTTCCAACTCCTTGGCCGAAGTTGAGTCTAGTCGTCCAAAAACCATTTTACTAACATGGCTGTGTGGCTTACGGCCCCACGTCGCCAATTGGGAGTAATTAGGATCTTTTATTCGTCATCTTTACTCTGGGACTCTGACCTCTCTTCTATTCGGGCTAAAATTTTACTAACTCCAACATTAGGTTCTCGTGATCACATCCACCCAGAGTTCTAAAATATCCCCCCTTGCTCCAAGATTGTGGGTCAGGTTCTGCTTGTAGGATCCTTTCATCGAGGGCACCCTGTGTTGTCACTTGCAGATTCCTCGCCCCAGCAGTTTTCTCCGACGTGGATGTAGCCTTTGCTATGTCTCGTTGTGTGCTTCCTTACCGCGTGCCTGCGCGCCGCCTAGTTTGTCTAGCTGCGAGCGATCCCGAGCTCGTACTATCCGTTTGAATCTAACTATGTGCATGGATTGGTATGTCTTTGATGACTACTATTATATATCTAATGCCTTTCCTGTTCTTTCCCGTGTTACATCGTGAATAACTCCATTCACATACAGTTTTTCTTGCTAAACTGCCCCTGTTGATTTGGCAGGATGGCTGACGATCCCCCACCTCCACCCTATATTGCCGAAATGATGCAGCAGTTTGAACTGAACTGTCAGGTTATGACCGGGATATTGGCTCAGTTCCCAAACCAGAATGCTCATCAACAACCTACCCCAATAACTCTGCCAGAATTTGTGCGCCTCAATCCATCCGTTTTCCGCAACACCACCAACCCTATGGATGCTGATGATTGGCTTCGTGACATTCTGTTTGAGATGGAATCAGCTAATGTTGCTCCTGATAGTTACATCACCTTTGCGACATTCCACCTGAAGGGCCTAGCTGCTCAATGGTGGGAAAGCCACAAGGGTATGTTGCCTGCTGAAACAGTAACCACTTGGCAGCAATTTCAGTCAGCTTTTCGTGCATGGTACATTCCTCAAGGTCTGATCGACCAGAAGAAGCAGGAGTTCCGCAAACTTACACAGGGCACAATGACTGTGGATGAATATCAGAGGAAATTTCTTGAATTGTCCCGCTATGCTGAAGATGACGTCTGCACTGACGCACGCAAGCAGGAGAAATTCCGTGAAGGACTGCATACTGATATAAACCTTGCACTTGCTGTCCATGATTGCACAGACTTCGCAAATCTTGTCAGCCAATCTTTCCAAGTTGAAACTGCTCTAACTAAGTACCAGGAGACGCTCAAGCGCACTCGTGATGTTGGCTCATCCTCGGGTCAGCCTGTTCAGAAACGTCAAGTGTGGATCCCACACAATGTCCATCACCGACCTGCTCCAACACCAAGGCCGTCTTATGTTGCACCTCGTCTGCCTCCGCCGCCGAGACGGCTAATGTCTCAGGGTGGACAGTCCAATGCTGTAGCTCCTCCCCATAATGATGGGAATTGCTTCAAGTGTGGTCAACCAGGGCACCGTGCTACCAATTGCCGCCCGAACCAAAATCGAAATGCCCAGGCACGTCAGCCCAGGAATCCCAATGCCAGACCGTCTGCTGTTGTACTGGGCCAGGCCAACCATGTCAATGTAGAAGAGCCTCAGAAAGAACCAACAATTGTGATGGGTACCCTCCCGATTAATTCAGTTGCAGCTTCTGTCCTTTTCGACTCTGGAGCATCACATTCCTTTGTGTCTCAACAATTTGCTCAGCTGCATGAACTACCTCTAGAGTTATTGCCCACACCATTAGAGATTATCACTCCCCGTTCCAGGTGGCAAACCAAGATGGTAAGTCACAACAATCAGATCAAAATTGAAGGGTTGATGTTCTCTGCTTCCCTTATTGCTCTTGGACCTTCTGACGTAGACATTATTCTCGGTATGGACTGGTTGACAGCCCATAATGCTTTGATTGACTGTGCTACTATGACAGTCCAGCTCACACACCCTTCTGGTCAGGTGATCAACTACTCAGCCAAGATAATACAGAATGCCGAGAGCCAGATTTATACTCTGAATGCGTTGAATGCTTCACCTCTTGAAGGGATCGAGAACGTTCCCGTTGTTCGTGATTTTCAAGATGTCTTCCCAGAGGAACTTCCAGGAATACCCCCTGCTAGAGCTGTTGAGTTCGTCATCGACTTGAAGCCTGGCACTACCCCTATTGCGAAGCGCCCTTATAAGATGCCTCCGTACCACCTTCTCGAGCTTAAGGAAGAGATCGACAAGTCACTTAAGAAGGGTTTCATCCACCCCAGTTCCTCTGCTTGGGGAGCACCTTCACTCTTCATTAAGAAGAAGGATGGAACTAACCGATTGGTTCAAGATTACCGACCTATTAACCAAGCCACAATCCAGAACAAATATCCGCTTCCCCGGATCAATGATTTGTATGATCAACTTGCTGGGTCATCGGTGTTTTCTAAACTCGATTTGAGGTTGGGTTATCATCAGATCCGTGTCCGCGAAGAGGATATTCCCAAGACTGCATTTGTTACTCGCTATGGCTCCTACGAGTACACGGTCATGTCCTTCGGCTTAACCAATGCTCCAGCAACTTTCTCCCGTCTGATGAATTATATCTTCATGGATTACCTCGACAAGTTCGTCGTGGTATATCTAGATGATATTCTAGTTTATTCGAAGAATAAAGAAGAACATGCCGAACACCTTAGTCTTGTACTGGAAAGGCTCCGAGAACATCAGTTGTATGCCAAATACTCCAAATGTGAATTCTGGCTTTCTGAAGTAACCTACCTTGGTCATTTGATTTCCAAGGATGGAATTGCTGTTAACCCGGAACGAGTTCAGGCTATTCTGTACTGGACTCCACCAAAGAATGTCAAGCAAGTGTGAAGTTTTCTCGGCCTTGCAAGCTATTGTCGTCGACTTGTCGAGAACTTTTCCAAGATTGCTAAGCCTTTGACTGATCTGCTTCACAAGGGAGTTAAGTTTGAATGGACAGACAAATGTCAAGAAAGTTTTCAAACACTCAAAGACAAGCTAACATCTGCCCCAGTACTTGCTCCTCCAGATTCCTGCAAAGACTTCGTGATTTATTGTGACGCATCCCGTGAAGGATTAGGCTATGTCCTAATGCAAGAGCATAAAGTGATTGCTTATGGCTCTCGACAATTGTGCCCGCATGAAGAAAATTATCCAATACATGATCTAGAACTAGCTGCTGTCATCTATGCATTGCAGTTGTGGCGACATTACCTCCTCGGTAATCATTGTGAGATATACACGGATCATAAAAGTTTAAAGTACTTGTTCACTCAACCATCTCTAAACCTCCGTCAGCAAAGATGGATGGAGGCCATTGCGGACTATGATTTGGGTATTTCCTATACCCCTGGCAAGGCTAACGTGATGGCTGATGCCTTAAGCCGCAAGTCCTATTGCGACAACCTCATGGTTAGGCGAGCTCAACCTTGTCTTTTTGAAGAACTGTGCAAGCTGAATCTGCGTATTATCCCACAGGGTTCTCTTAGTAACCTTGTGATACAACCAGATCTTGAGAAAGCTGTTAAAAACGTGCAAGCTAAAGATGCTGAGATTGATCTGATGAAGAAAAATCTTCACCTTGAAAAGTACAGGGATTTCTCGCTGTCTGAAGATGGAACCTTGTATTTCAGAAACCGCATTGTCGTGCCTCGCTTCGAGCTTATGACTGACAAGGTCATGAAGGAGGCACATGACACACCATTGTCTATTCATCCGGGTAGCACCAAGACATATCGTGATCTCCTTCAAAGGTACTGGTGGTCTAGAATGAAGCAAGATATTGCTCGATATGTTGCTGAATGTGACGTGTGTCATCGCGTTAAAGCAGAACATCAGAAGCCTCCTGGAATTCTGCAACCACTTCCTATTCCTCTATGGAAATGGGATAAGGTTCAGATGGATTTCATTACTGGCCTTCCCAGGTCAAAAAAGGGTCACGATGCTATTCTTGTCGTCGTCGACCAACTCTCCAAGGTTGCACACTTTCTGCCTGTCAAAGAGACGATCACTGCTAGTCAGTTAGCAGAATTATATATCTCCAGAATCGTTTCACTCCATGGTATTCCGAAGGAGATTAGTTCGGACCGTGGCGAACTTTTCACCTCAAAGTTCTGGGAAAGTTTCCAAAAAGCTTTGGGAACTCATATTACCTGGAGTTCAGCTTATCATCCCCAATCCCAAGGCCAAGTTGAGCGAGTCAATCAAGTGCTTAAAGACATGCTTCGGGCTTGTGTTATTTCTTTCGGAAAGAAGTGGGAAGAATCTCTCCCGTATGCCGAGTTCTCTTATAACAACAGCTATCAAGCCAGCTTGAAAATGGCCCCCTTCGAAGTACTCTATGGACGTAAGTATCGAACCCCTCTGAATTGGTCAGAAACTGGGGAACGACCACTCGTGGGACCGGACATTATTCAACACGCCGAAGAACAAGTCCGTATTGTCCGAGAAAATCTCAAGGTGGCTCAAGACTGCCAGAAGAGCAACTATGATCGCAAACGTTGGGGTTTGACTTATCAACCCGGTGATCAAGCTTATCTGCGTGTCACACCTATGAAGGGCACTCACCGTTTTGGAATCAAGGGCAAGTTAGCTCCCCGCTACATTGGTCCTTTCCGCATAATTGCTAGACGTGGTCACGTGGCATATAAATTGGAGTTGCCGCCGCAATTCTCTCATATCCACGACGTCTTCCATGTGTCGCAACTTCGTCGTTGCTTCAAGGAGTCTCCGCACCGAGCAGTGGATCATGAGATGCTCGAACTGCAAGATGACCTATCTTATAAGGAGCATCCGATCCGCATCCTCGATGAAGCTGAACGTCGAACCCGTCAGAAGACAACCAAGTTCCAGAAAGTGCAGTGGTCAAATCATACTGAAGATAAAGCCACTTGGGAACGCGAGGATAGCCTCCGTGCTGAATACCCCGAACTTTTCCCTTCTACCTCTTAATTCTCGGGACGAGAATTCTTGTTAGTGGAGGATACTTGTAACACCCCCAGTGGTTGACTACAGTAATCCCCCTTTGATAATGCCATGTCATCATGATCAATAGTGCTTAAACATCATTTGGATCCTATCTCTTTTCAAATTCAAATGGAAATTCAAACTTAAAGTGAAAATAAAAGTTGTTCAAATTTGAAAACTAAAATGTTCGAGGTGTGGCAAATAATCCCTGGATATTTGTCATATAGAAACCACACTTTTATAAAATATTTAAATAGAATATAGTGACTAAAACAGTGGCAAAACTATTATTTAAATGCTCTTAAAATAATAAACAAAATACAAATTAATTTATTTAAAGTGCCAAATCATTTGTTACAGTGACATAAGTTGTAACACTATTTTTAGGTGTCACTTATATGTTTTATAAAACTAAAATAAAAAGGAACCAAATTGAATACATAAAACAAATTAAAAAGAAAAGCAAAAGAAACTGAAAAAGAAACAGACCCCCCCCCCAACTGGGCTTCGGCCCAGCAGGCCACCAGGCCGCCAGGCCGGCCCAGTCCCCATCTACTAACCCCCTCCCGACCAGGCCGAACCCTAAGCCTATCCACTACCACCCCCCCCCCTCGCTCTCCCTCAACCTCTCCCCCTCCCGATCCGCTCTGGATCGGGATCGAGCCCTGACGCCGCTCGTCGTCTCTAGTGCCGCCCCGCCATCGCCGCCTCGACCTCGTCGCCTCGCCGTCCCCGACTTCCCCTTCACCGGCCCCCATCAAGCCTCACCGCCCCTGGTCATCTACATCGCCGGTGAGGCCCTGGGCCTCTTCCCCCCCCCCCCCTCTGCACCTTCTCTCCCTCCCCGTCCGCCATGATGTTGCCCCATCGCCGCGCTCACCCCGAGCTGCACCGCCTTCGGCCGCGCCCCGTGCACGCGCACTCGCGCCCCAGCCATGCGCTGGCCTCGCTCACCGCCGTCGCCCAGTCCGGTCCGAGCCCGCCTCGCCGTGGCCTCCCTTTAGCCGCTGCTGCGCTCGGCAGCTGCGCCCCCCCGCACCGTCCCGTGGCCCGCTCTACTTCGGCAACCGCGCGCTCGCCGCCTGTGCCCCGGTCGTGGCCACCGCGGCCTCGCTCGACCCTGCCGCCGCTGCTGCCCTACGCCACCTGCTGCCGCAGCCGCTGCAGCACCGCTCTGCCGCCCTGCGCCACTCCTGCCGGCCGCGCCTCGCCGGCGTCGAACACCGAGCCCCACCCCATGGCTGGCCTAGGCCAGTGCCCAGCCGGGCCAGCGCCCGCGCGCGCCCGCGCCCGTTTGGCCTCCCGGGCCACTGACCACTGGGCCCTGCCCCCTGGCCCTATGACAGAGGGGCCCCACGCCCCGGAACGTTTAATTAAAAAAAGGATTTAAAAAGAAAAATGAATAAAAATAAATAAATAATAATAAAGTTAATTAGTTAATTAATTAACTAATTAGTGAATTAATTAACTTAATTAATCTGGTTTAATTAAACTAATTAAACTTAGTTAAACTAATCACCTAATTAGGACTAATCAGTTCTATCTAATTAACCTGTGACATCATGCTGATGTCATGCTGACGTCAGCAAGCACTGTTTCGGATATTGTTGGATTTAATAATTTAAATAATTCCAGAATTTAGTTTAAACTTTAGAAAATCATAGAAAATAATCCGTAACTCCGATGAAAATACTTTGTACATGAAAATTGCTCAGAATTTCGAGACGAATTCGAATACAAGGTCTGTTTGTCCGTCACACGTCCCTAACTACCCGAACATGGAACCGTTCCCCTCCGGTCATCTGTCTGACAAATGTCCGGAACCGGGAGAACATTCCCGGATGGATTCTCCCTTCCTCGGTGACGTGAAACCATACGTTAGGACACACCCGACACTGCATATTGTCATGTCGTACATTGTGTTGCTCATGTTTGCTGTGTATTTATACTGTTTCCTCCCCCTCTTCTCTTTCGTTAGACCCCGACGTAGTTCTCGGTACCGACGCAGCTCCGGAGACCAACGACACCATTGACGACCTTGCCTTTGCCGCCGAGCAACCAGGCAAGCACCCCCCCTTGAGCATACCGATATCACCTATTCCTTCTCTCTCATGCTTGCATTAGAATTGCTGCTGCTACTGTATTACCTATTCTGATGCATAGCCTGTTTATTGTAACCTGCATTTGAACCCTTACCAGCTTATCCTAAACTGTCTAGTATAGGCTGGGTAGAGACCTATCAGTGACCCCACTAGTCCTGACTGCCCCGCTGGATTATCAGAAGACCCGATCAACGGGATCGAAGACAGGCCCCGGCACCGCACAATACCCCCTTGGTTGTACGACACTGCATCGTTACCATCGAGTGCCGAGGGTGATACCTCGTATAGCACTCCTGATGTTAACTCTGTAGATTAGCTATTTGGTTGTGGTCATCGAGGGTGATTCCTCCTTCTCCACTTTCGATACGACCCTGTCATGCAACACACCAAGTGTGAACCCATCGAGGGTGATTCCTCCGAGTTCACCTTGACGGATACATCAAGTAGGAATCCAACAAGGGTGATACCTCGGATTCCCCTGATGTTATGGACACACGGATAATTGGACTTTACATGGTTACTTGGAAGGCGGGTCGACCCTGAGGGGTACCCGCGAGTGATATGGAGACGGGTTGACCTGGATGGTGCCTGAGTGATGAATACGAGGCGTGGCCGGGCATTCTTGGCCCTTGCCGCAAGTCCTCGAGACGGGGCGATGGGGTCACATCGATCATGAGTCTCTGCTCGTTACCGCAAGCCCCTAGTCCTGTAATGATTTGGATATTTGATCCGAGCAGGCCTCTGGCCTGATAGCACTAACCATCACGTGGGAAGAGTTATGGGCACTCTGCATCGTCGCATCAGCCGAAAGCTCTATCAGACGTCCAGTTCAGCCTCGTGGCCGGGCCGGGCCAGTGCCATCCAGGACTGAGATGGTGCTCGTCCCGACCCTGCACACACCGACCCGGAGTGCATAGGGCGATGCCCAAGACCCCTGAGCGCTTAGGATATAGACCGACGGGGACCTCTCTGCTGAGCTGTAGGTAGGGTTGTGGTGTATCGTTTGGCCGAGGCCGGGCATGACCCAGGAAAGTGTGTCCGGCCGGAGTGAAGCGAGCGTGGTGGGTAAGTTGGTGCACCCCTGCAGGGAAGAAAACATCTATCGATAGCCGGTCCTACGGTAAAGGACACTCGGAGTTGTATCCCGATCGATACGACTATAACTGGTTACTTGTGATGAGTATGGCTCTGGGATTGCTTCTCGCAGGGAGTCGAGAAGGGATCTCAGGACGAGGTTGATGACTGTATGGCTCTGGGATTGCTTTCTCGTAGGGAGTCGAGAAAGGATCTCTGGGTGAGGATGAGACTTAATGATACTACTACTTTATGTTGTATCAATCTACACTCTTCTAATGCTGCAAGACCGCTGAAGATGCTAGTCTTTGATAGGACTAGGCCTTCCCTCTATTCTGGCATTTCTGTAGCCCAGTGCACATATACAGCTTTCCTTTGATAATGTTGCATATGTAGTGTAGATCCTTGCTTGCTGAGTACTTCGGATGAGTACTCACGGTTGCTTTGCTTTCCTTTTCCCCATATACCCCTTTTGATGCAACCAGATGATGGAGCCCCTGAGACAGCTGCCCCCGCCGACGATTGCTACTACTACCCCGAGGGTGGATTCTACTACGAGTTGGCCGGCGACTAGGAGTAGGATCAGAGGGTCCTAGGCAGGAGGCCTGCGCCTTTCGATCATAGTTTTCTTTGGCCCCACCTTCTAAGGGCCTATCTATGTTTTCTTTTATATATGTTCTCAGATATCTAATGCTTCCGCTGACGCTTGTACGCAAGCTTATGTATTCGAGCCCTCGAGGCCCCTGGCTTCTAATATAAAGCTTGTATGACTTTATTTAAGTTTTAGAGTTGTGTTGTGATATCTTCCCGTGAGTCCTTAGGCTTGATCGTGTGCATTTGCGTGTATGATTAGTGCACAATTGTGCCGGGGGTGTCACAAAAGATACCCGCACCTCTCTCCACATTTGCAGACAAGGCCTTCCATTGTTCATCCATATCTCCCACAACCTCATTGTTGAGCAATTAAAAAAGGAAGCCTCTGGAACAAACTAGCATGGTGGTCGCTGCCGGCGTCGTCCATCCGCATGCCTCCGCTCAGTCCGACCACCAATCACCACCACGCCCCACTCCTCCTCACCTTATCTCTCCTCTTTCTCGAGATATCAATAGTTTTTACACATGGGATTACTCCCGCATGGGTCAATCACAACAGGTGTTTTATAAAAAAATGCATCTTGATGTTCCGTGCAATGCTCGGGCATCTTGCTAGTACTCCTACAGAAGACTTAGTTGGTGATGATGGTGTGTCTGCCATCCGTCATTTCTGACCATTAGATCTACATCTAACGACTGTGAGGTAAGTTGTTGCCTTTTCTCAACAACATCCCAGTTCTCTACCAATTTGCAAAAAAATCCTTAATTAGTATCTTAAAACCAACCACATCCCTCCCTCACCTCACCAAAACAGCCCAAGGAATATATTCTGATTGAAACATAATATATTTCTAGTGATATATGTATATCAAAATTAGAGTGTTTTCTATCAAGTTTGTGAATACGTATTATTCTAATTATGATTCGTTGCAACACACGTGCACATTGCTAATATATCGAACCATGCAAAAAAAATCTAGTATTTCCATAGTTTCGAGTTTTCCATTAAGATATTAGTCACTCATGGTTGATATTTAGTTTGAATTACGTACACATAGGCATTATGTAACTAGCCGTGCTTATTGGCTTCCAAAGCTTAACTTTCACTCCTACTTACAGTATGTAGAGTATTTAATAAAAAAACTACCACTTTCAACCAGCCCTAGGAAGAAACTATTGTACAAAAAATAGCAAAAACATACCCAAAATTTCTTAATCCGCGCCAAAAAACTACTACCTAGTGCTGATTAGGCTCGTTTAAACCCGTTTATGACAGGGTTGGCCCACACGTCCGTGCTGACGAGGTAGCTTAAACCAACACATTTTTTTTGACCATTGACACGAGGGACCCACATCTGACCTTCTATCCTGTTCTTCCACCTCCAATCATTATTTTTCCTGAACATTACTTCAAACAGTTCTTAGGCGTGTTCGCCGGTGGCGCCGGTAATGAGCGAGCTGGCCGGTGCTCCACCGGACGGGCCGGACGCCACGCTGGCCTCCGCACGGGTTGGCTGGCTAGCCCGAGCATGGCTCATGCGTGAGCAAGCCACCGCGCTGGCCTTTGCTCGAGCCAGATGGCTGGCCTTAGCGCGGCGTGTGCGAGCAAGCCGTCGCACTGCCGTGCCAACCTAGCTAGCAAACCTTCCAGACAAGCAGTTGGATGCATCTAGCAGGGTGTGTGCTATCTTGGCTAGCTAGCGGCCGCGAGCGCCAGATGGAGCTGGCATCCGGGCTGCCGCAAGATGGGCTCCGCGCCGCCGGCACTTTTGACCTCGCCTTCTGCCGGCGGCGGTAGCTGTGTCCCATGGCCGAGGATGACTAGGTGGATGGGCCGGAGGTAGGAGGTCACTCGAGGATTTTTGTCCAGACTGACATGTAGGTCCCACAAGTCATAACGCCTAACTTGCCGGTCAAATAGAAGGCGTCGACTTAAGGGGCGACATGGGTTGAAACGTGCCTATAACGGCACTTTGTAGAGTAGTCGTTTCTTGGTAGGGCTGGTTGGTAAGTGGTAGTTTCTTGGTATTAGTGGTTTCTTGTAAAGAATAATGTACTAGCGACAAAAGGCGATTCTAGGTTGCATTGTACTCCAACGAGTACTACTAGTGGTCGCGGGAGTGTATAGCTCATTTTGTGGGTTCGATCCCGGCCGAACGCACGGCGGCCTTTTTTTAAATAGTAACCTTGCTGCTAGTCAATATTGTACACTGCTAGTTTGACTTTTGAAGTCGAACGGACGTGTCGCACCACAATCTGGGTGCATTGGATAGCCCAGCCATGTGAACGGGGTTTCCCTCCCATCATCTCGTGGCTCGCGTACTAGAGTAGTTCTCCTATATATCAATTCACACCATGCAAAGTTTCTCGCCTGCGTGCTCGCCCTAGCCGCACCTCGCTTGTAGCTTCCTCACTAGCGCCTCCCAATTAAGCCCGAGGAGCCAGAAAAGCCTGGCACGCCATTGGGAACTATGCAATATGGCTCTGTACATAAAGTGCTACTCTACTACTCTGTAGCTTGTGGCGTTGCACGCATGGACTTCGCTCCATTATCGGCTCTATAAAAGAAATTCCTCTTGACGTGATTTTTTTTGTTTTGAAACGGAGGCAAAAGCTTTGCCTCATCTCATTCATACAGAAGGAACAAACAAAGTTCGATGAGATCCATTACACCTCTACAAATGGAAGCGAAAAGCCTAGTCTCGCTGTATCAAAGAACTCAAATGTTCTGCCCCCGCAGTAACCGTCGCTGATAAACAGGCTGCTAGTGTGCGCGTGAGAGGAGCGGCTGAGTAGGCCAGCTACGCGCTTGAATAGAGCACGGAGAGTACGCACTACGCAGGTGTACTTTCCCTGCATTGATAGTACAGTGATGGTTCTAGAGAACAGTAGTACCCTCCACTTGCAACTGTAGCTCCTTGGCCTTGAGATTCAAGAGTTCAAAACTGGTGCACTATAGAAGTACAGTACATCGCACTACTAGTTGAGAAAGTAGTACTACTACTGCTGCTACAGTACTACGTAGTAAATAATAGCCTCACCATCACGGGGCACTAGGCACTACCACTATGCGTGCCCGCATAACTTCCTTAACGAAGGGACGAGGCCCTGCAGTTACGCTCTTATCTCCTCCTCGCCAATTCCCCTCCCCCCGAAGAGACCAAGGCAGTTCGTCACTGCTCCCATGGACTCGCCAGGCGGTTCTCCTCCTCGTCGGGGCTAGGAGACCTTGGACGACGATCCAATGGGAGAGATCGCACGCCGCTCCGACGTCCTCACCGCCGCAAGACTCGGTGCTTCCTGCACCAACTATTTTAAGACGATGCTTAAACAGGCTTGGGAAAAGGCCATGCTTGTTGGTCTTCCATGCGTCCTCGAGGAGAAGGTTATTCTATGGGACAATCCATCGAACAGTCCACCGCTCCCTGGCCATGGTTGCACGTTGACTCCGCTAGAGTTGCCCACGTTGAGAGGTAGTCGAATTTTGTCCGATGAGCAGGTCAGTCATGGAGTTTGATCATGTAGTGTATATTCTAAATATAGTACTTAGTTATTCCATCCCGTGATTTCTCCACTGCCCACCGTCTTATATATAGGTCTGGGTTGGTGCCAACGAATGTTGGCTTGCATACCTCCAGCCGGATACCACCATCATTTTGCACAACATCCACAGCAGTGCGACCGTTCCCGTAGACCCCTTCTCCACCATTGGGATCGGCCTTCCGGACTGGTTGGGCTTGAATACGTATGATGATGCCTACATGAGATTGAAGAAGATAGCAATTGCGGACCCGCCGACAAAGCGACACGGCTACGACGATTACTATCTCATCGCGGTGTTCGACATAAGGATTGCCATCAATACAAAAGGCAGTAACGGTAGAGGCTAGCACATATTGGCCGCGGCAGATTTGTACCCCTACACGTTCGAAGACGTCGTGTGCCATGTAGGCCGCATCTTCGTGGTGAAAAGTCAGGGGACTTGTTTCATCTGGTTGCCATCCTACGGTACGGGAGATTACAAATGGAATGCACAAACCATCATTTGCATCCCTAACGGTACTCCATTATTTTGCAGGGACCAGTCAAAAATAAGATCGCCGATCCTGGATGTGCATTTGCATCCGCGATTCAGTCTAACCTGGAACCTTGTAGCTGACTTTGGCATATTGGGATCAACTATCTTAGCAGTCGTTACCCATGGTACCACTGATGTGCAACATGGTCACACAATCTACCACGATCGGACCGTCACCATCTACCCAGGTATTCCATTTTCTCATTGCTGTGTGTTAGAGTAGTAGTACTTGTTAGTTATTTTCTTTTCTTGAATGGGACATGTTTACTATACTAGTACTACAATTTAGTATTATATTTTTTTAACCCTCTCGCCTTCTCTTTCATTGTAGTACTACTTACTAGTACTAGTACTTTTTACCTTGGAGGACGTGTATAGCTAGCTAGGCCCTTGAAGACTTGAACCCACTAGCTCCCACCATTTTTGTTTTTCCATGTCTTACTATCTCATCCATGTAGCCAAGAGTGGCTATATATAATAAGCCGGTTATTTTACTTCCTCTATACCGGAGTAGTACTATTTGCTGCACAATATTACTGACCGCCATATTTGAGCACAACATTATTATGCACGGACCTTGACCATGTACGTCACCATGTGTTCAGATCTGAGATGCCGCGTGTACCAGATGAACGGCGCTGAGTTCGACCCCCGTGATGCTATGTGGGTGCCGAGGAACACTCTTGGAGAGTACTCGCTTTTCATTGGGGACAGCTACCCCATTGTGAAGCGGATGCCACCTTCTGTGCACGACACCGAAGGCCTGCCGTTCATGAAGCATGGTTGTGTCTTTAGAGCGCACCGCTGGATGAACGCCATGCTGGGACATGCTATCCCTGATTTATGCCGCTTCAACTTGGATGAGTCTCCATCATGTGGAACCGGACTAGAAAGCTGCGATAATGATTCCCGTTGCCCACCGCTATGGATCGTGCCATCTATGAAGAACACCTGGGACTGGAACCTGGAGGAGGACATGGAGCCCATCTATAACGTGTAAGTGGAGTATGGTAAATTGTGAATGGTAGCGCTGTGAATATATGTAGACTAGTCGTGCACAAATTTATCACATGAAGTGGAGATGAACTTGTGTGGCATACTAGCATTTGTCCTTCAGAATTTATTACTAGTAAATGTGGTATGTGTACGTGCAACTTGTGTGGCTGTTGCACGGGCTCCAACATGCTCTGTGAGAAAAAAAGGTGGCACAGCTTTGGATACAGGTGACGTGGCGGCATCATACAGTAGCATCGTTCGCTATAGTTGTAGTACTAGGGTGACAACTCCTATAAAACCTTGCGCTTGGCTCTTTGACTCTTCGGGAGGTTCAATAGTTCGTACTCCTGTGAACCTTTCACTTGGCTCTTTGCCTCTTCAGAAGGTCCAACAATGATGATACTACAATGCAATATGCTTCTGGCAATCTGACATCGAATGAACTGCTGCACATCCACCGCGAGGGCGAGGGCAAGGCAGAGGTAGCTGTAGTCAAAACCCTCTCCTCGTCCTGCGAGCCACCGCGCGTGTGGGTGAGGGAGAGGGCGTAGGCGTACGTAGTAAGCAAGCTTCTCCTCGTCCTGTGAGCCACCGCGCGTGGGCGAGGGAGAGGGCGTAGTAAGCAAGTTTCTCTTCGTTCGGCGGGTTGACGGGACACATCAAAGTAGTACTAGTCCATACTACGTCCTTTCTGGTTAATATGGGTTAATTTGAAACGAGAAAATACACTGGCGGTCAACGTATGTAACAATACGCTCATTACGGTCACTATATAGTTTTGCGGTGATTATACGGTCACTAGCTCACCATAGAGCACCGTATTGCACTCTACTGACCGGCCACATAGTCGACGTGGCACTTTGTTGACTGGTTAAATTGACACCTGGTTTCTGGGTCCCACCTGTCAGTTGGCAGAGCAAAGAAATCAGTTAAACAAAACTTTACGCAGGCGCGACAGGAGTCCAACCCTTGCGCGGGAACCACCCTGGCTGTGTATGTGAGTGCATGCACGTGTACTCCCTCGGTCCGTGAAAAACTGTACATCTAGCATTAGAAAATTTTCCAACAAAGAGTGTACATCTACACTTCCAATGCACTTAGCCTTTAATCTAATCGATATTGATTGACTAATGCACCAACTTGTGCTCTAGCTATAGGCTACATGTCTATCCTTAATTACAGCATGCAACAAACTTCATTCAATCTTCTTCTCTCAATGGTCACATGCACACATAAGTCTGCTACTTTTGGGCATTAATTATGCCATGAAGTTTTGGTTCCTCTTGGTCAATGTGTAAATCTCTATATGTACAGTCTTTCACGGACAGAGAGAGTAGGTTGAGCACTTGAGCGTGAGCGTGTGTGTTGCATCATGTGATGTGTGCCGCATGGATGCGTGAGTGTTGCGTGCGTGCATGTGTACGTGTGAGTGTTGCATGTTGCATGCATGCATGAGGCTTTTACTCCCTCCCATTGACATGTTCATATTTCAAGCTTCATTAAAACGTTGCATGCAAGAATTAAGAGAAAACTCACCAATGCGTGTAAAAGTTCTGGTCATTTGTTCCTCACGCATGCATTCCAATTAATACGTTCGTAAACACAATTTTTTGAGGAAAACGAGCACATTATTGAGTACTTTCAAAAAAAAATTCTTCGGGCACTCATCATTTACTACTACCTTGGTTGATGATTTTTTTTACTGACCTATATATAAACCTCTGTCCTGGTTTAATGGTCCCCTTCGTACTTAGTGTAAAATTTTGACCGTAAATTTAACTAACAAAGTGTCAATGCATGTCATAAAAAACTATACCATTAAAAACTATGTTCAAATACGAATCCAGTGATATGATTTTTGGTGATATGCATTAACATTTTATTAGTTAAATAGATGGTCAAAGTTTGACACAAAATACTACTAGTACTCCTACATTATTGGCGCCGGGTGCCTTGGCCAATGTTTAATCTTGTTGGACAGGATGAGAGTAGAGGCATAGGGATACTGTAGATAGGAAGTCTTGGCGATCCATTATTCCCCATCTCGATTAGAGAGAACTATTCAACTAGTCTTCACAGTGAAGTGACAACACACGCTGCAGCAGATGGGCCACTTAATTAATAAGCTAAACCAGCGTGTTGGTGTTACTAAATCAACCTTACCCAGTACTGCCATCATGTTTGCCAGTGGAGCACGCTTCCGCAAATATGCCTACGCACCTCTCTTTTCTATTAACTGACATATGGGCTCTCTTGAGGTAGACCCACATGTCATCGGCTTAACTATTTACACTCCGAAGGACGGTATATCCTGGTAGTAGTACTAGTAGAATTGAGATTTAATGCACTTTCTTGCCCATCTTTCCTTCTTCTTCCTCCTCTCTTCCCCATCGTCGGCCGCACACCATTTCCCCCCGCTCACTGCTCGCCCGCCCGCGCCATCTTCCTTGGTAACTCGCGCGTACCATATCCACCCCGCTCACTGCTCGGCCACACATGCCATCTTCTTCGCTCGCCCGCCCAAATCCACTTCCCCGCTCGCTCGCAGGCACCGAAAACCCCAATCACTCAGCGCCCTAAAAAACCCTATGGCAGAACCGACTGACACGCAGAGCCATGATTGGAATTCCCTCCCCGATGTTCTCTTGGAGCAAATCTGTAATCGTATGGACCTGCTCAGCACCGTGCGTCTGGCCGCATGCTCGGTGTCTTTGTACCGTCTACTCGTCTGCAACCGGCCGGGCCTTTTCAAGACACCCTGCTTGCTGATGCCTGACCCTTGTAGGTGGCCCAGACATCGACTTGACGATCCTACGAAGGTTGCCATGGTGCCCCTCGACATGCTACCACTACCCGTCCACCTATCCTTCATGCGCGGCCACTACTGGGCGGGCATGAAGGCCAACTGGATCGTCCTCATCCACCAATTCGGTAGTCCATGGCGTCTCATGGATATCTACCCCCAGCGAGAGATCATCCTTCCATCGTTGGATATCGTCGGCATCGAGCCTCACGGCCCGCCGGACACTCCTGCCTACTACGCACGAGACGCGTCGAGCTTTTGGTGCGACCTTCGTTTGCTGAAGGTTGTAATCTGCGAAGTGCCCACACCATTAGAAGACTACATGGATTACAAGCTCATTGCCTTGTTCGACATGGGATTAGTCTTTCTAGAATCTGGTCGCCATACATGGTTATGGCTCATCATCAATCATGTTGAGCCTCCATTTCTGTCTGATGCTATAGTACACGATGGCATCGTTTACGCGGTCGACGCACAGATTGGCTGCCTATACTGGTGGAATCTATCATCGTGTAATTGTTTTATCTCATCTCACCTTTACCTTATGAATATGACTGCCTGTTGATTGTTAGAAATTTAGAATAGATAGTATGTCTATAACCACATCATTGCTATATGTTCCTCTCATTTCCTAGATTTTTATGACCACACATGTTATTGTTAGAGTTGATATGAGAACAATTGGCATCTAATGATTGTTAGAATAGATATTATGAGTATAACCTCATGATTGCTATATGTTACTCTCATTTCCAAGATTTTTATAACCACGCATATTATTGTTAGAGTTGATATGAGAACAGTAGTAACTGCTATGGTAGAATATGAGTAGGCCCTGTCATAGCTGTTTTCCTCTCATTTTTACATGATGTTTGAACCATGACATATTGCTAGAATATGAAAGCCATTGGCTTAATTTTTTTAACTTGGGGTATGATTATGACCACGGCATGCAATTCTCTGTCTATGATCTATGTCACTGTTATAATAATCTTAATTCCACACATACTCTGAAAATGATTGTATATTTTTGTCCTTTTGGTCTCCAATTTGATTTGTTGCAGCAGACACAAATGCACTGGCCTTCATAATTCCAGGACATGGAAATATACAAGTCAATGGGTGGTGGTTTATTGCTCGTTCAACTGACGGCAGTCATTTGGTGCTCATTCGCACGTACCAAATTGATCAAACCATTTCATCAAACCACATGCAGTACAATGCCTGGGGCGTTCGTGACTGTGATGGCTATGGATGCTTCATGTTCGAGAAAGATCCCAGCTCTGTTGGGCCAGGCATATTCAACTGGAGGCAGGTTTACAGCCTTGGCAACCACTCTATGTTCCTCGGGCTCAATTGTCCGATCATCCAACCAATCATCAATCATATCACCGGCGATGATTATCGTGCTATGCAACTTCCATTCGCCAAGGGGAACTGTGTTTACACATCGTACCATGGGTTTCATGAATCACCATATCCAGAGATTCGTCGTCACAGCTTGTTGCCAGATAATCTTCAGTGTTTGAAAGGCATCAAGCTTCCAAGCGATGAATGGCTTTTGCAAACCGGACATGCGGCGATGTGGTTCATGCCAATAGCAAATATGCACAACTTGATTCGTAGTGATATCTAGACTGAGCCATGTATCATGCTGCTATAGCATGACCCTCTTTTGTTGGATATTATGTACTGTAGTTAGTTTGAAGGATAGATACCTTTCTGGGATCAAGTGCATCCTAACTTACCTGCGTAGGATGTACTAATAATGATGATGGAGATGATGTGCAGAAGCCATACTATATATATATACTATATCCTATATATATATATATATATATATATATATATATATATCAATTAGGCTTCAAGTGCGTACTTCTTGGTGAAAGTGTTGTCCACTGGGAATTATATTTTGTATTACTCATGTAGCCTACAAAGTCTGTCGCACAGCCTTGTAACTTCGTACTCCATTTCTAAATTTGTACTAGTCCTCTATACCATATATTGCGCTACTCGTACTACTACCTCCCTCCTGGTTTATTGGTCCCCTTCGAAATTTGTGTCAAATTTTGACCATAAATTTAACTAACTAAATGTTAATGCATGTCACAAAAAATTATATCATTGGATTCGTATTTGAACATAGTTTCCATTGGTATGATTTTCGGTGACATGCATTGACATTTTGTTAGTTAAACCTATGGTTAAAATATGACACTAAATACGACTAGTAAGTAGTACAGTAGTAGTACTAGTATACGTCGGTCAAATTATTCATCATGTCCTCACATTGAATTGACGTGACAACACACTGCGCGTGAGGTGACACAAGAGTCCCGGCGGCGTGTTCGGTTCACCAAAGTGAGCCTCACCCCTCTCGTACTACAACAACACTCTCGCATTCTCTACAAAATCACTCTCCCATTCTCTCCCGGTCTCCCCGCCTCCCAGCCGCCGCCTTATTTCGATCCATTTGGTAGGATGAGCGATGAGCTACTGGAGTTGCTATACTTCACTGCAAGTAGTCAAAAGGAAGACGCTGAAAAAATCGATCTCAACAAGGATGCTCTTCAAGCTAGCCGGACGAAGGAAGGAACCAGCAAGGCCGCTCCTGTGAGTATTCGTCCCATCGCCCTGTATTATGATTTTGATCTTTATGGGGGTTTTCAAGTCTTTAGAGTCTACATGTAGTAATGAAGCCGAGACCCCAGTTTGTTCAGGTATTGTGGACTTCAGATTTGGAGTACCACTTATCTGTCGAAATCTTTCATCATTTACTTAAAATAGTTGATTGATCATACATTGAGTACCATTTAACTGGAATTAACTGATGCAAGTCCAAGAAGGATTGGCCGGTGCTGCCGGCTGGCGTCAAGTTCGATCCCATGGATCAGGAGCTGATCAAGCACCTTGAGGCCAAAGCGAGTGCTGACAGTGCGAGATCTCACCCTCTCATCGATTTTTTATACCAACCTTCGATAGCGAGCACGGCATATGCTACACCCATCCTGAGAAACTTCCAGGTGAGACACCGATCGGCCGTCTACTTGCACAAACATATTCCTTTATTTATAGCTCTATTTCTTTTTAGACGCAGACCTAGTGAAGCAATTACAATTTGACAGTTAATAAAAAGTGAAACAACTGACTGCAACATGCCAAAGATGTTATGAAAATGCCAACTACATACACTAAAACCTGTATTCGACAATACTGCAGGTATCACACTGAGTGGCCTAAGCAAGCATTTCTTCCAGCGCAACTCCAGGGCGTTCAAAAGGGGCACGCGAACGCGTCGCAAGATACAATCGAAGTGTGGCATGCACGTGATGTGGCACAAGACCGGCAATACCTTGCCGGTGATGCTCAACGGCCGGTAGACGGGCAGCAAAAAGGTTCTGGTGCTACACACCAACAAGAACTTCGACCAGCAGAGGACCAACTGGGTGATGCACCAGTACCACCTCGGGGACCTGGAGCAAGAGAAGGAGCGGGAGCTAGTCCTCTGCAAGATTTTCTACCAGACGAACACTAGGGCCAGGACTAAAAAGATTATAAGTTAGTTTGGTCTTGGTACTTGTACTACCTGGTCGTCTGCAAGTTGGTATTGTTGTTAAGGATCTTTCAGTATGAACTTGGCATTTGCATCCAACCATCATGTCGAGGGTCGACGTGGATATAAAGCTGAATCATTTGTTTCGAAACGAATTTTCAGGCACCTGATTTTTATTTGATGGGTAGCATAAGCACCTGCCGTTCGAATTCCCAGTTCTCCAAAATTTTTACATCTTTGAAGTACGCAGGGGATCCATCCGGTTTCAGAGGCTGATAGTTGGACGCAGCACGTCGGAACTGGGTTGTGGCATGCCAAGCCCAGGTGCAAATTGTTAAAAGAGAGGAGCGATGGATTTGGGCCTTCCAGAGCAGTTAAGTGTCGCGACCTCGATCGTGAAGCGCCTCCCATGGACTAAAAAAAGGCCTAGTCGGTTATTATTAGTTGTAATATGTAAAATATTCCATAATGAAAAGAAATATGTAAAATGCAATGAATTTAGTCCGCTTTCACTGAAAACCATCCGATTTGCATGAAATTCGTCTGTGGAACCACAAGATGGCTGTCCATACAGAGCCTAATCATACGGAACCAGCAGGTCCATGGCCATAGACAAGCAAGTGCATGCACTTATTATCACAATGGAAAAATAATGCTGACATCTGAGACGGTGAAACCCATGAAGTTTTCAATGTAGTCAATAAACGAGAGAATTCTGCAAGTATAGACTGATAATTGGGATACAGCAGGTATATTGTTTTTCAGGTCGAGCAAGTTTCAACTGGGCTGTAGACTGCCCAGGCTTGGTTTTGTTTTTAACAGGCCCAGCCCATGACGACAACGGGGCACAAAGATCCAGCAGGTATCAACTGGCCTCTGGCCCGCCAGCCTTAGTTATATTTTCTCTTAGAACATCCGCATGCAATTTTTTTACTGAATCAAACACACAGCCCAGTTCTATTTTCCTCTTGAAACTCCATGTCCTACTTCCGTTTTCTAATATCTACCTATAGTTTTACTAGTTCATATACACATATTATTATATTGAAAATACATAAAGTTCCCTTTTCATCTTTACATCCTTATTTATTTTTTCCTCTCACCGCTGATTTTTTTACCACTGGTTTTCCCTAAAACCAACTCAATTGTCCCACGTCTTATTAGCTTACAAAAACAAAATGATATTTTATTTGGCAAATCAATAAGTTCTTAAAAAATAAATGTTTATCATTTCTGGATTAAAACAGTTCGGACTCCACCGAAATATGCAAAATAAGGTTGAACTTTTTGACCGTGGTCCTAGGCAGAAAATGGGATGTAATAAATTCCTTAAGAATTAGCAAATGGGCTGCAAATTATTAAAAAATAGCAAATGGGCTCTATGTTGTGTGCCACAGATTTGGAGGCTGACTTGTGGGCTTAGTAAGTTCATGCGTACACAAGGTTTCTCAAAAAAAAGAAACTTAGTCAACAATGGACTCTACCAGCGTCAGACCGTTAGATGTCAATCTAACGGCAATCGTGCTTCTTCAGTCTCTGATCTTCCTGCTCCAGCCACCCAAACCAGCGCCGGCGGAACCACCTGCTCCCGCCTCCCGTGGCCGACTGTGCTGCCGGACAGGCCTCACGGCCCCACCATGCTCGCACCCCTGGCCTGGCTATCCCTCTACTCACCCACACCTCCTATTATTCTCCGGCGACGGCAGCCTCACACTGCGGCCGAAGAAGTAAACCCTCGTACCCATTCCACATGGGAAACAACTGCCGAGTCTTCCTCGGCTCCGGGTCGTTCCCTTACTTGGCCTCGCCGTTATCCACCGCCTTGGTGCTCTTGGCAGGGCGTGGTCAACGAATGACATCCATCGGAAAAGGACTGTACGTGGAGAGGCTGACAGCTGGGTCCATGGCCGCATGCAAGGAAGTGCCTCCTTTTTTGCGAGTAGGAAGTGCCTCCTTATTACGCGCAAAATAATGATTCCTCCTCCTGACAGCTAGGACCGACCGGAAGGGCCTCTATATTTCACAAAAAAAAACATTCGTCCTGCTGACAGCTCGGATCCATCAGCTATTACGCACAAAAATAATGAATACCCCCGCTGCTAGGTCGGTCCCACCATATTTGGAGGCTGACTTGTGGTCCTACTAAGTTGACGTGGATGCAGGGCTTTGTCAACTTAGTCAATATAAACGATTCTAGCTGCGGTGACCGTACGATGTCCATCCAATGGTCATCGTGCTTCTTCAACCTCTGGTCTTCTTGCTCCAGCCGCCCAAACCAGTGACGGCCGTGCCGCCTGCTCCTGCCTCCCGTGGCTGGCTGTGCTGCCACGCAGGCCTCACCGCCCCACCCTACTCCCACCGCTGGCCAGGCCTTCCCTCTACTCACGCACACCCCCTGTTATTCTCTAGCGACGGCAGCCTCAAACCGCAGCCGAACCAGTCAACCCTCGTACTCCCCTCCGCGTGGACATCCACTGCTGCGTATTCCCCGGCTCCGGGTCGTTCCCTTCCTAGGTTGCGCCGTCGTCCACCACCTTGGTGCTCTCGGGCGGTTCGGCGTCGTCAATGCAGTCAACGAACGACAACCATCAGAAAAGGACTGTAAGTGGAGAGGTTGATAGCTGGGTCCATGGCCGCACGCAAGGAAGTGCCTCCTTATTACGCGCAAAATAATGATTCCTCCACCTGACAGCTCGGACCTACCCAAAGGGCCTCTGTATTTCGCGAAAAAAAGTTCCCCCCTGACAGCTGGGACCCACCGGCTTTATCTTTGCACGGACGAAACTACCTTCTTACCCCCTGACAGTTGGGACCCACCAGGTTGAAGCGAAGGTAGCGTTATCTGTCCGGCCGCGAACGTGTACGTACATAGCGGTCGATTGGTCTCTCTGCAGCGATGTACCATGGCCAAGTAAGGAGCGGCATGTGTTGAAGTAGAGGCGCCGACGTAGCATGTCACGCAGTCCCGTCTATATCGTGTACACATACGTACGGCCACGTTGCAAGATAGTAAGTATGGCTACGTACGTACATACGGGCGGGGTCTCTAATGCGTACAGCGACGCCGTCCTGTTCATCAGTAGCCAACCGGCTAGGTTGGAACGGAGTAAACAGCATCGCGTGTTCATCGGGAGCCAACTGGCTTGGACGGAACAGCCAAACCGATGTCTGGCGTACTGCAGAACAGAGGAAACGGCCTTCTGTTCGACCGCGTACGGTCGATATGGGGTCCTGTTCATCAGGAAGGGTCTGGCGTACCGCAAAACGAAGGAAACTGACTTCTGTTCGAGTGCCTACGATCGAAACAGGGTGCTGTTGATCGGGAGGGGTGTGGCGTCCCGCAAAACGGAGGAAAGGGACTTGTGTTGGAGCGCCTACGGTCGAAACGGGGTCTTGTTCATCGGGAGGGGTGTGGCGTACCGCAAAACGGGACTCCACGGGCTACTGTTCATCCATCATCGACTTCCTCCAGCCTCCACCTGCTACTGTTCATCCACCGTTGACTTCCTCCTGCCTCCACTAGCTACTGTTCATCCACGGGGTCCTGTTCATCCAGCCTCCACCGGCTACTGTTCAACCAGCCCTCCACGGGGGTCCAGTTCATCTAGCCTCCACCGGCTACTGTTCAACCAGCCCTCCACGGGGTCCTGTTCAACCAGCCCTCCACGGGGTCCCTCCACCGGCTACTGTTCATCCACCCCCACCTCCTCGATGGGGGTCCTGTTCATCCAGCGGCAACGGCCTCTACTACCACGGGATCCTTTTCATCCAACCCCCACCAGGAACTATTCATCCAACCCCCATTGGGGACTGTTCATCAAGAGGCAGCTTCGATCGGCATCAGTTAGCAGCAGTAGCGAAGGAATCACTCGGGTTCAGTTAACAGCCAAGGGATCGATCGGGATTCAGTAACGTAGCTAGTGCAATCGCTCGGGTTCTGTTAGAGCCCAACGCCTCGCACACACCCGCGTACATGTACGAGAGAAACGCGCAAACCTCCGTGAATCGCTCGGCCCCGACCACCCACCGTAACCGGGAACTCCCTGAAATTTTCCTCGCCCTCGCTTCTACCACGATTTTTTCCGTCATGGACGGCCCAAAGAATGTCATGCAGGTGCGTCTCCGGCCCGCCCAAGACGAAAAGCCCATTTTCTATCATGATTTTTTGTCATAGAAGTAGGAGCCCACCACATCTATGATGATACCGGGTTTTGTCACAATTATCATCATAGAAGTGTCATAAGCATGACAGAAAAAATTCGTTCGGCCCAAAATGTCACGGATGTGTCTTTTATTTTGTAGTGCTAGGAGTTTGCGTGAGTCTCCTATTGTTTCGATAACCTTGGTTCTCTACTGATCGAAATACTATCCGCTACTATGTTGCTTCACCCTTCCTCTTCGGGGAAAATCCCAACGTAGCTCACAAGCAGCAGTGATTATCACTTTAAATACAAGAGTCCACTACCATTTCTAGGGATTTCTTCTATAAAGTATTATTTGGTCCAAAAAGCATTACCTGAGGAAAAATGACAAAAAAAGTGCGCAGACGCGGTAAAATTCCACAAAGCCTACTAGGTAGGCACAAAAACATTAACAAAATGATCACATAAATTGGACTCATCAACTACCGCACTTAAACATAGCATATTAACATAGTTCTAAATCATAGCAAGCAGTTTTAAACATAGTACCACACTTAAACATAGCAATTTTCAAGCAAAGCAATACGATATAGTCGATACTAAACTAGCTGGAGCAACGGCGAGCTGTCCTAGACGTTCATGTCGAAGGCCTCGTCATGCCTCCCGCACTTGATCACCACTTAAATGATGTCATCGTTGGAGATGATGACCTTGAGCGTGTCGGTAGTTAGCTACTTGAAGGTCACCATGTACCTGATCTTGATCTGATGGATGGCGGCGAAGGTGGCCAAACCCTGATCGAGGGTGACCCCGCCGTTCATCAGCCTCATAGTGACCCTCCATGATCATCCAGTATTCGTCTTTAGCTTGAACCCCATTAGCATGGCTGGGAAGTGCTCGGTAAAGTCTAGGGGCATTGGTATGCACTCGAGCTTCGGGGCAAGAATCACCTTGCAGAAGCGAGTTGGCCCACCCTCCTCATGGTAGTGCCCGTAGTTCCAGCGCTTGCTGCTTGGGCACTCCTCTGCCACCACGTCATCCTCTGTGCCTGATACGTCCAGTTTGCATCATGTTTTCCTACTGTTATTTATAATGTTTTTATGCATAATAATGCTTTTGGGAGTAATTCTAATGCCTTTTCTCTCATAATTTGCAAGGTTTACACAAAGAAGGAGAATACCGGCAGCTGGAATTCTGGACCTAAAAAAGCACGTCAGAGCTACCTATTCTACACAACTACAAATAAGCTGAAACTTCACGGAGATTTTTTATGGATTATTTAAGAATTATTGGAGCAAATAACTACCAGAGGGGGCCCACCAGGTGGGCACAACCCACCTGGGCACGCCAGGGAGCCCAGGCGCGCCCTGGTGGGTTGTGCCCTCCTCGGCCCACCTCCGGTGCTCCTCTTCTGGTATATAAGTCATTTTGACCTAAAAAATAAAGACAAGACTTTCGGGACAAAGCGCCGCCGTCTCGAGGCGGAACTTGGGCAGGAGCACTTTTTCCCTCCAGCAGAGCGATTTCGCCGGGGGAACTTCCCTCCCGGAGGGGGAAATCATCATCATCATCATCACCAACAACTCTCCCATCTTGGGGAGGGCAATCTCCATCAACATCTTCAACAGCACCATCTCCTCTCAAACCCTAGTTCATCTCTTGTGTTCAATCTTTGTACCCAAACCTTAGATTGGTACTTGTGGGTGACTAGTAGTGTTGATTACATCTTGTAGTTGATTACTATATGGTTTATTTGGTGGAAGATTATATGTTCAGATCCATTATGCTATTTAATACCCCTCTGATCTTGAGCATGATTATTATTTGTGAGTAGTTACTTTTGTTCCTGATGTCATGTGAGAAGTCATGTTGCAAGTAATCATGTGAACTTGATATGTGTTCGATATTTTGATGATATGTATGTTGTGATTCCCTTAGTGGTGTCATGTGAACGTCGACTACATGACATTTCACCATATTTGGGCCTAAGAGAATGCATTGTGGAGTAGTTATTAGATGATGGGTTGCAAGAGTGACAGAAGCTTAAACCCTAGTTTATGCACTATTTCGTAAGGAAATGATTTGGATCCAAAAGTTTAATGCTATGGTTAGATTTTATCTTAATACTTTTCTCGTAGTTGCGGATGCTTGCGAGGGGATTAATCATAAGTAGGAGGTTTGTTCAAGTAAGAACAGCACCTAAGCACCGGTCCACCCACATATCAAATTATCAAAGTAGCAAACACGAATCAAACCAACATGATGAAAGTGACATGACGAAATTCCCGTGTACCCTCAAGAACACTTTGCTTATCATAAGAAACCGTTTGGCCTGTCCTTTGCCTCAAAAGTATTGGGCTATCTTGCTGCACTTTTTTTACTGTTATCGTTACTTGCTTGTTACAAATTATCTTGCTATCAAACTATCTGTTACTGACAATTTCAGTGCTTGCAGACATTACCTTGCTAAAAACCACTTGTCATTTCCTTCTGCTCCTCGTTTGGTTCGACACTCTTATTATCGAAAGGACTATGATAGATCCCATATACTTGTGGGTCATCAAGGCTCTTTTCTGGCACCGTTGCCGGGGAGTGAAGCGCTCTTGGTAAGGAAAAATTATTACTACGTGCTGAAATTTATTGTCACTTGTTACTATGGAGAACAATCCTTTGAGGGGTTTGTTCGGGGTATCTTCACCTCGACCGGAACCACAATTAGTTGTCCCTCAACCTAATGCACCTACTGAAAATATTGGTTATGAAATTCCTTCGGGTATGATAGAACAACTGCTAGCTAATCCTTATGCAGGAGATGGAACTGAACATCCTGATATGCACTTGATATATGTAGATGAAATTTGTGGATTATTTAAGCTTGCAGGTTTACCCAGAGATGAAGCTAAGAAGAAGGTTTTCCCTTTATCTTTGAAGGAAAAAGCATTGGCATGGTATAGGCTATGCGATGATATTGGATCTTGGAACTGGAATCGATTGAAATTGGAATTTCACCAAAAAAATTATCCTATGCATCTAGTTCATCGTGATCGGAATTATATATATAATTTTTGGCCTCGTGAAGGAGAAAGTATCACTCTAGCTTGGGTGAGGCTTAAGTCAATGCTATATTCATGCCCCAATCATGAGCTCTCGAGAGAAATTATTATACAGAATTTTTACGCTCGGCTTTCTCGTGATGATCAATCCATGCTCGACACTTCTTGTACTGGTTCTTTTATGAACAAGACTATTGAATTCAGGTGGGATCTTTTAGAAAGAATTAAACGCAACTCTGAAGATTGGGAACTCGACAAAGGTAAAGAGTTAGGTATAAAGCTCAAGTTTGATTGTGTTAAATCTTTTATGAATATCGATGCTTTTCACAAGTTTAGCACTAAATATGGACTTGACTCTGAGGTAGTAGCTTCTTTCTGTGAATCATTTGCTACTCATGTTGATCTCCCTAAGGAGAAGTGGTTTAAATATCACCCACCTATTAAATAAGAAATTAAAGAACCGGTCATAGCTAAAGATGAAACTATTATTTATAATGTTGATCGAGTTGTTCCTAGTGCTTACATTGATAAACCACCTTTCCCTGTTAGGATAAAGGAACATGCCTTTCTCAAAAAAAAGGATAAAGGAACATGCTAAGGTCTCAACCGTGGTCAATAAAAGTTATATTAGAGCAACTAAACCTTCTGAACAAATCAAAGTAGAACCTAGTATTGCTATGTTAAAGATCTCTTGGTAGAAAATATAGATGGGCATGTTATTTACTTCTGTGATGAAGCTGCTAGAATTGCTAAACCCGATGAAAAATATAAACATAGACCTGTTGTTGGCATGCCTGTTGTCTCAGTCAAAATAGGAGACCATTATTATCATGGTTTATGTGATTTAGGTGCTAGTGTGAGTGCTATTCCTTTTACCTTATATCAAGAAATTATGAATGACATAGCACCCGCTGAAATAGAAGACATAGATGTTACTATTAAACTTGCCAATAGAGACACCATCACACCTCTTGGGATTGTTAGAGATGTTGAAGTATTGTGTGGGAAAATAAAATACCCTACTGATTTTCTAGTTCTTGGTTCCCCACAAGATGACTTCTGTCCCATTATCTTTGGTAGACCTTTCTTGAACATTGTCAATGCCACTATAGATTGTCTTAAACAAACTGTCAGTGTTAGCTTTGGTGAGGAGTCTCATGAATTTAATTTCTCCAAGTTTAGTAGGAAATATCATAAGAAAGAATTACCTAATAAATATGAAATAATTGGTCTTGCTTCTATTGTCGTGCCTCCTACTGATCCACTAGAACAATATTTGCTAGACCATCAAAATGATATGCATATGCATGAAAGAAATGAGATAGATAAAATTTTCTTTGAACAACGACCTCTGCTCAAACATAATTTGCCTATTGAAACTCTAGGAGGTACTCCTCCACCTAAAGGTGATCCTGTGTTTGATTTGAAACAATTGCCTGACACTTTGAAATATGCTTATCTTGATGAGAAAAAGATATATCATGTTATTATTAGTGCTAATCTTTTAGAACATGAAGAAGAAAGATTATTGAAAATTTTGAAGAAGCACCGAGCTGCTATTGGATATACCCTTGATGATCTTAAGGGCATCAGTCCCACTCTATGTCAGCACAAGATTAATATGGAACCTGATGCTAAACCCGTTGTGGATCACCAACGACGTTTGAATCCTAAAATGAAAGAAGTGGTAAGAACTGAAATATTAAAGCTTCTGGAAGCAGGTATAATCTATCCCATAGCTGATAGTAGATGGGTAAGTCCCGTTCATTGTGTCCCTAAGAAAGGAGGTATTACTGTTGTTCCTAATGATAAAAATAAACTTATTCCACAAAGAATTGTTACCGGCTATAGAATGGTAATTGATTTTAGAAAATTAAATAAAGCAACTAGAAAAGATCATTACTCTTTGCCTTTTATTGATCAAATGCTAGAAAGATTATCAAAGCACACAGAATTTTGCTTTCTTGATGGATATTCTGGTTTTTCTCAAATACCTGTTTCACAACCTGATCAAGAGAAAACCACC
This sequence comes from Thinopyrum elongatum, assembly GCA_011799875.1. Taxonomy (NCBI): domain Eukaryota; kingdom Viridiplantae; phylum Streptophyta; class Magnoliopsida; order Poales; family Poaceae; genus Thinopyrum; species Thinopyrum elongatum. The sequence goes on from CM022298.1 coordinate 527,409,730, forward strand.
TTTACTTGCCCTTTTGGAACTTATGCTTATAAACGTATGCCTTTTGGTTTATGGAATGCACCTGCTACCTTTCAAAGATGTATGACTGCTATATTGTCTGATTTTTGTGAAAAGATTGTTCATGTTTTCATGGATGATTTTTCTGTATATGGATCTTCTTTTGATGATTGCTTAAGCAACCTTGATCGAGTTTTGCAGAGATGTGAGCAAACTAATCTTGTCTTGAATTGGGAGAAGTGCCACTTTATGGTTAATGAAGGTATTGTCTTGGGGCATAAAATTTCTGAACGAGGTATTGAGGTGGATAAAGCTAAAGTTGATGCAATTGAGAAAATGCCATGTCCGAAAGATACCAAAGGTATTCGTAGTTTCCTCGGTCATGCTGGTTTCTATAGGAGGTTTATTAAAGACTTCTCTAAAATTTCTAAGCTTCTTACAAATCTTTTACAAAAGGATGTTCCTTTTGTTTTTTATGATGATTGTGTAGAAGCCTTTGAAACACTTAAGAAAGCCTTAACTTCTGCACCTGTTGTTCAACTACCTAATTGGAACTTGCCTTTTGAAATTATGTGTGATGCTAGTGATTATGCTGTTGGTGCTGTTCTAGGACAAAGAGTTGATAAGAAACTAAATGTTATTCATTATGCTAGCAAAACTCTAGACAGTGCCCAAAGAAATTATGCTACTACTGAAAAAGAAGTTTTAGCAGTTGTGTTTGCTTGTGACAAATTTAGATCTTACATTGTTGATTCCAAAGTAATTGTTCACACTGATCATGCTGTTATAAAATATCTCATGGAAAAGAAAGATGCTAAACCTAGACTCATTAGGTGGGTTCTCTTGCTACAAGAATTTGATCTACATATCACTGATAGGAAAGGAGCTGAGAACCCCGTAGCTGATAACTTGTCTACGTTAGAGAATATCCTTGATGACCCACTATCAATTGATGATAGCTTTCCTGATGAACAATTAGCTGCAATAAATGTTTCTCATAATACTCCTTGGTACGCTGACTATGCTAATTATATTGTTGCTAAATACATACCACCTAGTTTCACATACCAACAAAAGAAAAAATTCTTCTATGATTTAAGACATTACTTTTGGGATGACCCACATCTTTACAAAGAAGGAGTAGATGGTATTATTAGACATTGTGTACCTGAGCATGAACAGGAACAAATCCTATGGAAATGTCACTCCGAAGCTTATGGAGGGCATCATGCGGGAGATAGAACTGCTCCTAAGGTATTGCAATCTGGTTTTTATTGGCCTACTCTCTTCAAGGATGCCCGTAAGTTTGTGTTTATCCTGTGATGAATGCCAACGAATTGGTAATATCGGTAAGCGTCAAGAAATGCCTATGAATTATTCACTTGCTGTTGAACCATTTGATGTTTGGGGTTTTGATTACATGGGACCTTTTCCTCCTCTAATGGGTATACACACATTTTGGTTCCTGTTGATTATGTTACTAAGTGGGTAGAAGCTATTCCAACTAGTAGTGCTGATCACAACACCTCTATTAAAATGCTTAAGGAAGTTATTTTCTTAAGGTTTGGAGTCCCTAGATATTTAATGACTAATGGTGGTTCACACTTTATTCATGGTGCTTTCCGTAAAATGCTTGCTAAGTCTGATGTTAACCATAGAATTGCATCACCCTATCATCCTCATTCTAGTGGTCAAGTTGAACTTAGCAATAGAGAAATAAAATTAATTTTACAAAAAATAGTTAATAGGTCCCGAAAGAATTGGTCTAAGAAATTAGATGATGCACTTTGGGCCTACGGAACATCTTATAAAATCCTATGGGTATGTCTCCCTATAAAATGGTTTATGGAAAAGCTTATCATTTGCCTCTTGAGTTAGAACATAAAGCACATTGGGCAATTAAAGAACTCAACTATGATTTCAAACTTGCCGGTGAAAAGAGATTATTTGATATTAGCTCAATAGATGAATGGAGAACCCAAGCTTATGAAAATGCCAAGTTATTTAAAGAAACGGTTAAAAGATGGCATGATAAAAGAATCCAAAAGCGGGAATTCAAAGTGGGAGAATATGTTCTTTTGTACAACTCTCATTTCAGATTCTTTGCAGGGAAGCTTCTCTCCAAATGGGAAGGACCTTATGTTATCGAAGAAGTTTATCGTTCTGGAGCCATCAAAATAAATAATGCCGAAGGTACTAACCCGAAGGTGGTCAATGGTCAAAGAATTAAACACTATATCTCAGGTAAGCCTATTAATGTTGAAAGCAATATTATTCAAACCATGACACCGGAGGAACACATAAAAGAAACCTTCTGGAACACTCCAGAATAACTAAAAAGAGGAGGTACGTGATACGGTAAGTAAACGGACTCCGAAAAATCCGCAAAAATATTTTCTTTCAGTTTTGGAATATAACAAAAATTAGGAAAATAAGAAAAACCAAGAAGGCAACCCTGGTGGGCACAAGACACCAGGGCGCGCTAGGGCCCCCTGGCGCGCCCAGTTGGGTTGTGCCCACTTCGGGTACCTTCCGGACTCCGTTTTCTCTCGTTTGCTTGTTTCCCAAGATAAGAAATCTTCATATACCCCCCAAATGTATTGACCACCGTATTGCGGAGAAATCTTCTGTTCTTCTTTCTTGCTATTTTCTGTCAGATCTATCAGGCCAGGCATCATGTCTTCTCCCTTCTCCCACAACGTAGAAGAAGATGCTTGGTTGATGAAGATGGAACTAAAGAGAGAAGAATCAAAGGAAGCCTCCAAGGAGGGCAAGGGCAGGGAAGCTATTGGAGATCAAGCGCCGGCAGTTGAGCAAGCCTTGCCTGTTGAGGAAGAAGAAGAAGAAGAAGATATCCTTAAACCTTACTATGATCATCTTACCCCCCATTGAGATTGAAGCTTTTCGGATCATCGAAACGGTTCATGTGCAAAATAAATATCTTGCTCATGAAAATATTCTATTGCAAGAGCACATCATTGCCCTCCGGGGCGTCATCCATAGATTGGAGTATCTTTTGAGTCTGAAAGACAAGCCCACTACTACCTCATCACCACCACCTTCTTCATCACCAAAGGAGACTTGCGTATCGGGTATGGCCACTCCCCTTGGCTTATGCCAAGCTTGGGGGAGGTGCCCCGGTATCGTATCACCACCACTATCTTTGCTTTCATCTATTTTAGTTCGATCTTTAGTTTTCCTATGATTTAGTTCAATAAAAGTTTAGTTCGATCCTTTCTTTTCAAGTGTTTGCTTAGTGATCTATCTATCAATGTAATCATGTGCAAGATATATAATAAAGTTTAGTTTGTGTTTTGCTTCTTTACTTTAATGTTTCAATAAAAGAAAGGAAAATAATAAAAGATCATATGCTAATCTTATGGCAAGTAATGACATCACGTAAGGAAAAGTATAAGTGGTAAAATTTGTTGGAGATTGGCAAACATAGCATTAGTCAATGATGCAATTCATGAAAGAATTAATAAGGGAAGAGAAGAATCACATGCAAATACACTATCTTGGACATCTTTTATGATTGTGAGCCCCCATTAAATATTTTGTGTCAAAATAGTTGACGTTGGACAAGGAAGACAACGTAATGATTTATGTTTGTTCATATTCACATAGAAGTGGTCCTTTAACATGTGGTGCTTGCTCAATATCTTTTCTAGCCAAAAACTCTGCACTAAGTGGAGATACTACTTGTGCATCCAAAACCCTTTACCCAAATCTTATTTTGAGAGTCCACCATACCTACCTATGGATTGAGTAAGATCCTTCAATTAAGTTGTCATCGGTGCAATAAGGCAATAAAAATTGCTTCTAAATGTGTTAGATCATTTAGTGTAAGAGAAAATTGAGCGTTGCACGAACTTGTGATGGCAAAATAATAAAAGCGAGAGACTGCATAATAAAGGTTGTCATCATAAGGGGCATTGTAACATGATGTTCTTTTGCATTAAGGGATTTGGCATACAAACAAATAAGCGCATGACAACCTCTGCTTCCCTCTGCGAAGGGCCTATCTTTTACTTTTATGCATTTACTTTTATGAAGAGTCAAAGTTTTCTTCCCTATCCCTTTTTATTTACTCCTTGTGCAAGCATCATATGGTGAGGAAAGATCTAGGCACATATATCCAGTTGGATATGGGTAGGCATGAGTTATTATTGTTGACATCACCCTTGAAGTGAATATGTTGGGAGGCGAAACTATAAGCCCTATCTTTCTATGTGTCCGGTTGAAACTTTTTGTTCATGGGTACGCTGTGAGTGTTAGCAATCATAGAAGAATAAAAGATGGTTGAGTATGTGGACTTGCCTAAAGGCTCTGATACGTGACCCTTCCTGAAAATATGATGAATTGTAGTTGCAAAGTTGACTGAGAACATAGTTTGTTAGTTTTCAATAGAGTTTATGCTTTATACTTCAATGTTGTGATGAATTGTTACTTGCTCATGAGAAGTTATATGATAAAAGTTGTTTGATAAAGTTTTATGTTAAAGTTCCTTATTGTTATAATAATATGCATGATGCTTCTATGTTCGTATTTTGTTTTTATCGACACCTCTCTCTCTAAGCATGTGGACATGTTTTTTGATTTCGGTTTTCACTTGAGGACAAGCGAGGTCTAAGCTTGGGGGAGTTGACACGTCCATTTTGCATCATGTTTTCCTACTGTTATTTATAATGTTTTTATGCATAATAATGCTTTTGAGAGTAATTCTAATGCCTTTTCTCTCATAATTTGCAAGGTTTACATAAAGAGGGAGAATACCGGCAGCTGGAATTCTAGACCTGAACAAGCACATCAGAGCTACCTATTCTGCACAACTCCAAATAAGTTGAAACTTCACGGAGATTTTTTTATGGATTATTTAAGAATTATTGGAGCAAATAACTACCAGAGGGGGCCCACCAGGTGGGCACAACCCACCTGGGCGAGCCAGGGAGCCCAGGCGTGCCCTGGTGGGTTGTGCCCTCCTCGGCCCACGTACGGTGCCCCTCTTCTGGTATACAAGTCATTTTGACCTAGAAAAAATAAAGAGAGGACTTTCGGGACGAAGCGCCGCCGTCTCGAGGCAGAACTAGGGCAGGAACACTTTTGCCCTCCGGTGGAGCGATTCCGCCGGGGGAACTTCCCTCCCGGGGGGGGGGGGAATCATCGTCATCATCATCACCAACAACTCTCCCATCTTGGGGAGGGCAATCTCCATCAACATCTTCAACAGCAACATCTCCTCTCAAACCCTAGTTCATCTCTTGTGTTCAATCTTTGTACCGGAACCTTAGATTGGTACTTGTGGGTGACTAGTAGTGTTGATTACATCTTGTAGTTGATTACTATATGATTTATTTGGTGGAAGATTATATGTTCAGATCCATTATACTATTGAATACTCCTCTGATCTTGAGCATGATTATTATTTGTGAGTAGTTACTTTTGTCCTTGAGGTCATGGGAGAAGTCATGTTGCAAGTAATCATGTGAACTTGATATGTGTTCGATATTTTGTTGATATGTATGTTGTGATTCCCTTAGTGGTGTCATGTGAACGTCGACTACATGACACTTCATCCTATTTGGGCCTAAGGGAATGCATTGTGGAGTAGTTATTAGATGATGGGTTGCTAGAGTGACAGAAGCTTAAACCCTACTTTATGCGCTATTTCGTAAAGGAATGATTTGGATCCAAAAGTTTAATGCTACGGTTAGATTTTATCTTAATACTTTTCTCGTAGTTGCGAATGCTTGCGAGGGGGTTAATCATAAGTAGGAGGTTTGTTCAAGTAAGAACAGCACCTAAGCACCGGTCCACCCACATATCAAATTATCAAAGTAGCGAACACGAATCAAAACAACATGATGAAATTCCCGTGTACCCTCAAGAACACTTTGCTTATCATAAGAAACTGTTTGGCCTGTCATTTGCCTCAAAATGATTGGGATATCTTGCTGCACTTTTGTTACCATTATCGTTACTTACTTGTTACAAATTATCTTGCTATCAAACTATCTGTTACTGATAATTTCAGTGCTTGCAGACATTACCTTACTAAAACCACTTGTCATTTCCTTCTGCTCCTCGTTGGGTTCGACACTCTTACTTATATTAGAGCAAAAAAAAAACGTGTTTTTTCTCATAATTTTTTTTTAATTTCTTGTCCAAAAGCTAAGAAAGACCGTGGAAAATCGAGAAACCGAAAAACCGAAAAATAAAAAATATCTAAAAAGCGGAATACGTGTGCGGAAAAAAATCAGAGGAAACGCTCAGAACGTGACACGTGGCGGTGGCTCGCTCTCAGCTCACCCTAGGTGACCCTTACAGGGCTTCCATACGAGTACTCGTTCGTCAGTTGCTCCTGAGTAATGAAAGCAAGGAACCAATCATCCTATTTTCTTCTCGGACCTAGTTGGCCTCTATGCGGGCTACCAAACACGCCCATAGCAGTAGTGTATGTTCGAGATCATCATCCATTGCCTGACATATTCTGCATGTACTTAGGAGAAACCCATCAATCATGACCCGGACACTTTTGCTCTGTACTTATGTAGGGTTTTTTTTGGTTGAGAATTTGTACTTGTGTATGTGTGTTCCACCTTTCGACAATCTGGAGAACGAACACTAGCCGAGGTGCACCATAGGAGGAGACTCGGGATGTATTTTCTATTTGACGCGTGTTGCGTTAAATAGCCGATCCATCGCACAGGCACGAACACGCGACCGATATATTGGGTCAGGCCATTTCAGCAGTTACGTGCAATATAGACCGTGGTTTTAGGAACCTTTTCATGCTCGGTTTACCGGTTTTGGGGTTTACTCTGTTTGCCCTTTAAATAGATTCTTTTTGGTTTTTTTCGCATTTTTTAGGTTTTTCTTTTCCTACTCTTTTTTCTAATAGTAGATATAAAAGAAAATTCAAAATCTATAAAACTATTCTAAATTTTAAAATTATTCACTTTTTTGAAATTGGTAGGAATTTTAATATTTGTGGACAACGCTAACGCCCACACGTGTGGTGGGAGGCAAACCCGCCCACACGCCCTATAACATACAGACTGCGCCACGTCACCGCATGCATGGATGTGGGAATCTTTTTGCATTTTCAGTTTTTAAAATGCTTTATCTCTTAAATGAAAATTTTGATTGAAGATCCGTCTTCACCATTAAATCCCTCGCGACGAGATCTTCGAAACTAGATCTCATATCAATATATTTTGATGATTTTTTTTTGTTAAAAGTTGCCATATCTATTGCATATGAATTGCCATGATGTTTACACTAAAGTTGACATGATATGTTTCAGCTATTTTCTTCTACATTTAAAAGTAAATTTTGACATATTATAAAACGGGGAATTAAGAAACTAGACTTGCCATGAACCATAAATTAAAATTGCCATGATACATGCACTTAAAATTGCCATGGTTTATACAAAAAATAATTTTCATGGTCAAAGTACTGGAATTGCCATCATCAAAAAACTAAAATTGCCATTTTCTACAAACTAAAATTGTCACATGGCAACTTTAGTTTAAGCACTATAGAAACTACAGTGTAAACATTATGGCAACTTTTGGGCAAAAAAATTTTTCATCGAAACATATCAACATGGGGTCTAGTTTTGGAGATCTCGTCGAGACGAATTTAATGGTGAAAACAGATTTTTATTCAATTTTTTAATTAGGCGATATAATATTTTTAAGCCAAAAACCAAAAAGATTCCTGCTGATGTCATCTGTTCATACGTGACAAAAATGAGTGATGATGGAGACGTGTGGGCGATGTGCAAGATGCCACACATGTGGGCGTTAGTTTTTTCGATATTTTTTACCCTTTTTAGAAAACTATTCAGAATTTAAAATGTTGCCTTTCTTCAAAAAAGAAAATTAGAATTTAAAAAATGTTTAAAAAGTTTTTCAAAATGTTCAGAATTTCAAAATTAGTTCACAGTTCTAAAAAATGCTTGAATTTATAGAATTTGTTTGTTCTCATGAAAAATGTTCGAAATTCTAAATTTTATTCAATATTTTCAAAAATTGTTCATGTTTTTGAAAAATGATCCTGTGTGTAGAATATGTTCACAAACTTCATACATGTTTCAATTTCCAAAATTGTTTCATTTTTCAAAATTTATTCACAAAATTTTGAACCAGCCGATATAGTACCCATGCTGCTGTAAACGTCAGTACAATGGGCATTGCTAAAGTGCTCGCGCTGCAGTAAAAATCGTAAGAATGATCATCCACTGTAGTGATCGTTCGATACAGGGCCAATGGATCGGCAGCCCAGTAGGGTTGCCCCGTGAGACAAACTGTTGATGGACGCAGTAAGCGTCGTATAGGAGCTCCCGACTAGGGAGACGAAACGAAAGAATTGTTCGCTTGTTTGTGGGCTTGGGTTGACTTTCATGCCGGACGATTAATTTGGGGTTACCAGCGTTATCCATAACTGGGTGATTATAGCTGAGTGTTTTTACAGACATTTCACCATTCTTTAAATTAGATATTTTGAGATAATCGCTGATTTTTCCAGTAACGACTAATAAAATGCAAATTAGACATTTTCAGATAATCACTGATTTTTCCAGTAACGATAATAAAATGCAAAAGATTGCAAACCTCTTTTTATGAATTGTTTCCGTGGGTTTTCGACCAAAAAGAAAGAAAATTGAGCGATACATGGAAATATGAGAGAGGAGACTAGGCCATATCAAAAGGCGGGCCGCAAGTTATCTAAAGCAAAGACAACATCTGGTACGAGTGAGCGCTCGTACCACGCGCCAGCAGCACCGTGGCGTCATCCTTGACAAACTTCATAAAAGGGGGGTGGCCCTATTCGCAACATAAGTCACATCAATCACAACAGAGAGCTAGGATCATCATGATCCATTCCCGAAACCCTAGCCACTGCCATGGTCATCTCCATCTTCATATCCATTCACCCCATAGTTAGGCATACTTGTAATCAATCCACCACATACGGCAACATTTTCAGGCTTTATACAATCATTTTATCTTTCATCAATGCCATCTACAATGGTTTTCATCTCTTATCCGATTGCGATATCTGAGTAGTCCCCTCATGCAATATGGGATGAGGCATAGCGTTGCAGCCCTATCTACTTCTGCACAGGATCATTTGCATGACTATGCTGAAGTTGATGTTATTTGTATGTGTTGTCCGCAAACATTGTACATTTTTCATATACACCTGAAAGATTTATTTGTTAGGCGTTTAACATTTTCCAAGTACATGATTAACATTTTTTATAAGGTCTGATACATTTTTTTGAAACTCGTAAACATTTTCAAATTGTCGCAAACATTTTTTATGTATCAACACTTTTCATATGTACTTGAAACATTTGTTTTATATATGATTAAAATTTGTTGAAATATATGATTAACATTTTTATCATGTCACATACATTTTTTAAAACATATGAACACTTTAAAAATGTCGCAAACTTTTATTAATGTGCTATCAAGAATTATATTGAATTAAGCTAACAATTGTTTTACATTGTGCTAAATTTTTTTAAAATCCATGATTTTTATGTTTTGAAATATACTATTAAAATATTTTCGAGAAAAATAAAATATAAAAACATAAAATGGCAAAAATTAAAAAAAAACACTAACTTACCTGGAACTGCCTGGGCCGGCTATTTGCGACGGGCCGGTCATTTTTGCGACGCCCTGACGTGAACGGTCGCTCGAACTCGCTTTAGGCAAGGTATAGATGTGCCCTTCGTGTTGCCGACGGGCTCTCTTAATATCCCATTTTCACTCGTTCTAGTCGACACATCTTTGCTTACTTCTCCATCCCTCTGTGCGATGTCTCTTATTTGGCGCGTCAGTCGGTCGATAGTGACATAGCGCATAACTGTGATCGCTCTGCGAAGATACCGGACCAGCACAAGGAAACAATTCGGGAGACTACTTTAATTTTGCCTTTTTATATGATTTTTAAAAGTTTTTGGTTTTTATTTTACGAATAGCTTTCAAATTCTTGGACATTTTTCGAAATGATGAACATTTTTTTAATTTGCAGACATTATTTTTATAATAAAAAACATTTTTCAAATTCACGAATATTATTCTAATTGTGAACATTATTCAGATTCTCAAGTTCTTTTACAAATTGGGATCCATTCGTTTATAAAATTTTGAACATTTTTTAAAACTTGTGAACATTTTCTTAGTCGACAATTTTTTTGAATTCACGAACAAAATTTGAAATTTACAAAAATTATACATTTTGATGAGCATATTTTGAATCAGCGGACCTGTTTTGGATCGATATTTTTTTAAAAAATTTGGGAAAAAATCTGATATTCGTGAACATTTTTTGAATTTTTTTGGACATTTAGAAACAATCATGAACATTTTTTGGATGCACGAATATTTTTTTAAAATCAGAAAAAAGAATTTGAACCCGCAAACATTTTGTAATTTTCCAAACAACTTTGAAGTCATGAACATTTTTTGAATTCATGAACATTTTATGATTTCTCTATCATTTTTCCAAAATTTGCAAAATAAAATAAAATAGAGATATTTTTTGGAACACCCAATTAATATAAAAACAGGAAAAAAACAGGGGGCATCTCGCCACGCATATGGGCCGGCCCAAAATGACGCGCAGGGGTGTGTGATTCATCCTTTTCCGGCGCGTAGGTTGCCCGATCTCCCTCTGAACACTGCCGTCTCTCGTGTTAGGTCTTGTACAATGCAACATGCTTATAAGGGTGCTTAGAAAAATAAATCGACATTTCTTTAATTATCGGTGCTTATTTGTAAAGAGTATACATTTAATTATGCATCGCTCCTGTAGAAATATGCATCGGTACTTCAGAAAAATCTCGTTTATTTTTGTGAGCACCTGCTTAAACGCCTACCATTGTATTAAGTGGCTAGCGCCGGTGTCCCATCCATGATAGGTGTCGCATGGGAGTGGAGCACGCCAGAGTCGGCCCCGCCCACGGCTGTTCGTCGCGGGGAGCACCGGGGCGCGCAGGAAAACCAACCAACCAGTAGCAGTTCGTACGTGTTGCTGCTAGCACTACGCGAAGAGCCGGGATCGAGCCCAGCGCGATGAACGCGCGTGGGGGCCTAGGCAACAGTGGAGCACGCCCCGGCCGATGGCTCGGTCGTCCCAGAGCGCCGACACAAGTACCGCGACCCACGCGCGACGGTGACCCGCGCTGGGCCGCGCGGGCGGGGCCCCCCGTCCCGGCCGATCGGGTCAAACGCGTAGCACCTCGTCAAGCCAAACCAAACCTGCCAAGGTTCACAGGGCGCAGGGCGCGGAGACGCCGAGACCGGAAGCTGTAGACTGCATGCACAGTGCCGGCCCGGCTTGGCCGCTCAGCTCGCAGGCCCTACCACGCGCAGGTAGCCGGTAATCCTCCGGCCGGCGCCCCATCGATCCTGTCAATTTGTCTGATTTGTCCTCTTGCTGATCCGATCCCGTGCTGTTAATCATGATTAAAGAGACCTTCTCATCATCCCCAGAGTAGATCCACCGGCCCTGAGATGCTAGCACTGCTGCCTTCCCGGAACCAATGTGCATGTGATATCACGGAAATAATTTTTTTCCGGTTTGCACACATTTGAGCCCCTGAAACCCACGATGGCGAAGTAAAGATCTCCCAACAACGCAATAAGGGACCGGACGTCACCTTGTGTCCAAGCAAACTTCTCTGCACAACAGTTAGCCTCATTATCACATGTTTATTTTTTTGATAAATGTTGTAAATTGGGTGACCGATCTTGCAACGTGCGTCGATCGCTCCAATATGCGCCACGTTGTTTGTAGGATCCACACACCGACCCCTCCCTTTTTCCTCCGTTACCTTATCCTTTTTTTGACCTCGCATCTTGGCTTCACCTCGCTCGTACCTCGCCTGTCTCAGTCTTTGAACATCCTATCTCTCGGCTTCCACTCCTCCGGCGAGGCCCCCCACACAAATTTCGATCCTCCAGCATGGCCTCCCACACCGATCATAGGCCATATGTTGTTCAGATATGCTCCAATCTCCGCTCTTACAGGCCAGGGTGACTACCCCGCCGCGCGACAGAGGTGGGTTGTGTCAGTGATAGGGGGTGTGCATCGGTGATGTGCCCGGGTGCATATGTGATGCCAGCGGTAACACATGGGGGGGGGAGCGTTCTGGTGGGTGGCGGTGGTTGCCAATAGGACTTTCCCGACGGGGGGGGGGGGGGGTGATTGTGTAATGTAAGGGACCGTGCGGTGTGGCGATGACCTTCAATTGGCACCACAGGATACTGGGATGGCCATGATGGAGTGTTGCAACCGGCACAACTATGGGCTGCAACCAAGACCGCGTGATGCTGAGATGTCACGGGGTGACCTTCAACCGACACAACAACATGCTACAATTGACACGTTGGATGCTGGGGATGGTTGTAGCCGGATGCTACAAATGACCATAGTTGGTTGCTGCAACATTGAGCAAGCCGATGAAGGCGGATGCGAAGAGTCGACAAGGAGAAGTCGATATTGCGAGCGAGGCGGAGGGTGAGGGGGCAGGGGAGGATGTGCCAAGCAATAGCCGCTGGGTCAGTGGTGCTTGTTGATGCTCTCTCTCCTATGCGCGTTCGTCTGACTCAGGCAAAAGGGAAACAAAGATAGGGATGCGTGATCCAACGAACAAGGGGGAAGTGATCAATGACTCATGGGGTGACCGATCAGGGCTCCCAATCGGCCGGTCGACATAGAGCATTGACCTTACTTTTTTAGTGAAAAGGCATTATGTATGACTTTAAATAAATAAAGCCCGAAACAGTATGATAAAAAGGTGCTGACAGCCATCTTACAAAGCAATGTGTTACAACAAGAAAATAACTAGGCTAAAAGAAGAATCGAACTTGAAATCATTAAAGCCTTCTTCATGATGGGACCATGGGAGTAGAGGAAGAAAGGCACCGATGAACATCTTATGAGAAGCAATGGACTATAATAAGCAAACAACTAGACTAAAAGAAGAATCATGACTTGCAACTGTGAAGTCCGTCGCGACTAGATCACCAGAGTAGAGAAAGAAACCGACACAATAGGGATACATGCCAAACTAGGGAGGACATGCCGTTGTCTATTCTCAATCATCAAAGGAGGATCATTTCCCCTCGCACTAGATTAAAGGGTGTCACACCATTAGTCGATGGCAATGCTCACCCTAGAACTTTGGACACAGACTAACAGTGACATTTTTGAGGTGTAGGACTCCCATAATGACCACCTTGTCGGCTCTCGCCTACACTATACTTACCTTGAGACCATCATTTTTGTTATCTATGGACAATAAATATAAAGAGGAAACATTGCTGGCTAGGTCGATGAAGAAGTATGAGGCACCTCCGAGCAATATTTTCGAATACCAATGAATCACACTAGAGTCCACATGAAGACATAATCTAGTTCTTGACTTCCCTGCCACCATACTACCACCGACAATGAGGAACCATATCCCTAGCCGCCTGAGCACACAAGTGTCCATCATTGGCCACAATGGGGGCACAAAGAATGGGCAAGAGCGCCCAAAATAGTTGAGAGAAAAAGCTACCCCCCCACCAACAACGATGATAACACCACTCGGATCGTGCCACCGCCCACTGTCTATACCGCCTAGAGAAATACATCCATAAACCCCCCATGACCAAGAGAATACCTCCAAGAAGCTTGGGGCCACCCAAAAGAAGATTTAGGGTTTTCACCTGAGAGATGGAAGGGTGAGGGGAAACATAGAGAGGACCATACCAGCGCCTCCAGGAGGAATACAATGCCCATAGATGTATTGCCCATCACAACTAACAATAGACTTCTCCAACCACTACAAAATTTTGTCTATTTTGCAACGTTTCACTTGTGTCATGCATAACCCTTTTTCGTCGTGGAAAATACCCCCGTGATGTTTTCCGGCCGTCACCCCCACCGTCACCGAAGCATCGTCATGGAAAATAAAATTTTGAAGGTACCACTTCTTTCGCCATGCAAGATAGCATTTCAGGTGACGAGCCAAATAATGTCACCGGTTGCCGTTTTCGTTGACGGCCCAGAATGTCACCTATGATGGCCCAAACTGTCACGTAAGATCATTTTGGCGATGATAATTTGTCACCAGTGATCGGTCCGAGGGGGTTGACCGGTCAAAGATTCAGACAGGTGGGGCCAGTAGTTGCTGACGTGGCTTCTTCCATGTGGGTCCCTGATGGGTTTTATCGCTGAATGTTCCGTCAGTAATAACTGGGCGTCAGTTTTGACTGGTCAAAGCTACTGGCATATGGGCCCAGAAGATGCTGAGGTGGCTGCTTACATGTGGGACTAGGTAGTCTATTATCGGTGATGATGTGTCGTCTGACAGGTCAACAATTCTGACATGTGGGCCCATTGTTATGGTCATGTGGATGCCGGTGATGGCGTCCATAACCTTCATCACAGTGTGTAGGCGCAGTCAATTTGTTTAATGTATTGCAAATGGCGGGTATATTTGATACAAAACTGAATTAATTTTCAAGAATTTTAATATGAATTTGTGCAAATTTTGAATTACAACGGAAATTCAGCCTAGTGACTACATCGCAAACAAAACAATTGTCTCCCAGACTGAGATTTTACAATAGGCAACCATAGCACAACTTCATCACCTTGACACAATGCACCAGATTGATGTCGGTATTTCTCATCTATGGGCAATAAATTATTGTGACAGAATTCAGGTGATATAGCAAAGAGCTCTCTCAATGTATCGAAGAGTATTCTCGAGATCAAATATGACTTTGTGGACGATTTCATGTTATTTTCCTAAGATTTTAAGTGCAGCCTTCATAGACTTAATATGTTGATGAACCACTGCCACAGAAATATTCAGACCCTCAATTTCATCAAGAATTGTGGCAGAGTCTTCTTGATAGCTTCACGTACTTCCTACATGTATACAAATGCATTCTTCACACATTTTAGTTCATAAGACATACACTCGTATACAACAATGTCACACAGCCAGTAAGTAATTGTAAAACAAAATGTACCATAATTATAGATTTTGGGCCCTCCACAGACGATGCAATCTCAGTAGCGACAACTCCATTATCTGAGCTATCGGCACTGTCAGTATCTTCAGCTTTCTGATCTAAAGAGATACCCCCTTTTTCCTGCGAAAATGCATTTGTTCCACATGCGAATACCCATGCTTCAGAATGTACAAGCTCTAAACAAGTAGGTTCTAGGCCTTTCTCCTGCAACCTTTGCGAAAACAGAGCTTCATTATCCTTGATAGTTCGATTTCTAAGCTTCTCGTACACCGTCAATTTGCCTGAATACGATTAGAAGGATGAAAGGATAAAAAACTACACACAAATATAAGCCTGAAGTACAATAACAAAAAAGTACATTGCCATTATTAATGTAAATAGAACTTCTTGTTAATTAGGGATCAAAGTATAACCATAATTTCAAATGAGCATGAAAACTGAAGTAAATTAGTGCATCCCTAGCCAATCCCTTGAAATGTAGGGCATTTATATGAACCCTTATCACTTATATAGACAAATATTTCAACATTCATAGCTTAGTTCACTGGTATAGGGAGGTGCTATACAAACGGTTTTTAACCCGTTTTCGCGACGGCATTCTGAACCGTCACCGAGTGAGTGTGTGCGATAGGGGGGTCCTTCCCACACGACCCAAAAACCATCGGGGGAAAGGGAGCCATAATGCAGAGGCCTTGCCAAATGTAATCGTATGCGATGCAGCACCCACTAAATTCTTTCACACGTGTGGGATCGGTGATTAAAAGTTTCTAATGACGCAGTGAAACCAAACGGTGTGTTGTAATGAACCGTTTGGGAAAGAGTATGTAAGGCACACGGGCCAACATATGAACTGTGTGCGATATGTGCCCCATCGCACACGAGTTTTCTGCGGGACTCGTCTGCCATGCAAGACTCCATCGCACACGTTTCCGAACAATTAACCGTGTGCGATAATGTTCTATCACAAACGGTTCAAGAGCCCCTTCGCACACATACAAGTGCTGCAGACCATTTGTGATTTGTTGTGTATCACCGACGGTTGCGGTAAGAGTGATGTGTGCTTTTCGTTTGGGATCCCACATGTTTCCTGAAAAATTTACGACTGGGATTGTATTTTACATTGGGCACGATTTACTCCGAGCTCTCATGTACGATAATGTGGTATCAAAAACAGTTCCGGAGCCCCTACGCACATGTAGTAGTGCTGCAAATCGTCTGTGATCTCCTGTGTATCACCGACGGTTCCACTACGATTGACGTATGCTTTCTGATGTGGATCGCACACACTCATTTAGTTGAGCCGTGTGCGGAGCAATTGCCAGGTTAAAGCAAAAATATCTCATTTGAATCGGCATGCAAAAAGCAAATTTACCACAATATGCAATTGAACAAATAGTGTCCACAGGAAGAACATTCATCAGATTTCGCAACAATTGCAATTGAACAAATGGTAGCTAAATTCCAATGATTTGTCGACATGTATATGCATTACATAATTAATCATAGTGTATGAAATACGAAGACCTCATCAGATGGAAAACAATGGATCCATGCGTATATGTTTAGCGGCTAACTCTTACTCAGTGTTTCAGGAGAAGGCATGCTGAAATCTTCACTATCACCAGTGGGATTGATGTAGTGATTCAGGAAGAAGTCGCTGATAAATCTCCAAACCATCAGCAATTCACTAGCGGGGAGCGGTTCATTGGTCCTCGGTTGTAAGATGAGCTGCAGTATTTTTAAGACCAGAATGTGCCATATGAGTGGAGTAGAAGATATTAATTAAGATAGACTTACTGGTACTAATTCGCGAGCATCTTCACAACTATCAGTAGATTTGCAGATGGAGATCATGTGTCTACAAACATAATATCCACAAAGGTTGGTCCCTGCTTGTTGCTGAGGACACTGAAATATTTTGTACAGAATTAGTCATGTATTTGTCCTGTTAGGAACAACCTAACCGGTGTTAGATGTATTTTTTTTCTTTGGACAGAAATAGAAAAAGGTTTATTTACAAGCTTGAACATTTGACTAGCATAAGAAAAGGTATTTGCAGACTATTGGATACATTTCCGAAAATAACGGATTTCGGTGTGTTACCGGAGAAACGATCTCGTGCTGCACAGGTAGTTCCTTCTTGAACAAGTTCCCTGGTTTAGTTTTTCACAATGCGAACACACTGCAAATGAAGATGAATTTTGACAACATCAATTATTGAACCAGATATGAATGCAAATTAATTTCAACATCATAGAATTCAATACCTATCCATGAATTACTGAAGATGCATCAGATCCTGAGCGTTTGTTGACTCTCTGAGAGAATCCATGTAGTAAACTGTGTTCTTGCTTGGAACAATGAATACCAAGATCCAGTGATTGCTACATATTAAGAAAGCCATGAACTTACGAATTATGTCGAAATCCGAAAGATAATTAGTGTATCCGTGGTTGTTTATTTGACTTACCGCTCATGATATGGCCAGAGAAATGATTCTGCATGGGATGTGTTTTCGAAGATACGAGCCACCGTGTTAATGGCCCACTCCCGTTGATCCTTACCATGTAATGTTGTGCCATTTGCTAATGCAGGATCTATGAAATACACACTCTCCCTTTTTCTTTTCTGCGCATTTAATCCCCTGAGAGGAATAAAATGCAGTTAGCTGTTTATCATTTACAGCCTTGTATGGAGAAGTTGATTAGAGTTTGTTAAGTACTTACAAAATCAGGCATCTAACAAGAGTGGCATCGAGCTCGTTGAAGTTGAAGAAGAGATGTAAGTCCTCAAAACTCACACTGATGGAACCAGCATCGTGTCGGAAATGATCTCTGTTGTAGCAGACTAACAGAACATGATGACCTGCTAACATTTGATCCATGCAATATTTATGTAACTCGCGGCAATTGGAGCTGCACTCATCAAAGTATTCGCCAATAAGAAATGGCTGGCCATGGATGTAATTGCGTGATTCAAATACATTTGCTTTAGTTTTAGCAAGCAACAAATCTATTTCTTCATCATGCATGCCGTCAGAAATAATATTACTCTCCGATTCGAACAACTTGCTGTTAATTTGGTTCTGGGCGATGATTGCTTTAAGTAAGAGGCAATCATTCTCTTTCCTCTTCGCTCTCGGGGCGTGCTTCCTTACGGATGCAGCCTTTTTGCCCGTTTCCTTCTTGGTACTTGAAGCACATTCCTAGGTCCTATACTCATCAAAGTCCCCTAGGACATTCTTCAGGGCAAATTCATTGAATCCAGGCTTTACTTCAGTCACGTAGCACTTCACACAGCCCGGCTTCAATGACATATTGTCCAACAAGAGGCCCTCTTCCAAGAAGGGTGGGAAAACCCAGGCTGTTGCGCATTTTAATGTACCTTCATAATGTGTAAGCACGCCCTTCAGTCTGTCTTTCATTCCACATAGATCAGATATAGCATCATCATGAGCAGCTGCAGTCTCAGTGTCGCTGGGGTCAGCTGATGCACAGCTACTCTTGTGCGGTGTTGTCGCGCAATAAGCAGCATCCTCCATGCCCGCCTCCCCTCCCATCTGCTGGCTATCTGTCAGTGTTAGAGTCTTCTGCATCATCATTGACTCCTCAATTTCCTTTCGGACAGTCGGATACATGTCCTTCCTCAATCTTTCATACAATTCATTCTGCTTCATTTCACTCCTCGCTTTTTTCATGCTGAGCCTCTCTTCTTTGCAGAGTGTGAAATCCCTCTTGTGCGGGACATTAACACCTATACCCCTTGCACGGCCAGGGGGCTCTCTTGTTTCCAGAGCATCGGACAGAATGTCACATGGCCCTGAGTTCTTGTAGAACCATCCAGGAATCTCGGAAGCCTTTAACATCACGCGATACAATTTTTCGTCATGTGAGTTTTCAACGTAATAAGTTCCGTCATCACACCTCCTTGCACGTGCCCGCAAGTAGTCTCTAGCACGTTCGCCCCTGATTTCACTAAAGTCCAGTTTCCCACCCGCAGCTACTGCTTCTTTGTCATCCTGGTCCCATATCGGTTTCATGCTGTAGTATCCTGCCACACCCATATGGTGGGGGTGTGTGTTCCTCTTCTGAAGTTCCGATTGCTTGGCACTCTTCGTAGCAAACTCTGTAGTTGCCCTGACCCTTTTGAATTCTGTCCAGCCTGCCTTTGTAATTTGGGGGTATGCGGGGATTGGGTCCTTGCCTTCACTCAAGTACTTCTTGTACAACACGTGCTTCCAGTTTCTCCAAGCATACCTAGCCTTCTTCAGTCCAGCGTGTTCCACCTGCATTCTCCACTGCTCTGGAATGTTGAAGTGATCCATGATCTCCCGGACTATCCTTTGCCGTGTTTCTGTGTCAGCCTTCCGAAACCCCGGAAAATTAATGTTGAGCCTTGCCCTGCCAACAAATCCACACACACTCCTAAACCTCGTGCGTGCTTTATCGGGTTTAGTTGGAGCCCAAGACTTTAAATCGATCTCGGTTACTTCATATACACCTTTAGGCTGGTGTGTGGGCTTCCTTGGAGCGTTCCTCCGTGTCCTGACCGGAAGGGTAATTGCTGCAGCTCTATCCCGTTCCAGATTACTTGATCCCTCGCCATCTGCTGAAGACCTAGGGTTGTCGGAATCAGATGAAGATACATCGCCTGAAGCTTGAGTGTTGTCGCTGCTACTCAGCATATACAGAGAGCACATGCGAAACTCAGGAAAGGAGGATAAGCATAAAGCTAACAACATGGTATCAAGTTGTATAAACATGTCATGCAATAATTTAGAAAATGTACGGCTAATTTGTTAAGTTTGTGTGACTCGGGCGCCCACGATCTGTAAATCAACAGTAACTTATTGGAACAAATACAGCTTATATGTACTAGTTAGAAAGGTAGATAATGAACATATATACGCTCTCCGTTATTTTATAGCCAATTTGGGAACATACGGAACGAAATAGGAAGAGGGATTGCGAGGAAATATGCCTCACCGCGATGGAGAGCAGTAACTAGCAGGTTTCTTAATGCAAACCCGGCAAGACCACAAGAGAGGCGAGGGTTACAGGATCGATATGCTCAAGGGTGGCTGGCGAGCAAACGAAGACGGCGAGGCGCGGGCAACCATGTGTTGGGAACGGCAGTGGAGGTAGGGTTGACGCCGAAGAGCGGGCACACGGCCGGGTTGAGCACGCCGGCGCCGGAGAAGGTTCTGTTGTGGATCTGGAGGAGGGGGGAGCTGGGGATGGAGATTAGGTGGACTAATTGAGTGAAACGCGGGCGGGCGGTGGGCGGGGTGTTGACGGCCTAGGTGAAAAGGGTGAAAAAATATCCCCGGTCGTCGCGCGGAAAGGCCTATGCAAACGGTTGCCTCTAAGCGCTCGTGTGCACAAACAGCATAATTTCGTTTGAAATGAAGACGTGCTAATTTTGAAATGAAGACGTGAGTTCATCGTTTAGCCTCTAATTTTTCCCCACGGTAAGCAATCACCATTATACCACAGGTTCGATTTGCTGGCACATTTCAGGTCTCGTGTGCTATATTTAAGACATTTTTGGCATTTACCGTGCATTTTGGCATATAAATCAAATCCTAGCCGGAACTATATGTGCCGATGAAAGGGATGAGGATTGCCGTTCGATCTAGGAGCATCGAACAGTGCAGACGTACGATCCGTGGGGTTTGGGTTCTGGCCAATCAGAATGCACGACTCAGATCGCGCGCGCAGCAGGGGGGCATCGGCCATGGTTTGGTAGGCACATGACTTTCGTGAGTGAACCGTGTGCTATTTGAAAACAACTTCAACCTTTTGGTAGTTCATCAAAATGAGAGCCACAACTTGGCAAGCCTAAGGGAATCTTGCCACACTTTTTGTGTGTATGCCATGTGGGGCACACTCTGTGGCTTGCCTAAGGTGTGGCTTGAACCAATCACTCACCTAAGCTGGTCAAACTTGACTAACCTTAGGTGTGGCAACCTTTGGCAAAGTTAGTCACAAACCAAACAGCCCCTTACATGAACTAACAACATATTTTTGTTTGAATGAAAACATGAGTTCATCGTTTTGCCTCCAATTTTTTTCCACGATAAGAAATCACCATTGTACCCTATGGATCGATTTTCTGGTGCATTTGAGGTATCGTTTGCTATAGTCACAACTACACGTTGGTGTTAGCAAGATCATTTGTGTGTCGCTTTGCAGGTTTTCATTCGTTGTTCGAGAAACGGGAAAAAACTTCAAACAGTTCGGCCGCAGGGTGCGGCCAGAGGCATAGGCCTTGTTGGTATTTTAATTACAGGAAATGCATATAGAGTCCAGAAATAACGAAAATCATTGTGTCACCATGGCATGCTCTCAGGATCCCATGGAAAAAATTTGGTAAAGTTTGGCACAAGTTTTGATGCTCACACCTTCCAAATCGGAGCATCTCACAAGAAGGATCATAGTTTCCTAAAGGAGACGCGGCACTTCGGACTCCAATCGTCGGTGACTACATCGTTCCACCTCGAATTTTTTTCATGGTAAACAATCACCTATATACCCTAGATTTGATATTCTGGACCATTTTAGGTCTCGTCTACTATATTTAATTCATTTTTTTGCATTTAGTGCATATAAAATCAAAACGTACTACAACTACATGTGGGTGTTAGTTAGCAAAGAAGATGTACAAATCATTTGTGTGTGGCTTTGTGAGTTTTCATCCATTGTCCGAGAAGCGGGGAGAAGTTTCAAACATTTCAGCCGCGAAGTGCGGCCACCGGCATAGGCCTAGTTGGTATTTTAATTAGAGGAAATTCAGATGGAGTCCGGACATCATCAAAATCGGCGTGTGCCCGTGGCGTGCTCTCACGACTCCGTGGAAAAAAAATTGGTGAAGTTTGGCACAAGTTTTGATGATCGCTCCTTGGAAACCAGAGCATCTCACAAGAAGGATCATGGTTTCCAAAAGGAGACGTGTCAATTCAAACTCCAGTGGCCGGTGACTTCATTGTTTGGCCTCATAAAAAAATTCACGGTACGCAATCACCATTATACCACGGGTTTGATTTTCTGGCACATTTCAGGTATCGTTTGCTATATTTAAGACATTTTTTGAATTTAACGTGCATTTTGTGGATATAAATAAAATCACAACCGGAACTGCGTGTGCTCTCGAAAGGGATGAGGAATGTCGTTCGATCAGGGAGCATCCAACGGTGCAGACGTACGGTCCGTGGGGTTTGGGTTCTGGCCAATCAGAACGCACGACTCAGATCACGCGCGCGGCAGGGGCAGGGGGGCATCTGAAAGCACAAGTGCTTCCTGGGTGATTTTGGTAATTAATGTCAACATATCTCTTGTTGGACTAATACTTTTATCTAGTATATTTCAGATCAGTTCAACAATGGCGTGTTATGGACAAGAGGATGTGGAACCCCTTCAAAATGCTAAGGACAAAGATTGGCAAAAGCACAAGACTCTTCATTTCTATTTTAGTGATCCAAGATCACATTGAGTCCATAGGTAAGCCAATACTATTAAAACGGGATGAGGTGTTGCTTAATGATCTACTTGCTCAAAGTGCTTAGTGATATTGCTCCAAAACCCTCAGCCACTTTCCCATTTCCACATATGTCCAAAACTCAAAGTCAAACTCGGCCCCCACCGAAATGATCCATCCGGCGTCACCGAGTTCAGTTGGCATAGCCACTGCCAGAAACCCTAGACAATTCGGTCACACCGATACGGATCTCGGTCTCACCGATATGGCCCTGCAAACTCTCTGTTGCATGTTGCAATTATTTCGGTCTCACCGAAATGTGCAATCGGTCCCACCGAGTTTGCTTGACCAACTCTCTGTTTGCTCTTTGCTGAAATCGGTCTCACCGAGTTCAAGTAATCGGTCTCACCAAGATGAGGTTTTGCCCTAGCCCTAGTACATCGTTCCCACCGAGTTGTTCCACTCGGTCCCACCGAGATTCCTAACATTCACATTTTGGACTGAATCGGTCTCACCGAGTTCTTCTATTCGGTCTGACCGAGTTGGGTCAAATGTGTGTAACGGTTGGATTTTGTGTGGAGGCTATATATACCCCTCCACCCCCTTCTCCATTTGTGAGAGAGCCATCAGAACGTGCCTACACTTCCACTACTCATTTTCTGAGAGAGAACCACCTACTCATGTGTTGAGACCAAGATATTCCAATCCTACCACAAGAATCTTGATCTCTAGCCTTCCCCAAGTTGCTTTCCACTCAAATCATCTTTCCACCATAGCCAAATCTGTGTGAGAGAGTTGAGTGCTGGGGAGACTATCATTTGAAGCACAAGAGCAAGGAGTTCATCATCAACACACCATTTATTACCTTTTGGAGAGTGGTGTCTCCTAGATTGGTTAGGTGTCGCTTGGGAGCCTCCGACAAGATTGTGGAGTTGAACCAAGAAGTTTGTAAGGGCAAGGAGATCGCCTACTTCGTGAAGATCTACCCGAGTGAGGCAAGTCCTTCGTGGGCGATGGCCATGGTGGGATAGACAAGGTTGCTTCTTCGTGGACCCTTCGTGGGTGGAGCCCTCCGTGACTCGCGCAACCGTTACCCTTCGTGGGTTGAAGTCTCCATCAACGTGGACATACGATAGCACCACCTATCGGAACCACGCCAAAAATCTCTGTGTCTACATTGCGTTTGCACACGCCAATCTCATCCCTTTACTTTCTTGCAATTAGCATGCTTTACTCTTTCCGCTGCTTATACTCTTGCCATGCTTGCTTGAAATGTATTGTGAATGCTTAAACTTGTGCTAAAACTCCACCATAACTTAAGGAAATTAAAAACTGCTACTTTTACTTGTTGAGGGTGTAATCATCCCCCTCTAGACCCCTCTTCTCGATCCTTTCAATTGGTATCAGAGCTTTGGTCTCCATTGCTTTGGTTTAATCACCATTGGAGGAAGATGGATGAGTCTACGATCGGGAGTATTAGACATAGAGTGCCTATGCTTGACGGAGAGTTCTATAGTTCTTGGAAGAATGAGATGCTTGAGATTTTCAATGAATATAATTTGAACAAGTATATTACTAGCCGTTGTGCGCCTCCTATTGATCCCTTGCATCCTACCCCTGATGAGTATCTTGACATGACCCGAAATCTTAGAACTATTGATCTTATCATGAGAGGATTGCCTAGAAATTTGCTTTTATGCTTGCCTACTTTTGAGTATGCCTATACTATATGGAAATATCTTGAGGAGCGTTTTCCGAACTATTCCTTGAAAAATTTAGATGAAATTCTTCAAAAGTCCATTGCTTTTCAGAAAATGGGTCCAAGTGATCCTAAATTTGATGATTGTCTATTTGAGCTTCGTGACCTTATGCGTGCCAAAGGAAATGTCGGAGTCATTAGTAGTATCATCTCCCAAGTTATTAGAATTCATAAACATGCACATTGTCATGGTCGTAAATCTAATGAATCACTCTCTCTAGGTGATGATCAATCACATGATGATGTTGAACATGGATATTATGATGAGGATGATGACAATGACTTTGATCTTGATGAGTCTATGAGACACTTTGGTCTTATGGCTAACCTTCGTGGTTACATGGCCAGAGGAAAGGAATGGGTTCTTGATAGTGGATGTACCAATCACATGACCGGAGACAAGGACATGTTTCGTGAGCTCGCTGAAAACGACGGTCCCCGAAAGTATGTCACTTTTGGTGACAACTCCAAGGGTAAAGTAGTTGGCCTCGGTAAGGTGGCCATCTCACATGATAGCTCTATCCAAAATGTTATGCTCGTTGAATCTCTTGGCTACAATCTACTTTCCGTATCTAGACTAGTTGATTTCGGTTTCAATGTTCTATTCACTGAAGTAGATTTCCAAGTGTTTCGAAGAGACAATCATAATATGGTCTTTACCGGTATACGTAGAGGTGATCTATACATCGTTGATCTCACTAAAAGAGCTCAACCTCGAACTTGCTTAATTGCTAAATCTTCTAAAGGTTGGTATGGCATAGAAGGTTAGGTCATGTGGGCATGCGAAATTCTTGATAAGCTTATTAAAGGTGATCATATCCTTGGTGTTAAAGATGTCATATTTGACAAGGATAGACTTTGCAGTGCTTGTCAAGCAGGAAAACAAGTTGGAGGAAGTCATCCCGTGAAGAACATCATGACCACGAGAAGACCGCTTGATCTACTTCATATGGATCTTTTTGGTCCCAACTCCTACAAGAGTCTCGGTGGTAACTCGATCGGATTTGTCATTGTTGATGATTTTTCAAGATTTACGTGGGTGTTCTTTCTTGATGATAAATCGCAGGTCTAAAAGATCTTCAAGAACTTCGCCAGGAAGGCCCAAAATCAATTTGAAGTGAAGATCAAGAAGGTTTGAAGCGACAATGGAACGGAGTTTAAGAATGCCAATGTGGATGCCTTTCTTGACAAAGAAGGGATTTCACATGAGTTCTCGGCTACGTACAAACCTCAACAAAATGGAGTTGTTGAGAGGAAGAACCGGACACTTATTGAGATGGCAAGAACGATGCTTGACGAATACAAGACGCCAAGACACTTTTGGGCGGAAGCGGTTGAGACAGCTTGTCATGCTACCAATTGACTATATCTTCACAAGCTTCTCGGCAAAACGGCATACGAGCTTCTCACCGGTAACAAGCCCCAAGTTGGATACTTTCGAGTATTTGGCTCAAAATGTTACATTCTTGATAAGCATCGCCGTTCAAAATTTGCCCCTAAATCTCATGAAGGTTTCCTACTCAGTTATGGCTCAAACTCTCACACTTACCGTGTCTACAACAATTTCACCCGAAAGGTTGAAGAAACAGTAGATGTGAAGTTTGATGAATCTAACGGCTCGCAAGTAGAGCAATTGCCAATTGATGTAGGAGACAAAGATCCTTCAGAAGCAATTCAAGACTTGTCTATTGGCAAGGTTCGTCCAACGGAGGTGAAGGAGAGTACTTTGTCCATTCAAGTGGAAGCCTCAACTTCACGACAAGGTGAATCACAAGTTGACTTGGAGGCATCCATAAGTGGAACACATCAAGACGAAGGAAACGAGGAAGTACAACAAGATGAACCTCATCGACCTCCTTCTCCACATCCACAAGAGAACAACAACACCAACAACAATGAAGAAGGAGGAGAAGACGAAAACAATGAAGAGGATGTTCCACCCCGACCCAAACAAAATCTCTCACGAGTTAGAGCAAGAGTCTCAAGAGATCATCCCATCGAACAAATCTTTGATGATATTCAAACCAGGAGAATCACTCGCTCTAAAACTCGTTTGGATAACTTTTGTGAACATTACTCATTCATTCCTAGTATTGAACCTATGAAGGTTGAAGAAGCTCTTGAGGATCGTGATTGGGTGAATGCTATGCATGAAGAGCTACACAATTTCGAGAGGAATCAAGTATGGACATTGGTTGAAAAGCCGAAAGACAACCACAATGTCATTGGAACCAAATGGGTGTTTCGAAATAAGCAAGATGAGGATGGACAAGTTGTACGCAATAAGGCCCATCTCGTCGCCCAAGGCTACACTCAAGTCGAAGGTATGGACTATGGTGAGACATATGCCCCCGTTGCTAGACTTGAGTCCATGCGCATCTTACTTGCTTATGCCAATCACCATGATATCACTTTATTCCAAATGGACATTAAAAGTGCTTTTCTAAATGGTGAAATTGAGGAGAAAGTTTATGTTAAACAACTCCCCGGCTTTGTTAATCCTAAGAAACCTAATCATATCTACAAACTTCACAAAGCTCTTTATGGTCTTAAACAAGCTCCTAGAGCATGGTATAAATGCTTGACCAAGTTTCTTATTGAAAAAGGCTTTGAAATTGGGAAGATTGATTCTACACTTTTTACTAAAAGGGTCAATGGTGAATTATTTGTGTGCCAAATTTATGTGGATGATATTATATTTGGTTCTACTAACCCTCATTTTAGTGAAAAGTTTGGAAGGCTAATGTCGGAGAAGTTTGAGATGTCTATGATGAGTGAACTCAAAATTTTCCTTGGTTTGCAAATAAAGCAAACAAAGGAAGGTACCTTTGTTTCTCAAACAAAGTATACCAAGGACCTTTTCAAGAAGTTCAACATGCAAGAAAGCAAAGGTATGAAAACACCCATGCCTACTAGTGGACATCTTGACTTAACTAAGGATGGCAAACCGGTTGACCAAAAGGTTACCGCTCTATGATTGGTTCATTGTTATATCTATGTGGCTCCTGTCCCGATATTATGCTAAGTGTGTGCATGTGTGCACGATATCAAGCGGCCCCTAAAGAATGTCATCTTAAGGCTGTGAAAAGGATAGTGAGATACTTAATTCATACACCAAATTTTGGCATTTGGTATCCTAAGAGGTCTTCTTTTGATCTTGTTGGCTACTCCGTTTCGGACTATGTCGGTGACAAGGTTGATAGAAAGTCCACTTCGGGTACTTGTCAATTTCTTGGTAGATCTCTTGTGTCTTGGTCCTCCAAGAAACAAAACTCGGTATCCTTATCCACCGCCGAAGCGGAATACATTGCTGCCGGATCATGTTGCGCTCAATTACTTTGGATGACCCAAACCCTTAAGGATTATGGGATACATGTGAAACATGTTCCATTGCTTTGTGATAATGAGAGTGCTATTAAGATTGCTCACAATCCCGTGCAACATTCTCGAACTAAGCATATTGAAGTTCGTCATCATTTCATTCATGATCATGTTGCTAAAGGAGACATCAATCTTAAGCATGTTCGTACTGATAAGCAATTGGCGGATATATTCACCAAACCGCTTGATGAGAAAGTATTTTGCCATTTGAGAGGTGAATTCAATATCATCGATGCCTCAAACTTGGAGTAGAAACTCCATTTGGATACATGCAAGACATGAGCCTTTTATAACTAATCCTTGATACTTCTCTTATGATGATGATCATATGTCTTGGATGTATACTTGTACCCTTGGATGTTATCTAACCCTTGTAGGTACTTGGATGATCCCAAATCTATGAGATTGCAAGTCACTCACATTTTAAACAATCTCAACATCTCCAAGTTCCTACGATATGGATGTTGAATGCCAGGAAGCTTGAACCTACTCAACATATCTGTTGACAATTTCAATATATCAAATTTCATTTGGTATCAAGTCTCATGATTGTCATTTTGGATACACAAGTGCTTTCCTTGCAAGACTAACCCATGTAGGAAGATGAACTCAAACTACACATGGTGCTCCCAACTCATGATGGACTACATCGACCTTGAGACTCCAACACAAGTTCAACTACATGATCAAGATCAACACCACCCAAGGTATGTCATTCCATCTTAGAGAAGCTTTGCCCCAAGTCATGAGACAAAGCAACTCAACAGGATGTGAATACATAAAAAATGCTTAAATGAAAAATGGTAACCCCATTTTGAGCTTAAACGATGAGTATGACCTATGATCAAGTGATCTCACTTGACTCCTAAGTCAATATACTCTAACATAGGTGACTTTGTCACCGACCCCTTCTAGATGAAGTTCTCTAGTGTTTCTTTGTTCACTTACTTTGTGTTCTTGCACATATTTCTTGCTATCTCATTCCCCTTTTCAAAAAAAAAACTTCATCTAGATCTCTTGTCTTAACTTGTTTTTCTCTGTATCTTCTGTATCTAATTCATTGCAAATCTTTCAGTAAATTCCTTGCAAATCCTTGTGAGATTTAATTTGCTAAGTGAGCTGAGTTGAATTTTTTTTTACTCTGTGTTGAACTCGGTCCCTCTGATCCAAACCTATCGGTCTGACCAAAGCACAAGGTCTCCTTGTGAATAGTTCATTGGTACAACCGACATGGACTAACTCGGTCGCACCGATCAGGATCTTCTGTGACTCTGTTCACTCAGCGTCACCGACGAAAACCAATCGGCGTCACCAATTTCAACTCTGAGAAAATGTTTTGCCATTTTTACTGTCTATCTTCTTCAGCTCCACTCAATGATTCTTATCCTCTACCCGCATCTTAAACTACATGCTGCTTTGTAGTGTGTGCTACTTCTTGAGCTTGCGTTGGTTTTTCCCTTGAAGAGGAAAGGGTGATGCAGCAAAGTAGAGTAAGTATTTCCCTCAGCTTTTGAGAACCAAGGTATCAATCCAGTAGGAGACAACGCTCAAGTCACCGAATACCTGCACAAACAAACACCAACCTTGCACCCAACGCGATAAAGGGGTTGTCAATCCCTTAACGGTTATTTGCAACATGAGATCTGATAGAGATGATAAATGGTAAAGTAATATTTTTGGTATTTTTGGTTTATGGAACGGAAAGTAAAGATTGCAAAGTAAAAGAAATAGGAAACAGAAATTGTAGATCGGAAACTTATATGATGGAAAATAGACCCAGGGGCCATAGGTTTCACTAGAGGCTTCTCTTAAGATAGAAATTATTACGGTGGGTGAACAAATTACTGCCGAGCAATTGATAGAAAAGCACAAAGTTATGACGATATCTAAGGCAATGATCATGAATATAGGCATCATGTCTGTGTCAAGTAGACCGAAACGATTCTGCATCTACTACTATTACTCCACACATCGACCAACTCCTGCCTACATCTAGAGTATTAAGTTCATAAGAACAGAGTAATGCATTAAGTAAGATGACATGATGTAGCGGGATAAACTCAAGCAATATGATGAAAACCCCGTCTTTTTATCCTCAATGACAACAATACAATGCGTGCCTTGCTTCCCCTACTGTCACTGGGAAAGGACACCGCAAGATTGAACCCAAAGCTAAGCACTTCTCCCATTGCAAGAAAAACCAATCTAGTTGGCCAAACCAAATTGATAGTTCGAAGAGACTTGCAAAGATATCAAATCATGCATATAAGAATTCAGAGAAGATTCAAATAATATTCATAGATAAGCTGATCATAAATCCACAATTCATCGGATCTCGGCAAACACACCGTAAAAGAGTATTACATCGAATAGATCTCCAAGAACATCGAGGAGAACTTTGTATTGAGAATCAAAGAGAGAGAAGAAGCCATCTAGCTACTAGCTATGGACCCGTAGGTCTGAAGTAAACTACTCACGCTTCATCGGAGAGGCAATGGTGTTGATGTAGAAGCCCTCCGTGATCGAATCCCCCTCCGGCAGGATGCCGGAAAAGGCCCCAAGATGGGATCTCACGGGTACAGAAGGTTGCGGCGGTGGAAAAGTGGTTTTATTGCCCCCCCCCCCGATGTTTTTGGGTTATAAGAGTATATATAGGTCAGAGGGGCTATGAGGGGCCCAGAAGGTCGGGGGGCGCGCCCTCCACCCTTGTGGCCGCCTCGCGGCTCTTCCAACTTGCACTCCAAGTCTCCTGGGTGTCTTCTGGTCCAAGAAAAATCATCGCGAAAGTTTTATTCCGTTTGGACTTTGTTTGGTATTCCTTTTCTGCAAAGCTCTAAAACAAGGAAAAAACAGAAACTGGCATTGGGCTCTAGGTTAATAGGTTAGTCCCAAAAATCATATAAAATAATATATTAATGCATATAAAACATCCAAAATAGATAATATAATAGCATGGAACAATAAAAAATTATAGATACGTTGGAGACGTATCAGTTTGTCTCAAGGACCACACCAATTTGACTCATTCTCCAGAAGTGCCCTTCTTGGAAATTGATGTCAAAGGGGGAGAGAGAGCACATCAAAGCTTATCATATGAGCACATCTAAGCTCTTCCAGATGCTAGTAAATCTAAGAGGAGAGAAGTCACATGTCTTTTAGAGGGGAAAGACATGTCAACTCATTTGATCTTAGCTATTGCTAATATTCTTGTTGCTCTGAATTTTGGTTGATTGTACCATTTATTGCTCTGATTGCTCTGATTTTCTCTGACCCTACCTTCTCCCATTATCCAATATCAGATTCAGGGGGAGAAAGAGTCCATATCTAGGGAAGAAAATCTTTGGAATTCATTGCATATCTTTAAAATCTTTGGGGACATATCAGTATCTAAGTAGAGTACCTAGTACTCACCTATTACATGTCATCCTAGTCTTGGTACTCTTATGGTTTTCTGAATTTCCTTTACTTAAGAGTGTTCTTGTGTTATCTAACCCTGTTTTCTCAAGTTCACTTCTTCTAAAGTCAGCTCAAGACCACAAGGTAAGTATATGCATCATACTCATGTGCATGATGATCTCTTGCTGATGCACATATCGTTTGTAAAAAGGATTCATGAACATGGAGGTACACTTCCTATACACATCATTTGCTCTGATGCATATAGCCAAGATACATGTAACTCATTGCTTGCTTTGTCATTCTTATGCATTCACATGTTCTTATATTCTATCTTTACATGATTACATACATGTAGGGGGAGCCTATGCATGTTACATGTCTTTCCAAAGCTTTACTTAATACCATGTATATCTTTAATCCTAAGCTTTGATGTATGTTGTCATCAATTACCAAAATTGGGGAGATTAAAAGCACAAGTGCTCCCTGGGTGATTTTGGTAATTAATGTCAACATATCTCTTGTTGGACTAATACTTTTATCTAGTATATTTCAGATCAGTTCAACAATGGCGTGTTATGGACAAGAGGATGTGGAACCCCTTCAAAATGCTAAGGACAAAGATTGGCAAAAGCACAAGACTCTTCATTTCTATTTTAGTGATCCAAGATCACATTGAGTCCATAGGTAAGCCAATACTATTAAAACGGGATGAGGTGTTGCTTAATGATCTACTTGCTCAAAGTGCTTAGTGATATTGCTCCAAAACCCTCAGCCACTTTCCCATTTCCACATATGTCCAAAACTCAAAGTCAAACTCGGCCCCCACCGAAATGATCCATCCGGCGTCACCGAGTTCAGTTGGCATAGCCACTGCCAGAAACCCTAGACAATTCGGTCACACCGATACGGATCTCGGTCTCACCGATATGGCCCTACAAGCTCTCTGTTGCCTGTTGCAATTATTTCGGTCTCACCGAAATGTGCAATTGGTCCCACCAAGTTTGCTTGACCAACTCTCTGTTTGCTCTTTGCTGAAATTGGTCTCACCGAGTTCAAGCAATCGGTCTCACCGAGATGTGGTTTTGCCCTTTTCCTAGCACATCGGTCCCACCGAGTTGTTCCACTCGGTCCCACCGAGATTCCTAACGTTCACATTTTGGACTGAATCGGTCTCACCGAGTTCTTCTATTCGGTCTGACCGAGTTGGGTCAAATGTGTGTAACGGTTGGATTTTGTGTGGAGGCGATATATACCCCTCCACCCCCTTCTCCATTTGTGAGAGAGCCATCAGAACGTGCCTACACTTCCACTACTCATTTTCTGAGAGAGAACCACCTACTCATGTGTTGAGACCAAGATATTCCAATCCTACCACAAGAATCTTGATCTCTAGCCTTGCCCAAGTTGCTTTCCACTCAAATCATCTTTCCACCATAGCCAAATCTGTGAGAGAGAGTTGAGTGTTGGGGAGACTATCATTTGAAGCACAAGAGCAAGGAGTTCATCATCAACACACCATTTATTACCTTTTGGAGAGTGGTGTCTCCTAGATTGGTTAGGTGTCGCTTGGGAGCCTCCGACAAGATTGTGGAGTTGAACCAAGAAGTTTGTAAGGGCAAGGAGATCGCCTACTTCGTGAAGATCTACCCGAGTGAGGCAAGTCCTTCGTGGGCGATGGCCATGGTGGGATAGACAAGGTTGCTTCTTCGTGGACCCTTCATGGGTGGAGCCCTCCATGGACTCGCGCAACTATTACCCTTCGTGGGTTGAAGTCTCCATCAACATGGACATACGATACCACCACCTATCGGAACCACGCCAAAAAAATCCGGGTCTACATTGCGTTTGCACACTCCAATCCCATCCCTTTACTTTCTTGCAATTAGCATGCTTTACTCTTTCCGCTGCTTATACTCTTGCCATGCTTGCTTGAAATGTATTGTGAATGCTTAAACTTGTGCTAAAACTCCACCTTAACTTAAGGAAATTAAAAACTGCTACTTTTACTTGTTGAGGGTCTAATCACCCCCCTCTAGATCCCTCTTCTCGATCCTTTCAGCATCGACCACGGTTTAGTAGGTACACGACTTTCGTGAGTGAACCATGTGCTATTTGAAAATATTTACATGAACTAACAACATATTTTCGTTTGAGTGAAAACATGAGTTCATCATTTCGCCTCGAATTTTTTTTCATGGTAAGAAATCACCATTGTACCCTATGGTTCAATTTTCTGGTGCATTTGAGATCTCGTTTGCTATATTTGAGTCATTTTTTGCATATATATATATACATATACATATATATATAGTCGCAACTACACGTGGGTGTTAGCAACATCATTTGTGTGTCGCTTTGCGAGTTTTCATTCATTGTACGAGAAACGGGAAAAAACTTCAAACAGTTCGGCTGCAGGGTGCGGCGCGAGGCGTAGGCCTTGTTGGTATTTTAATTACAGGAAATGCATATAGAGTCCGGAAATAACGAAAATCATTGTGTCACCGTGGCGTGTTGTCATGATCCCATGGAAAAAATTTGGTAAAGTTTGGCACAAGTTTTGATGCTCACACCTTCCAAACCGTAGCATCTCACAAGAAATATCATAGTTTCCAAAAGGAGACGAGGCACTTCGGACTCCAATCGTCGGTGGCTACATCATTCCGCCTTGAATTTTTTTAACGGTAAACAATCACGTATATACCCTAGGTTTGATTTTCTAGCCCATTTCAGGTCTCGTCTGCTATATTTAAGTCATTTTTTGCATTTATCTTGCATTCAATGCATATAAAGTCAAAACCCTACTACAACTACATGTGGGTGTTAGTTAGCAAAGAAGGTGTACAAATCATTTGTGCGTTGCTTTGTGAGTTTTCATCCGTTTGTCCGAGAAGCGGGGAGAAGTTTCAAACATTTCGGCCGCGAGGTGCGGCCACCGGCGTAGGCCTAGTTGGTATTTTAATTACAGGAAATTTAGATGGAGTCCGGGCTTCATCAAAATCGGTGTGTGCCCGTGGCGTGCTCTCACGACCCCATGGAAAAAATTTGGTAAAGTTTGGCACAAGTTTTGATGATCGCTCCTTCCAAACCGGAGCATCTCACAAGAAGGATCATGGTTTCCAAAAGAAGACGTGTCAATTCAAACTCCAGTGGCCGGTGACTTCATCATTTGGCCTCATAAAAATTTACAAGGTAAGGAATCACCATTATACCATGGGTTTTATTTTCTGGCGCATTTCAGGTATCGCTTGCTATATTTAAGAATTTTTTTGAATTTAACATGCATTTTGTGCATATAAATAAAATTACAACCGGAACTGCATTTGCTGTCGAATGGGATGAGGATTGCCTTTTGATCTGGGAGCATCCAACGGTGCAGACGTACGATCCGTGGGGTTTGGGTTCTGGCCAATCAGAACACATGACTCAGATCGCGCGCGCGGTTTGGTTGGCACACGGCTTTCATGAACGAACCGTGTGCTATTCGCAAACTAGATTGCATATCTTCTATTCACAGATACTGGAGTGAGATCAATTGAGTGTGCTACCTCTATGGTATAATAATAATAATAATAATAATAATAATAATAATAAACAATTCAAATTCATTGCCTGAGCTGACAGCATATCAAGGTCAACATATTAACGGTTCTTTTTTTTTGAGAAGCACCGAGGGAAGCTCCCCACCTGAATATATTACTCAAAGGCTGCCGAGGCAGCAAGTACAGAATTACATAGGCACGACGCAGCGTGCAGAGAGGTAGGAATGCCACGAGAAGACGTCCTCCTTGTCACATGTCTCCATGAGACGGTGTGACCAAAGATCCAAATCAGCAATAAGGGACCTGAGGGTTATTATAGAACATTGATCAATACTTCTAAACAGCATATCATTACGCGCTGCCCATATCTTCCATAGTAGTGACATGAGAACCAGAGCCCATGCATTTTGGGGAAGGTGATGGGGCAGTGGAGTATCCCATAACTCAGAGATGTCGTTGGTCTGAGGCAGGATACCAATGCGCTGCCAAATCCAGTTGGCAAGTGGGCAGGTGACAAAGAGGTGCATGGAATCTTCGGGTAGCATAGCACATCGAGGTCATTTGTCGGAGGAGATGATATGCTTGTGGGCGAGCTTGACCCTAGTGTTGAGACGGTCCTTGAAGAGCAGCCAAGCAAAAAAATTGATCTTTCGTGGAGCCTTGGAACACCATATGAGAGGGGCAAGGGGATCATTGTCAGGCCTAGCCATGAGGGCGCTGTACGCGTGCTTGGTGATGAAGTCATGACCTCGATGTAGGAACCTTTGGTCTTCCTCCATCGAAGGTACAAAGTCCTGCAAAATAGCCAAAAGCGAAATGAGCTCTTGTTCTGCCGTAAGGGAGAGACGATTACGGAGGTTAGCTTCTATACCGAAACGCAGAATATTACCCACTTTAGCTAGCTCTAGGGTGCAGAACGAGAATAGGTGGGGGAAGGTGGTAGCTAGAGGTCTTGGGGTCAACCAAGTGTCAAGCCAGAAGTATGTGTGTGAACCACTGTTTGTTAGAACAAAGGAGATTGTCTGAAGGGTGGGGATTTGCTGTGATATGGTGTGGCAGAGAAAAGAGGTTTGTGGGGAGGAGGAGACTAGTGCATTTGGGTGTTGAAGATCTAGCCATTCCAACCAGGGGGCCGGAGCAGAGGATAAGGCCTTAGCTGCGAATTTCATGAGTAAGCAATTGTTTTGAACATGCAGGTTTTTGAGCCCTAAACCACCATACTTTTTAGGTACACACACATTTTTCCATGCAATAAGGCATTGAGCTCCTGAAACAGAATCCTCTCCCGCCCAAAAGAAGGCCCTGCATAGGGAGTCGATGGTTTTGAGGACCTTCTTAGGGATGCGAAAAACCGACATGAAATAGGTAAGGAGAGAGTCTAAAACCGCGGAGATGAGGATGAGGCGATCACCTTTGTCTAGCAGTTTGGCACGCCAACCCGTCATAATTTGCGAGAGCGTTCTATCAAGGGAGCGAAGGCATTGGCTGGAGGTTTGGTTGGGGCAGGAGGTAGGCCGAGGTAAGTTTGAGGAAAGGGGGCGCGGGTGCAGCCCATGGCAAGGGCAGCAGCAGTAGCCCTGTTGTCATCTGTGTGGAGAGTCGCTAGAGTGGTTTTGGAGAAGTTGATGGTCAGGCCTGTAGCTTGCGCAAAGTTGTTTAGGATTACTTTGAGAGCTGCGGCGGTGACAGGAGAGGCGGCAGCAATGATGAGCGTATCATCGGCGTACTGGAGAACGGTGGGAGGTAAGTGAGAGAAGATGGGGTGGTGGAGAGCAACCTCTGTGTTCTGGAAGATGAGTTGTTGGTGCAGGTTAGCAATGATGAGAAAAAGGTAGGGAGAAACCGGGTCACCTTGCCTAAGGCCATTCTTGCATTCAATCCAATTGCCTGGGACACCATTCAAGAGGATGGCAGCTTTGCCCGTGTGAAGTATGTTTTGGATCTAGTTGCGGAAGGTTTGGGAGAAGCCACGAGCGAGCAAAATCTTGTCTAGGGCAGGCCATGCCACGGAATCGAAGGCTTTTCGAAAGTCAAGCTTGAAGACCATAGTTGGTCGTTTGTGTGTGTGACAAGAGCTAATGAGGTCTGCTGCAAAAACATAGTTCTCAGCAATATTCCTGCCAGAGATGAATCCAGTCTGGTTGCCATGTACTAACATAGGAATGAGTGGCTCGAGGTGAGAGGTTAAGACTTTAGCAATAGCTTTGATCGGGCAGTTCTGGAGTGAGATGGGTCTGAAGGCATCGGGTGAGGTTGGCATGTCCTTTTTTGGAAGAAGGACGATGTGAGCACGGTTTATACGTTCCGTATCGGCCACGCCTTGATGAAATTGGGAAAAGAAGGGTAAAATGAGGCTTTTTACTATGGGCCAGTATTTTCTATAGAATGATGGCCCAAAGCCATCTGGCCCAGGGCTGGCCTGGGGGTTCATTTGGAAGAATGCAAGCTTGATTTCTTCTTTCGAGAAATCTTTATCAAGGACGTGGAGGCCGGCAACAGGCTGTGGGTAGATAGCGTTCAGATCAAAGGCCCAAGATGTAGTTGCTGGTGTACCAATGAGAGAGACAAAAAATCCCGTAAGATCTCGGCTTTGTGGTGGTGAGAGGTGAAGTCATTACCGTCACATGTGAGTGTAAAGATTTTGTTCTTCCTTAAACGTTGGGAGGCAGACTTGTGGAAGAATTTTGTGTTTTCCGCCCATGGATGGCCCGGGAAACTTTAGCACGCCATCTCCAATATGTCATTTTCTCCTGGATTGTGCATTTAAGGATCGAGATGATGGTCATCTCCAATATTAACGGTTCTTACATCAACAGAAAGCCGGGCATAACTCACAAATTCAGTACGCACGACAGTTCTAAATTCAACGAATTAAGTTGCAGGGTAGGCATAAAAACTAGTCTTACGGCTTAATTCCCATGTACATGGGGGAACTGGGATCATTCCGTTGACCCCGAATGAACTTGGGTTTTCTGATGATTTTTACGCTTCTCTGTATGAGGGGTCCGTGATCCCTTGGTTGGCAACTCAGCAAATTCATCGTACTCGTCCTCATCGGCAACATCGTCGACACCCAGTACCCTCCTCTTCCCATGCATCACTACATGGCAGTTCTTATGCAAGGGGTCTTCCGCATAGAAAATCTAGGTAGCATCGCTGGCAAGAATGAACGGGTCCGCATGATATGCCATCGTTGTCCTGTTAACACAGGTCTTCCTGTAATCATCAACCTTGACCTGATTAAGAGGGATCCATGTGCACCTGAATAATGCCACCTTAACTTTCACATAGTTAAGCTCCCAAATATCTTTGATGGTTCCATAGTATACCCTTTTATCAGCTTCATCTACAGTCATGCATTCTATTCGAATAGAGCTATTCTGATATGAGGTCTTCTGATCATGTTCCTCAGTGTAGAACGTGTAGACATTTATGTCATATGCTTGGTACGTTAACACCGTAGGTGATGGCTTTTGTGCCAACCATGTAGCAATGTCATCCATGGATCCTTGTGCCAAACGATTCTTCAGCCATTCGGCGTAGTTCTTAGTGTGCTCCTTCATCTCCGCATCTAATGGATAGACCATTGGTAAGAAGCTTTGGCGTATCTCTGCCAAGTGTTCTTCGGCATAAGCACTGAGAACTGGGTTGTTAGGCAGTACCGTCAAATGGGATTTCCCTGCCAATTCTCTGGGTGCAGCCTTTTGCGTGCCAGCAAGGACCGGCTTACCTTTCAGCCTTCCCTCGTGGCGAGAGAGGGGCAAACCTATAGGTCTTTGTTTCATGTATTCGGTGCAAAACTCAACCACCTCCTCCACGGTATAACCTTGTAGGATGCTTGCCTATGGATGGTTTCGGTTCTGACAATAGCACTTCAGTATTCCCATGAACCGCTTCATGGGATACATGTTGCGAAGAAACACAGGACCACAATACTTTATCTCGTCGACAAGGTGCACAGTGAGATGGACCATGACATCAAAGAATGACGGTGGGAAAAAACATCTCTAGGTTGGACAATATTCTTGCAATATCATCTTGCATATGATCCAACTCTTCAGGATCTACAACTTTCTGCCATAGTTGGTTGAAGAAATCACAGAGCTCAATGAGTGTGTTTCTTATATCTTTGTCCATCAGATTCCTGATGGCCACCGGGAGGATTTGTGTCAACATTATGTGGCAATCATGTGACTTCATGTGTACCGACTTCATTTTACTTGAGCTCACATCCACGAGACTTCTGATGTTTGCGGAGTAGGAAGAGGGTGTCTTAACTGACAACAAATAGGTGAAGAACTCTGTTGCTTCTTTTGTACTGAAATTGTATCTCTGGCGAGCGTGGATGAATCTGTTATCATCTTCTGCTTCACTCTTGAGTTTTGATTGATCAGCAAGCATATCGAGCCGTGCACCTTCATCATCCTTTGTTTTACCTTTAATCTTGAGCAGAGTACCAAGGATGCTTTCACATACGTTCTTCTCTACGTGCATGACATCGATGCAGTGACGTACATGTAGAATCTCCCAGTAAGGTAATTTCCAGAACACAGATTTCTTCTTAAACACTTGACCCTTGGGTGTTTGTTTCACCATCAAAGTGTGCTTCTTGCCAAGCACAACATTAATTTGTTTAGCCATGTTGTGGACCACCTCCCCAGCATAGGGTCTTGGGCCCACATCTACCTCTATTGTACCATCAAATTCAGCTTTCATCTTTCGATGGGTGATTTCTCCGTAAGAGCCTACGATGACGCAAATACACGGTTTTGCGCAAGTTGGGAAGAAATCTGCTAGCTATCCTATCCATGCATGTGACGCACCCTACATCTCCCTTTTTTTTCTGCCCCGATGTGTTGCCTAATGCTGGCATATCTTGAATGGTGTGCAGCAGCATCGCATGTAGATCGAAAATCTCCTTTTTGTAAGCATCATAACATTTTACAGCGGGCCCATCTACCCACACTGTCAGCAGTTCTTCAACCAGTAGCTGAAAATAAATGTCGATGTCATTTCCAGGTTGCTTCGGGCCTTGGATAATCATTGACATCATAATGTATTTTTTGTTTACACAACCAAGGAGCTAGGTTATATATGCACAGAAGCACCGGCCATGTGCTGTGATTGGTGCTCATATCGCCAAAAGGATTCATCCCGTCAGTACACTCCCTGAGCCTTATACTTCTAGGATCCTTGGCAAAGTCTTCAAACTTGTTGTCAATTAATTCCCACTGAGCTCCATCTTTCGGGTGCCTCATATATTTATCCGTAGTTCGCTCATCATGATGCCACTGCAACCTCTTTGCCTCTCTAGGGTTTGCAAACAAACGCCTCAACCTTGGAATTAAAGGCAAGTACCAAACAACCTTGAACGGGATTCCTGTCTTGATCTCATCATCCAATTTGTACTTGTCCTTTGCTCTCCTGCGCTTGTATCATGCATGCTTGCATGCGGGACATGCACGCAAATCTTTGTACTCACCACGGTACAATATACAATCATTCACACAAGCGTGTATCTTCTGTACTTCAAGTCCCTATGGGGAAACAATTTTCTTCGCTTCGTTCGTGCTTCTGGGGAGCACATTATCTCCCGGAAGAATTTCTTTGAAAAGACCTAACAACTCTGTGAAGCCCTTGTTTGATAGACCGTTTGCTGCTTTAAATCTGAGAAGCGCCAGGGTGGCACTCAACTTGGAATATTTCTTTTTGCAACCTGGATACAATTCTTCCTTGGAGTCCGCATCAATGGTTGGCAGATCCTTGTACCCAATCATATCCTTTTTTGGGACCTTGAAATCTGTTGTCATCGTCTGCGTTGCCGTCTTGGTTTTCCAGTGGGCGTTTCGGCTTTCCGGTGTTCCATTGGTAGCTTGACGCCTCTGCCCTGATGTTAGATTCAACATCCATGTGACACTGATTGGGGTTTGGTATCTCGCAGCCCTGGGTATATTCATCCATGACCTGCTCTTCACTGTGTCTGGTCCAAAGTGTATATCCATCCATGAATCCCCGAGAGAGTAAGTGCCACTCGACATTTGCAACTACACGTGACTCTGTATTGGCACAATGAGTACATGGACACAGGAATTAATCCTCATCACCAATTCTCTTCTTTGTACTTTCAGCCAAATTCATGAACTCTGCCATGCAACTTATAAAATATGAGCTTGTCTGATTCATCATGCATTCAGATCATTCCATCTGCACCACACGGAGGGTAATTAAAAACAAAACAACAACATTAATACACAGATTAACTGATGCCCAAAGATGCATGCATAAATCACAAGGTTTTATTTTCATAATTACTGAGGGCGCTCCATATTGTTATCCAGACGTGCAATGACAAAAAATAATGGCCAGTCAATTTACACGCGGAGTACTGCATCACTACCCTTAGGAATTGAATACCTTAATTAAGCCACTCACGAAAAGAATACCTCAATTAAATAGCCGCACGACGACCTCCACCCAGTAGACAAAGAAGCGGGATGCGGTGGCACATCGAGACAGCAGGGTCGAGGAGCAAAGCTTAGTGCGGCCGCCGCCTAAAGTTCAACCCCCACTATCCCGCCACGGACCATGATGGATGTGCTCCAATCACGCCGCCATCGACCTCGATGGTTGAGCTCCTCCTATCTCCCGCCACAGACCAAGGATTGACCTCCTATGACGCCGCCACCGCCCACTGACCGAGGATTGACCTCTTATTCGGTAGTCGCTGCCTAGGCCGCCGCCGCCACCATCTCTATCTGTAGAGCGGCTATTTTATTTTTTGACGGATATCTGCAGAGCGGCTGTTTACACGGTATCACTGTAACTCAATTATATGTACAGGGTAATACATCACATATGGTTATGTCACGGCAACCGTGTCTCACCTACGTTGTCTTCTCACATGGTTTGGTGCGGAAATCGTGTGTGAAGTTGTAATACCTAACACAAACGACATGTATAAACAGTGTGCTGTATACAACATATAGTGCCATAACACTACAAAAAAATACACTTCCATGATGATACGTGTTTGTCACAGTAGGTCATGTTTTCTGTCATGCATGTACATCCATGACGATTTTATGACAGAATCAAGATAATCATACCTGTGCTGTCGTAGAAGTGTTCCATGACAATACCAAAATTATCATCACGGAAGTGTCCACTTCCATGACGATAAATGGCGCGTCATAGAAATGCTTTCGTCAAGGGTAGCCGACAGGTGGCATCCACCATAACGGGTCGCCGTTAAGCAATCGGGTTCCGGTTTCGATCCGATAACCCGTTAACAGCCCGGACCAATTGCGATTTTCCACGTGTAAAATTCTCATTCACCGACGATCCACGTGTCAGCTCAGTGTTGGAACAGATGTCAACCATTCATTGGACAGGAGTCGCCAATGAAACGTTGACACATGGGACGGCCCAATAGAGGCCCATATAGGTTTAAAAGCCAGCCCAGGAATAGGCCCACAAGATTTCGTCAGATCTAATGGGCCGGCCCGTTAACAGCCAAACATTTTCTGGACCAAATTATGGCCCACATCAGATACGGCCCGTTAAAGGACTGCAATATTCTGGGCCAGTTTATGGCCCATATCAGATCCGGCCCGTTAATAGCCTGCAATAGTTTGGGCCAAATTACGGTCCATATATAATCCGGCCCGTTAACAGACTTTCATATCTTGGACCAAATTATGACCCATAACAGATATGGCCCTTTATCAGTTACTGTGCCATTGGGCCCATTGGGGGCCTGGTTTGCTCTTCGGCCTCTTAATGGCCCATTTAACATCTTGGCCCGATATTAGTTTCGGCCTGTCAGCGGCCCTGTCTACATCTGGGCCTCTTTCGGCCCGGTTTCACTTTCGGCCATTTAAAGGCCCGAGTTGCACCTGGGCCTAATTCTGGTCCGTAGTTACTTTCAGCCTCTTAACGGCCCGTAGTCTTCATGGATACATTCTAGCCCAAATAGCCTATCGGCCTGTTAAAGGCACTTGATAGTGTTGGGCCTAATTTTGGCCCGTTATACATCCAGCCTGCTTCCAGCCCGTCATGTAATTGGGTCAGCCAAGGCCCAATAATATTTCAGCCTGTTAATGGCCCGTCATACCAGTGGGCCAATAATGGACCGATGTATATTACAGCCTGCTATCGAGCCGTGATTTGTTCGCCACAATTAAGGCTCAATCTAGATCTCAGCCTGTTAAAAACCTATTTAATTTTCTGGCCCAATTAAGGCAAGCAGTTTACTCGGCCTTTAAAGGCCCGAAACTAATAGTGGGCCAGATTAAGTCTAGACCTAACTAATGGCCCAAGATGATTGTAGGCCCACGGTTCGGCCCATACTAGCGATTGGCGACCAGCCAGTTTTAGTACCGAAATTATTTTTATATAAACCTAACCTATTGGCTCATTGCACTCTGATCAAAGATTACGACCTTTTCTCAGAGCGACGATGGCATAAACAGCAAATAAATTACAGCATCGTGATGAAGAATAAACCTAGACTATACAACAAAGAAATTACAGCATATTACATCTCCTGGGTATCAAAGTTCGCCGCCAGTGATAATAAAGGGCAACCAGACAGCAGATTCCATACACTGGGCAGGTCACCACCAGTGGAAGTAAACAGGCCGACAAAATAATAGACAGAACCGACAGCACTTCAACACAGTTCAAGAAAGGTTAGCCCTGCCCAAGAGCTGCAGCGCAAGCAGCTTAGCAACCTGATGAGACTGCGCTTGTTTGACGCTTATATCCACCAACTCATGCTGCATAGCATCAATAGACATCCTGTACTTATGGTTAATCTTGCATAGAGATTGGAGTTCCAGTCGGATATGAGCGGAAGCATATCGAACAGATTCAGGCGGCGACTTCATCGACCTTGTGTCACTGAGTAAGTTCGACACTACATCAAGACATGACTTTGGGGTTGTATCGCTACCCTCAAGATGTGTTGCCTTCTTCTCTGGAATATATGTTAGAGGGACAAACAATGGGTTCGTCTCACTATCATTGTGGTAGTTCTTCCTAGCATCAGTGCTATCACCCTGAAAGAGAAACAAGTAGGTAGATAACAGGCTTTGCACGTATAAGCAGCATCACTGTCAATTCATCTCATTTCTTTGTCAGAAATAAAGAGACACGGTTTAAAATAGCATTAACATAATAGGCATTGTTCATAGTTAAGACGGCAGGAAATGGCATTGTGCAGGAGCACCAGCTTCACCATATCACTGGATTACAGATCAAGAACACAAGCATACATGTAGTGCTAAACAACGTATAACCATGAATGGTGAGTGTACTGTCAATTTATACCATTTCAGATTGGTAAATAAAGAGACATGATTTAAATAACATTAATATAATATGGCATTGTTCATAGTTAAGACATAGCAGGATATGACATTATGCTGGAGTTGGTAGTTTCACCACACCACTGGATTACAGATCAAGAACACAAGCATACATGCAGTGCTAAAGAAGATAACTTGCTATGTTTAGTTTAATTTACATGGTATGAATAAGGAACTAGGTTGTACAACTAAAGACTGAAATTGAGAATGACAAGCTTATGTTTATGTACTTCTTCGTTATAAACTTTGAACACGCAATTTGATGCAGACGACAAAAATAAACATCATTTGCACTCATAGCTATCCAAATATACACAACAAAGTTTGAAGGCTCGAAGAGGACAAACTTACATTAGTAGTGAAGACCGGCTCTATAAAGCCCTTGTCCATATTGATGGGGGGGCAAATCAAGAAGTTTACCGGAGACTCTTCTTCAAGAGCATTGCTTTTATTCTACATTTTGTTAAGAGTAAATATAGATGTGAAAATATAGGAAC
This sequence comes from Thinopyrum elongatum, assembly GCA_011799875.1. Classification (NCBI taxonomy): domain Eukaryota; kingdom Viridiplantae; phylum Streptophyta; class Magnoliopsida; order Poales; family Poaceae; genus Thinopyrum; species Thinopyrum elongatum. Next base: position 527,454,205 of record CM022298.1, read on the forward strand.
AAATGGCGATTATTTAGCCTAAGATGCAGAGTACAAATGTAAATACAACATACAGGCAAAAGGCACCGACAAGAGCAATGCAGAGCTAAACTTGTTCAGTAGCATTGTTTTTATTCAATATTTTGGCAAGAGTAAATATAGATCTGATGTGTAGAAAATGGAGGGCAAGGAAAAATAAGCTGCAAAGTGTACATGAAGAACTAGCTGACAATATAAGTATAGTGATGAAGGACATCAGATACTTACAAGAACAATGCAGAACTAAATTTCTTCATAAGCAATGGGTTTATTCTACATTAATGTAAGCATTAATATAGATCTGATAATTTGGAGCAAACAGTGGATAGGTAAGCTATAATGCACAATGATATCACATAATCCACCAGGTACGAATGTAAGTACAGCGATAGGACAATAGGTACTAACAAGAGCAAAGCAGCGACCAGCATAGTTGCGATATCCTAGGTTTTGCGGCGCTGGTTCTATCGCCAATATAAGTGGGGTGCTATCTGAATTCTCCGGTACCACCACCTTTTTCAAGGACTTTGCTTGTACTCCTTCAGGTTTTGCAATCACCCTCTTCCTTTTGGATGTCTGAAACACAAGAATAGCATTTTAATGGAAAAACATGGTATGACGACAAATGGAATAGGTATTGATAATGGATGGGCATGGCATCTTCACATATATCATGAGTAAACTAAGCAGATGGCGGTGCAACAAAGCAAAAGAAATGCAAGATACGTGCAACCAATAAAACCTTGCCAAATTAGAGTAGGCACCTTATTGGGTAAACAGGATAGGCCATCTGCCTTTGACTCCTTGAGCTCGGAATAGTCATTAGGATCATATTCTGAATACGAATATATAAGTCGGGAGCATGTGGGTTTCATTGCATCCACAATGGACCTCAATCCCTTGATGCCAAGTTTGTTACCCATTGAACTGTTTGGCAATATTCTTCTAATGTGCGCATTCTTATATTCATTGTGATCACGTACAATATCTGAGAAGCATGAAAACATAAATAGTAGTGAGATTATCTTTGTAATGCAGAGGATATTCTAATATAATAGGGGCTCCCTGTAAACCCTTGTGTGCTATCACTGGATTCTGATGAGAGAGCCCATGTGTGCTGTAATATGGTGAGTAGATTAATATAATCTGGCACAACTACACACAAAAAATAGGCTCCCTGTTGGGAGCTCCAGATGTAAGGATAGTTGGCAGATGATAAGTTCATAATATACCATATAGAAAGTTTATTGCCAAACCATCATAACAAGAGCGCACATCCACTAGGCAGATCCTAGTGTAGATAAAAGGGGTACACCATAACCACCATAAATAAATTGGGAAAGCGAAACTAGCTGGAAAATACAGGGTTGTATTGCCGCTACTAATATGCAGCCTATCGATCACCTACAGGCCAGCTCTATTCATCTGAAGGCGCACTGTTGTTACTATCAGTATAGTCTATCAAAGACCTCTCGGCTCCCACCATTTCCGGGATATTATGGCAGACCAACTCGAAGTGCTGAAATCATGTAGCACAAGCGACCCAATAGAGCTGTCGACTGCAGATGTCCCTGCTCCCCTTCCTGACAAGGAACATACTGTACTTACTAAAGAAGAACAGAAGAGGAACATGTTAAAGAATAGAGGGGGAAGCATATTATTGAGATTCCCCTTCTTTCTATACAATGTTGGTTGCCCACCCCATGATGAATTAGAGTGCCCAAAGAAATGCCATTCCATGATGTCTCTCTATATGTGGCCACATGCATTTGGAAACTCAAGTGGGAGCATTAGCTAACCAATTAAATGTGTGTCTGTTAGCTAATGTCAGTATCATATCACATTCATATTTGAAGAAGCTTAGGACGTATGATTTGAGTGTTATTTAGCTTTAAAAGGTGGACTGCTGCTAGTAGGACACAAAGCACCTACGCAGATCATAGTGTAGATATAATGGGAAAACCCTAAGCATCACGAGTAAAATCAGGAAAGTAGAACTTGCTGGAAAATATGTGCTAGTATTGCCGGTACGGCTAGAAAGGCTTCGGATACCAGCTCTCTACAACTGAAGGCGTAGTCTGTTTCTATCAGTCTAACTCTCAAAGGCGACATAGCTCCCAGCATTTCCTGGATATTAGGGTAGACCAACACGAAGAGTTGAAAGCGTCCATGACAGGCGACCGAATAGACCTGTACACTGCAAATGTCCCTGCTCCTCTTCACTACAAGGAACATACTGTACAACTGTTATACTCCCTCTGTTTCCTAAACATATGTCTTTGTAGAGATTCCACTATGGATCACATATGGGTGTATATAGATACATTTTAGAGTGTAGATCCACTCATTTTGCTCCGTATGTAGTCCATGGAGGAATCTCTTCAAAGACTTATATTTAGGAATGGAGAGATTACTTATTAAAGAAGAACAGAAGAGGAACATGCTAAAGAAGAGCAAGCATATTTTGGATAATAAAATGTTCGTTGCCCACACATGATGAACCAAAGAGCATAAAGAATGCAGCTCCCTGCTGTCTCTCTATATGTGGCACATGTGCTTTTCGAAAGTAAAGTAGGAACATTAGCTGACCAATTAAACGTTCTCTGTTTTAGTAATATCAGCATCATATCAGATTCGTATTTGAGCAACAAAGTTTGGAATTATGAGTGGCATGTTGTTTAGCTTGATGGGTTGAGGAGCAGTGCTAGCATGTCTCGAAGCACCTAGGATGATGGTACACTGAATATAAAGGGAATGTCTACATGCAAGTCGCCTAACTATCATCATTTGGGTGAGTCGATCATTTCACGCGGTTGGATGAAGATCCTACGTCTCCTAACCCTTCTTCTTCCTTGCCTGTTATTCTTCCCCTACAGACCACCGCACGGGCCGCCGACCGAACCAACAGCCCCCGCCCTCCCCTAAACCGGCACCACCTCCGGTCTTCTACCGCCCCCGGCCATCCCTCTAGCCAACCCCACCCCCCTAGCCCCCACCCGCGTCGAGTTTTGCCTCCGGCGAGGCCCCACCATAGCCCGACGATAGCCCCCCACAACCACTGTCCCCACACGAAACCCTAAGATAGATAATGGGGCAGCCCTCCGGCGAGCCCCTTCCTTCCCTCCGGCGAACTCCCAAAGATGGACTGACCCCAATTTGAAATTCAGTCGACTGTCATTTAAGCTAATGTGGAATATAAAAGGGGAAAACCATAAGCATTGCGAGTATAGTGGTGAGCGTGCCATGGCGGATCTGAAGGTGCAAACCGGATAAAGGAAACTTCGCAACCAATGTTTGGTTTCAACTAACAAGTAAGATTCTAAGTGATGGACAAGAAATCACAGTAAAGCAGTGGCGATCTATTTTCTTGCTGAGATACATAACTTGAGCAGATACGAAAGAGTACCGCCTTTGGTGTGGCACCGTGTAAGCATCTGCTGAGGCGTTGAGGGTGCTGCGGTAGCGATGGTTGTCGGCGGCGTGGAAGCAGATCTAGGAGGGCAGACGATGGCGGCGAGGGAAATATCCCGGCGCGGGGGACGAGACGGTCGTACGAGCGGCCTCGGCAAGGTGGACGACGGCGCGGATGATGCGAGAGGACGCGATGCAAGGATCCTGGTCCGAAGCCGTGGATGAGAGAGGTCGATCTCTTGTAATGGACGATGGCATCGGGGTATCAGCTCCGACATGGTGGAGGAGGATGGCGGTGGATGGGGTGGCAGACAGAGGAGACTGGGGTGGAGAGGGTGTTTTGGCGCCCACGGAGTACGAATGGGGAAATGGAGGGAGAGAGGTAGGGGGAACCATGTCTTCAGGGTGCGCTTGTCTCAAATGCGAGGAAATTTACAAACTTAGCCCCCGTTTAAAATTTCCTACATCACGGCAATATTAGTCGGTTGGGGATAGGACGGTAATCTCGCATACACCGATCATTTGCCGACGGAGATTTCGGCCGAGGAGAGTTTGTTTTGTCGCCCACTGTGTATGAATCGGGGAGGTGAGAGGCGATTTCGGCCAAGGAGAAACTGTGTTTTGGCGCCCACCATGTATGAATCCGGGGAGGTGAGAGGCGGAGGCGGTTATGTTACGTTTGAGTGAAATTACAAGCCTACCCTTATCGAAACCTATAGAAATCGAGCCGATAGGCTTTGTGTGTCAGGGATAGGCAGTAGTAATTTCCATCTTGCAGTTTTTGGTTTCGGGCGATTACTGCGAGTTTTCCCGCTTTGTTCAAATTTTTGCAGAAAAATATTGCATGTTTACCGTGCCAACTCAATTCGAATCCATTTTGTATTCTTTTTTTCTTCGGGCAGGATCCATTTTGTATTCGAATACAAATCTATATACATCATTTTTTTATATATACTTTCAAAAGCAAAACACTCTTTATACATAAATATGGTTTACAAATGGCATGATCTCACATTCATAAGGCTGGATCCATCTTAATTTGGATTTTCAAATATCTGAAACCACTTTATGTTGAAATCCATTGTATGCATTCCTCGCTAATTGTCTCCAATTAATGTGTGTTTCATGCGGGTTTTTTTTACTTCTCAAACACGTATAATGTGTTTGACGCACGCAACATATAGTGTAATCCCGTTTAGACATTAATTGCATATAAACCATGCATTGTCTCTAATTAAAGAATCTATGGATCACTAATATTGATAAACTATATAACATTACACATGTCCCCAAATTCAAATGAATATGCATGTTTGATAGACCAATTTTTGTTATGATATTATCGATGTCGTGATCTCTAGTTTAAATATTTGAATCCCTTTTGATCCAGATATCCGTCTCATATAGCTATCACTCATGCTTATATCTCTCTCTAGACCTATACACCTTCACCGTCTCTCGGGTATCTCTCGTGCTACTTGTATGTTGACACTGATCTTTTATCTTCATAACACAATAACGGTACTCTCTCCCTCGACCTTCACTCTATATCTCTCAAAGTATATCTCGCTCCCTTCTATGTGTCTCTAACTATGATTCTCCCTGTGAAATCTCTTTCTCTCACACAAACACAAACTTCGTCTCCCGGGGTCTCATTTCTCTCTACTATTCCCGTGTATGCCGCTCGCACACTCCCTCTCACACGATGTCTTGCGCTCCTTAGGTATGAGAAGCTATGACTCTCTCTCTTAAATATCTCTTTCTCACACACAAACACAAACTCTGTCTCCCAGGGTCTCATATCTCTCCACCATTCCCTTGTATGTCGCTCACACACACTCTCTCTCCCTAGGGATATCTCGCATTCCCTGATATGTCTCTCTAGCTATGACTCTCCTTGTGAAATATCTTTCTCTCTCGCAAACACAAAACTCCGTCTCTCGGGATCTCATTTCTCACTAATATTCATTTGTATGTGACTCACATGCACCCTCTCTCTATCTCTCTCACACCCACACACACACTAGCCGATCTCCCTCTAGCTAGCATCTCTATCTTTCTATTTATCTGCTTCTCCATCAACCTTATTTCTCACCCTCACTCTTGCTTCCTATCACCCACACTATATATGTTTCTCTCTACATGCAGTCATGCGCCCTCTTTTTATCTTTCTCTCTCACACACATAACTCACCCCTCTGAACCACTCGGCAGTCATCTCTAACACACAAACTAGCCGATGTCCCTCTAGCTAGTTTCTCTATCTCTCTATCTATCTGCAGTTTCTTCATCAACCTTTCTTTCTCGCACGCACTCTTGCTTCCTATCACGCACACTATATCTGTCTCTCTATACATGCATCTATAGGTCGATCTCTTTTGCACAATCGTTGTGTCTCGCTCTCTCTGCTCGCCATAGATGCATGCTCCAGCCCACGCCACTATCTCTTAAAGACAAAAACACATGCTCAATTATCGGGCCTTCTTCCCTCCACTCTCACATGCATGCATACTGTCATACCGATCCGTCTCTCCCATGCCGTTGATCTTATGACTTATGTCTTCTTTCTTTTATCTCGATCATGCGCGCGTGCACACACACACACATCCCACGTATACATGTATACCTCTCTCACATGCACGTTCAAGGTCTCCTGTGTCTCCATACGTAGTTAATTACCCTCAGCCCACATCGAATCGTTCTCTTCTTGTGTGCACATGACTTTCGCCTGGATGGGTCTCTTCTCCAAAACACACACACACACACTTAACAATCTCCTTCTAGCTACCCCCCTCTCTCACTCCTTCCCTATATCCCCGAAACCAATAAGACTATCCCTTCGTTTAATTCCCGCCTACATGCACCATCGATATATAGTAGTCTTCCTCGGTGTCTCTCAAACAAACATGTTATCTCGATGTCCACTCCTCTCACGCGCACACGCCTTCTCTTCCCTCTTTACGAGCCTCTTCTCTCTCGCACCCCCCTCGTTGGTGGCCTCTGTCATACATATCACCTCTCTACGATGAAGCCACACACACTTAAATTACTTTCTCCATCGAAGACTCCGCTTCACACACACCCACCCACCCACCCACACACACACACACACACACACTAAGACTCCATTTCACACACACATGCTCTAGGTGGAGCATTTGTTCCTACCACCCTTCGTCCAACCTTACCCGTATGATAAACAATCACCTTAATTTACTTATATAACATGGACAAATTCCACTTTATTTTAGTAGTTAGCAAACTTCTCATAATTATATAACGCAAATCACAAGCAGGAAGTGACATTTTTTTTACACAACCACGTTAACATGGCCACGTAAATTACAAGCTAAAGTGTAATACCATTATACTTATATCCCGATGCAAAAGGTGGAGTACATGTCTGAAGAGTAGAGTCGCACACACGCACTCTATCTCTCAGAATCTCACACACATACCAGTTACATGACGCCCCCTAAGCAGACCCGTATGTTACAATTTGTGCACCCGCGGGTACACGTGATGGTGCACATTTATTTAAGCCGGGTGCGAACCCAAACAGTAGCTGCATTCATTCCCCTCCCGCCGCCTCTTCTCCAGTCGCCGTCGCCCGATAGCCATGGCCCGGCCGAAGGTAACGACATACGCCATGCTCCCGCCGGAGCGGCGCTTTGAGCTGCTTCCGGAGATCTAGAGGCGGCGCGAAGCCCGGATCGCAGCCGCCCTGCCTCCGGAGTCCGTACTAGGTGGAGCCGCCCGAGGAGGCGTTGGAGCCGGAGCAGCACGCTGAGCCAGAGCAGCACGCGGAGCCGGAGCAGCACGCGGAGCCGGAGCAGCACGCGGAGCCGGAGCAGGAGAACGACGACGCAGAGCCGGAACAGGAGGACGACGAGGCGGGCGAAGCGGAGCCGGAGGAGGACAATGATTTCCATTATACTCAGACTTAAAGGGCTTTGAGTTTCACGCCACATTTATTTCATAGAGATAAGAGAAAGGAAATTTTAGTGGTCATGCATGCATCTTTTTTTGCTAGCACTCCTATATAAGGGTTGACCGGTCGCTTCCCGCGGGCGGTGGAAGAGGAAGGAGAAGGGAAGCGGGCTGTTGAGTATGCCAGTTGCAGCATGAGCTCCAAGGAACGTTCGTGCCAAACAATGCATAGTAGTAAAGTGTAGTCCAGCGGAGTATGAATTGGCCTTTAGGTTGCGTGTGGATGACATGGCTCCAACATGCATGCTGTAGTTCGACAACCTACCGCTCCGCCTCGCACGGTTTGGTCATGCAAGATTTGCATGCACGCATGTCACACAAGTACTTGTCGAAGGCATGCTCGAAAGAGGGCGACGAGGTCCGCTAGTCCGCGTTGGTCCATGCGCCCAGAAAACAACTAATCCCAGTCGCTGTAAATGTCGTGAGTGCTTTAATTCCGGGGTAGTGGATGGACGCGAACATACCATACAAAGAACCGCCCTCCAGCTCCCTAATCTCTATCTCTATCTCTACTCTTATAAAAAACTAAGTTGGTGATGATGGTGCGCCTGCCATCCTGCAATATAGACCCTCCGATCTATATCTGACGGATAGAAAGCAAACTATGGCAATTTTGCAAAAAGACACCGGCAGCCCTCTCCACATTTGCAGATAAGGCCTTCCCTCATTCATTTTCGTCTCCCATGAGATAAACAGCTCGTATAAATGCTTCTTGATGTTCCGTGCAACGCATGGGCCTCTTGCTAGTCTCAAATATAAACTGAACTAGTGCACGCCCGTAGAACATCCTTTCCGAAGGGACGAAGCCCTGTAGTTACCATCTCCTCTCGTGTAAACCAGCTCCACAAGGGACAAGGCAGTTGGTCGGCATTGCCATGGATTCGCAAGGCGGTGGTGCTTCTCGTCCTCGTCGAGGTTGGGATACCTTGGACGACGATCCTTTGGGACAAATCGTAAGTCACTCCGACTTCCTCACATCCGCAAGACTTAGCGGTACTTGCACCAAATATTTTAAGAGGGTGCGTAAATATGCGTGGGAGAAGGCCATGCTAGTTGGTCTGCCAGGCATCCTCGAGGATGAGGATGTTTCCTTAGGGGTCTTTCTAGCACGGCGTGGCCGTACTTGCAAGTTGACGCCCCTTGAGATGCCGACGTTGAGGGGCACTCGGATTTTGTCCGATGAGCAGGTAAGTGATGAGTTTGACCACGTAGTAAATGCATTCTAAAGACTACTTCCGTGTCCATTTCCTAATTCCCCCGCTGCCCACTATTTCACAGGTTAGGCTTGGTGCCAGTGGAGATTGGCTTGCATATGTACGGGAGGGTACCAACATCAATTTGCACAACATCTACAACGGTGACACCGTTCCCGTAGAACCTTTGTCCAACATTGGGATCAGCCATGCAATGGGCCATCACCTGAATTGGTACGATGGAACCACAGTGAGATTGAAGAAGATAGCAATCCCGGAAGCCCCGATAAGGTCATCCGCCAACCAAAATTACACTCTTATAACATTTCAGTACATGTCTCTTTATACTCCAGGAGCAGGAGTTGTTCTTTCCTTCTTTTTTTATTGATTGGGATAGTCATCTACTCCCTCCGTCCGTTGAAAAGTGTACATATAGACATTTTAGGACAAAATATGGTGTGTAGTAACAAATACATTGGAAATGTGCAAGCCATCATCTCTCTCCTCTTTAATTACCCAACCCCAATGAGCTAAGTGCATGTAGAAATTAAGGATACCATGCATACAATGTTATTGGTCTTGATTACCGTGTGATGAGAGAGAAACAATTTTTCCTACTTTAAAGTGCATTGAAAAGATAGAAGTACATTTTTGTGTGGACAAATTTCAAAGCCAAATGTACACTCTTCACTGGACGGAGGGAGTACGCAACTTTATAATGCCAGTTGTATAAACTATAAAGGACTTAACAATTTCAATTCCGTGTAGCACTAGCTAGGTACTCCTACTTTAATCCCATCAAACAAAACTACTCCTACTTTAATTAATGTACATGGCCGAGGTAACACTCTCAAATTGTTTGTCGTCGCCCATGCCGCAGCTGGTCTATACATTGCTTCCCTTCCCCTCATAGAAATAAGCAATATAAAGTATTTTATTTTAATCCGTATCCTCTGCTTACGTCACCTTATTATACTGCATGGACCATAACCATGCACGTCACCATGTATCCAAGTTTGAGATACCAGGTGTACCAGATGGACGGCGGCGTGTTCGACCCCCATGATGCTACCTGGGTGCAGATGAACACACTTGAAGAGTACTCGATTTTCATCGGGGACAACTACCCCATAGTGCAAACGATGCCACCTTCCGTGCATGACACCGACGTCCTGCCGTTCATGAAGAACGGATGCGTTTTCATTGCGCATCGACGGATTCATATCTTGAACACCCCTATCCCTGATCTATGCCGCTTCAGTTTGGATGAGTCTCCATTGTGGGGAGTCACACTAAGAAGCTGCGATGATATGGACTCCCGTTGCCCACCGTTATGGATCGTGCCATCTATGAAGAACACGTGGGACTGGAACTACGAGACGGACATGTACCCAGGGATGTACGAACCTGAGTAATGTAGCGCAGTAAGTGAAGTAGAAAGGCACAAATAGTATGAACATGTGTAGCATATAGGCATTTGTCTTACTACCACTAAATGTTGTACGTGCAATGCACGGTGATATTATGATGTACGTGCCTAAGTACTCTACTACTCCCTCTGTTCCTAAATATAAGTCTTTGTAGAGATTTCACTATGAACCACATACAGATGTATATATATGCATTCTAAGTATAGATTCATTCATTTCGCTCCGTATGTAGTCACCTAGTGGAATCTCTACGGAGGGAGTACTATATTAATTGGAGGCACATATTAGGTTTTATATTTGTTTATGTGTATGGTCCGAGACCTTCCAACTAGACGCGTCTTTCTCTCCGGGTCGCACTTTGTACTGTTATATACTACTAGTACTACGTGTGGTCTCCGACCTAGAAGTGGAAGAAGTGGAGAAGCTCTACCACGCTGTTCATGTCCCACTCCTTTCGCTGACGTGTGGCACATCCAGCATGTGCTGTGTTTCGCACTCCTTCATCGTAAGAGTTGAAACGCTAGCTTTCATCAAAAATAAAAAATAAATATAAATCAGCAGTGATACTATACCACGCGGTTTCCTTGCTCCTCGATATCGGAAAGAATACTTTCGTTCACCGACATGTGGGACGTCGACCATCCTGGTCCACTTGCCATGCACGCAGAACTCCAAGGGAGAGTCACCCCGGTCGTCGCGCCGCAGTAATAATGACTAATGAGCCATCAAATCACAGGCCCAACCTTTCCCACTGTAAAGTTGCTCGGATGAAGGAACCATCATGACTGCGTTGAATTCCGCTTCTTGAAGAAAACTACTGTACTAGCAATACTGCTAGCTACCGTAGTACTGTACCCCAGCGGAGGCCTCCTTTGGTTCATAGGATAGGAATTTTATAGGAATAGGAAAATCATCGGAAGTGAGATGACATGCATCTCAATTCTTGTAGAGAAAGAGATGCCATTTGATGCATAAGATAGGAATTTTTCCATTGAGTCTAGGCTAATGTACAGGTAATTTGCTCTAAAAACTACAGTAGTAACTAGTACTGGTACATGCTCATAATTAATTAAACAAATGTACGGGCGACACAGACACACACACTAACTACTAGTACTACTACTTCTAACATGCTGGCCAGACGCTGTCGTTCTCCTTCCCGGCTTTGTCGGTGACACCCCACCGTGCTTGGATCTCCGCCAAGCTCTCCTCAGCAACGCGTGCGTCCTCTTCTTTCTTGCGGCGGCGGGACTCTCTTTTCTTGAGTGCTTTCTGCCTTTTTCGCTTCCTCTGTGCGGCTTGGCCGCCTCTTGCTCTACCGCCCATTTGGCCTTTGTAGCTTCAAAGTCCGCCCATGTAGGTGTGAGGTCGCGAGCGGCGATCAACTCGGCACGGCGGGATGCCATCGCTTCCCTACCATTTTGTGTGCGGTCGTGGGCGGCGAGGAACTCGGCGCGGTGGGATGCCATCGCTACCTTACCGGTTAGTGTGCGGCGCGGTGGCATGAACGACGCTTGGTGAGAGCTCTGGGGTGGAGTGGCCGGACAACCGTATAGTGCATTGGTTTGTCAAGAGCTCAAGGACAGACAACGAAGAAAATTTGGATTCCCCTTCAATCCTGGTCATTTATTACCGCACATGGTTACTTTCCGTAGCCTGTGGAAACTGTGTGCGCTGACCCTATTGTGGGTTGCTTTCTAATTGGCTGCCACCATAGCCACGCGGATCGCGCTCATGCACCATGATCGAATGGCATTCCACGTCCCTATCATCACACCCGTGTAGCTGTAGCTGGGATTTGATGTTTCTGCACTTCCGTCCTGGTTGATGCATGTAACTACAAATAATATCACTAGAAACTATGTTTACTAGTATGGTACACGTGCATTGCACGCATGAGATTTGGCAACCAAATTATGAATAAATACCACACTATAGCATGTAAGCTTTGAGTCATATATGCATGATGTAGATGTTTGTTTAATTCTTATAGTTCATCTCATTCAAAATCAATAGTTTTTATAAAAAGTTAATCTATTTTAAGATTCATTGAATTGTGCATTGTAAAGCATAAAGTAAAAACTATTATAGGGGTATAGATATTGAAATATGAATCCAACGATATAATTTTTGGTGACACGCATTATTATTTTCTTAGTTCAATCTGTGGTCAAAATTTGGTGGTAATAAATTTCTACAAAATGCACATAATGCCCTAAATATGGTAAATGAACCCGGAGAAGTGCCAAATTTGAACACGGTGCTTTGTAGGGTGTATGTTGATCGTAGAAAAAAAAGTGAACTGCCACATTAATTGAGTTATACTTTTGCAAACTACAAAAACAATATACCACCACGCCAGCGTCTGACCGCCCTGGCCCACCGAAACCCCTTCCATCGCTAGCGCGCGCTTCCCGCCTGAAATTGTCACCGTCGCTCCAGAACGTCAATGCCGCATTCACGCCCGACGCGACCTCTCACTGGCGCCGGCATTGCAGCAACGCGACGGCCGAGAGAGCGCCACCCGCGCGGCATCCCAGTGCAAGCGACTGGTGGCTATAACATGTTGCCATGTCATCTATAGCCTATGTAATAGCCAACATGTATAGTAGTGAGCTACAAAGAAGTACTACTTTTTTACCACATGGCCCACCATACACTCTCACATAGTTTCTTGGAGCCCGTTCTATAGCCGACTGTAAATCTACAGCCTGCTTATCTTCTCTCTCCTCTTCTCTTTCATCCAACTCAGCAAAGATATAGTATTTTAAGCCTTACAGCCCGCCTACGTCACCTTATTATACTTGCTCTTAATGACATCATGACCATCCGTCCATTTGCTGCCCACATTAATGACACACGGCTGCCGATGAACCTACTCTGGCGCCAGCCGTCCGTCCGTCTGCCGCTGCTCATTGCATTCGTCCGCTATATTAACTTCAGCCCCAGCCATAGCCAAAGACCCATAGTCATTCTCCTCTGGTCCCTTCCTTCTGTCGGCACCACTCCAACCATGGCCTCCTCGCGCTCCGAAGTTCTCTTGGATGTACAGTCGCAGGAGCAGACGAAGGACATCGCCGGCTCCACTCCGGGTGCGCTCCAAAGTTCTCTTGGACGTACTGTCGCAGGAGTAGACGAAGGACATCGCCGGCTCCCCCCGGCTGCCCTCCGCCGCCACGACCACAAAGCCTGCGCGCGTGCGCGGGCACAACCGGCAGACGGGAAGAGTAGTACATGGTAGGTCACTGCCGCTCTGGTCCCAGGAAGGCCACCGCTCCTCCACTCAGTCGACGCCAAGCTTGGTGGGGTCAACATCGGCGGCCGATTAGCCGCTTGACGGTGACTTGGAGGCGGAAATCTTCAGAACCATGTGCTCCGGAGGAGGAGGTTATGGAGGCAGAGCTGGACAAAGCTGAGGCGGATGAGGAGGAGGCAAAGGCAATAGCCGGAGTGTCATTTCTCAGGGCTCATGGCCGGACATGGTGGTCAGGTGCCGGCGGTCGTTTAGATTAGGTTTACAGTAGGTTTTAGTACGGTTTGTGCAAAATATGTAATGAATTTCGTCCGGTTTATAGGAAAAGTTTTCGAAATGTAATGAATTTCATTCGGTTAATATGAAAGTTGCTTTGTTTGCACGAATTTCATCCGGTTAGTTCATATAGTTGTCAAAAGGTATGCGGGCAGCATTGGATGGCATCCTATGGCATCAGTGTCCTCGAACAGATGCCGGTATAAATTTGTGGGTCAGCGCTGGAGATGCCCTAACTATCATGCTATAATCGCTAATAGTGCTCCATTATTTCACAGGGAACAGTTATCCCAAGATCAAAATCAGATCCGCCGTGTTTCGCACTCCTCCCTCATAAGAGTGGAGACGCTTGCTAACATAAAAATAACAAGTGGACAGCACTGTAGCACATCATATCACTCAAACCCACTAGGCAAAACTAGCCCACCTAACGCACGGGAAAGCCCCGCCCTCGTCATTTTGTTCTGGATTTCTATCGATCGATCGCACAAAAATGTTACACTTTGCAAGTTCAAAAGGAAAAGGCGGCACACTTAAAGCACGCCTGTCGCGTTCGTGTCGCACCCCCGACATTCGGTCTCGCACGCTACTCACCAAAGGGGACACGCGTTGTCTTGCATTTTCACTGATATGTGGGACTGCAATTGAATAAACCGTCGGTAGCCGAAATGTAATCGCTCGGCGGGCGTCGGCTGAGAAGTGAGAGACGGGGGAGGGAGAAGAGATCACCCGCCCACCGCACACTAACTCCAAGATGGTGATAATGTGAGGTGGGCCATGCGGGAGTCCGGACCGCTCCCAAGCCCGCTTCTGACCGCCCTGGCCTATAAGCCCGCTTATGTGGAGGAGAGAGGCATTGAAAAAATGAAGGAGTGGGCTCTAATGCAAGATCCCGTCTCTACACGTGCTCCTAGGTATAAAAAAATATTTGTGTCTAAAAAAAGAAGGTAAAAAACATTTGAGAGGAAATAGAAAGAGAGAAAATGAGAAAAAGTTGTAAACTTATAGCCAACCTTATAGTCAACACTATGGTACATGAGGAAGGAGGGAGTTGTGCACATGCCAAGTTCACTGGGCTGCCGTGTTTCACACTCCTCCATCGTAACAATGGAGACAATAGCTTCATTAAAAATAAACAAATGAATACTCCTTGCTCGTCCTCGATATCGGAAAGAATACTTTCATTCGCCGACATGTGGGACGTCAACCATCCTGGTCCACTTGCCATGCACAAAATTATAGTGCACCACACAGTACTACAGGGGAGAGTCACCCCGGTCGTAGCGCCGCAGTAATAAATGACTAATGAGCCGTCAAATCGCAGGCCCAACCCCAGTTGTAGTTGCTCGGACGAAGGAACCATCATGACTTCGTTGAATCCGCTTCTTCAAGAAAACTTACTGTACCCGCAATACTGCTACCACACGCGCAGTCTGGACGCCGCTGTAGCACGTCATATCACTGAAACCCACTAGGCCAAACTAGCCCGCCTAGGATTTGTACGTCTCTGTACTGCTATGATTTTTTGTAGCACATGTATTCTTTGTCAATCTAACAACTAGAAAGAAATGGAGGGTCTTTCTCTCTCTCTAGATCTCTCTCCATCCGACAACCCCTCTAGCACACGTACACACTCTCTGTAGCACTCCGAAAGTACGACATCACTACACATTCACGCTTCCAGCAAAAAAATTACACATTCACTCATGTTACAAGTACGTGCCAATTTTGCTGGCTATTAATGTGAATGTATCCATGAACCAACTCTTTGAGTTTGATGTGAATTAATGTATAATTGTGGACTATTGTCTGATCGATCGCTAAGCCTACAATTTTAGGAGCTTGGGCTATTGGCCGGTCGAAGATGGATCAGACCTATAAGCGTACCATGAGCTCATCAGCCCCAACGTTTCTCTTTGGTGAGTGTTTGCAAGTACTATATCTTGCACAGTAGCTAGCCTACTAACACCAAGAATCATCAAACAAGCCCTGCTGATATGATAAATAGTTCAAACTTACATCTAAGAATGCCATATATTACATCAAAAGCTGGTGAGGATACATCTGTTTCCATAACTCGGTGAGGGTTCGCATGATTCACTATCAAACAAAAGTAGCAAGTACCGCCCACACAAGACAGTGCACTAGCCCTAAGATGGTTTGATAACACGCATCGTTCTGGTAATTAAACACAATGCAAACTACATTGAAGGATTAGCGCGATCTACTATTTCTTGGCATCGATCTCTCGGGCAATGTCCACAGCACGGACAGCGGCAGCGGCATGGGAATCGATCTCTGGGGCAATGTCCACAGGATGGACCGCGACATCAGAATCGATCTCTGGGGCGATGTCCATAGGACGGACAACAGCTTGGGAATCGATCTCTGGGGCGATGTCCACAGGATGGACCGCGACATCGGAATCGATCTCTGGGGCGATGTCCACAGGACGGACCGCGACATCGGAATCGATCTCTGGGGCGATGTCCACAGGACGGACCGCGACATCGGAATCATCAAGGACGTCCATCGGCACCTGCACAACACTAACATATTAGCAAGCACATTGCAAATAATCAAAAACCACAATTATGGTAAGCCATTTTTTTTACCTTGTGCAGCTCACCGGGGGATCCCATCCCTCCGGGGGCCATCTCCTCGATGGGGGCCATCACCTTGCCAGGGAAATACTGCTTCTCAACGGCGACTATCTCCTCAAACTCGTCCTTGAGCCTCTCATAGGTGGCCATTAGAGTTTCTGGGGTAGGCATGGTGGGGCCCTTGCTATTTTCCCGCTTTCTTGGTTGAGGAGTTCGTCCGCCAACATCGTCAACTCTTTGGCCAGTGCTTGTTTCTTGGAGTTCTTTGTCTCTATGGGTTGGCCCGCCAACATGGCCAACTCATTGGCCGGTGCTCGCTTCTTGGCGATCTCTGTCTCGAGTGGGTTGTCCACCGGCAACTCTTTGCCTAGTGCTCCAGGATCCATCAACAAACTGACAAACAAAAAGCAATCGAAAGGAAACCACAATCGCAATGAAAACGGGAAAATAATAGGTAGTGAGAATCGGTCGGTGCTTCGCAAAAAGAAGATTCTTGGAATGAAAATATAGTAGCGTCACTAATTCGTCCACCTTTCCTTCATCGGTACAGAAGAAAAATGGCAGAAGTGAGTAGCCCGGAGTGAGGTTTTCTTCAAGATAGGGGAGAAAGGGCTTCATAGAGCGTTCTGGTGAAATGATGGTTGCTTCGTCCCGTCCAACTTCGAGGCCACTTTACCACTGCTGGTAAAGGTGTGGGTTTTGTGATATGATGGGTCATGACGACCACACCGGGGTGACTGCTGAGTCTCCACTGTAGCATCTCGCTGTGATTTGGTGGATGGCACGTGGGCCCGGATGCTTGATGCCCCGCATGTAATAGAGCATCTAGTCATAGAGTTTGGATGACAGACGAGGAGCTCCGTCCTGGTTTATTGGTCCCTATGATAATCTTTGCCAAATTTTGACTATAAATTTAACTAACCAAATGTTCATGCATGGCACAAAAAATTACATCATTGAAAACTATGTTCAAATACGAATCCAAGGATATAATTTTTGTTAACATGCACTAACATTTTGTCAGTTAAATCTTTGGTCAAAATTTAGCACAAATTACAAAGGGGACCAATAAAGACTGTACTCTCACATTTTGTTTTGAGGATACTCCCACATACAAAATATAAATAATAATGCATGTTGGTGCAGCCCACGTTTCCGATAATTTGAGCCGTGGGCTTGTTCACAATATTTACGAGGCGGTGGTTATTCACTTTATGGAGGGTCTAGTACTAGACTTGAATGATACAAAGTGCGACCTGGCGCACCGTTAGGGCAGGAACAAAAGCTCGTAGCTCGCAAGCAATGATCCCTCGATAGTTCGGCTTGTTATCCTCGTGGGTCGCTTCTTAATGAACAAAGCCAATCATCAATTTCTTAAGGAGCTTAACGAACCAGCTAACAAGTTTCATGCTAAGTTCGTTAGTAACAACACAACACATGTTTCATCTTATGTTAATTTTATTTTAACGAGCTTCGAACGAACCAAGCCGAGTAGGATTTTTTGCTCGTTAATCTTTCATTGCTTAACAAGCTGAGCCTTAACACCACGAGCTTAACGAGCACGAACTTAACGAGCCAAGCAGCTCATTAATCCACCACTGCACACCACTTGGAATAAGCAGGTAGCTATCTCAAAAACCAATCAACAACTAAAAAAAAGGCGACCTGGCACGTACACAATTTTAAACGATTGTTTTGATGGAGTGAAAAAACAAAACTACCCCACTGTACATATATATATAGGCAGGAGCCTCCACGCTTGCTTGCTAGGCTTGCTCTATTCACACACTCTCATCCTCTCCAGATCTAAACAAGATAGCGGTGGTAACACTGTCTTTCTATCCTCACCGCTGGTTACAGATCCGGACGTATCCCCTCCACCGGTGAAGGGGAGGAGGGGCAGCATTTAGGCTATCGTCGACAGCAGGGGAGGAGACCCACTGCCGGTCGCACCGTTATCTCTGGCCGAGCGTCGGCACGGGAGGTCCTCCGATCCCTTTGTCGCTGCCCTAGTGTGGGCTGATCCGACCTCCCGCCGCCCACCTATCCACACCCCGACGACCTTCAGGTATATCTTCCTTCGAAATTGGCCTAGATCTACTTCCCCAGCTCGCTACGTCGCTGCATGTGCATCGTTTTCTACCTCTCAGCCCCCCTCATAGCTAGGCTCGATCGATTGTTAAAGGTAAAGCTACTTCATGGAGTTGAATCTTGTACTTGGTTCAAACAAGAAATAAAGGGGGAAAATTTAGTATGTACATCGGACTTGGTACAAACAGGAAAGAAAGGTGGTGAAAGTAGTACAGACTGGTCATCCAACCAGTCTCTTTGTCGAAAAGGGAAATATAGGGGAAACGCTGTACACAGTGGTATGACCAAGACTAGATTTGCTTTACACACATACGAATAGGTGGCTAGAGTGAACAAAAATGGGACCTACACAGATATGTTGCTTGGATGTTTGTTTCTCGGGGTCTGAATCACCACTTTATGCCCCGGTTTAGGTACATGGTGCTGGACTGCTGGTGCACCCACTGTCCCATGCCCTTATAGCAAATATTTAGCTGTTCTTAATCTAATGCCCCTGGTAAAATAAGGCCATGCCACGGTTATAAGCCATGACAAGTTTAACCAATTGTTTTTGCCAGTAATTGTTTGAGACTCTGATTGTTTCCTCTGTAGTTTTTTGTGCAAACAGGGATATCCATTTCACCTCGTTGCTATTGCGACCTTTT
Organism: Thinopyrum elongatum; assembly: GCA_011799875.1. Classification (NCBI taxonomy): domain Eukaryota; kingdom Viridiplantae; phylum Streptophyta; class Magnoliopsida; order Poales; family Poaceae; genus Thinopyrum; species Thinopyrum elongatum. Next base: position 527,473,113 of record CM022298.1, read on the forward strand.
GGTGCACTGCACAAAACACTTCTTAAAAGAAGTGACTTTTATGCTGTTTAACTGGAATGTCACACCGGAACCGTTGGTTCATTTTGGTGGAACTGCACAAAGGAAGATCTATGTTCCAATCTTCATCCTCCATATTGGCACCATAACCTTTCTTTAGGTAAGAATGATATTTAATGCATATGTTCACCTCCATTTTGCGACTGCCATGAGAAAATAATGCTATTGTTTACTAGTACACTTGTACTCCCTCACTGACAAAACCAAATCTAAAATAGAAGGCCAATCATGTACTTGGTTTCACCAATTGGTGAGGAGAAAGAGAAATAGAGCAAAAAGAGGAAGACGAAGAAGAAGAAGAAGAAGAAGAAGAAGAAGAAGAAGAAGAAGGAAATGAAGAAGATCACACGATGGTACCGTCCTATGTTATCCTGACATCTTGCTAGTGGTATTGTATTGATGTGTTGCTACTAGTCTTAATTTACTTGAAGAAATGCACTTGTAGTACGTAGCAGAGTAGTAGTTGGCTTGACGACACATCATACTAATTAACTGGATTCTGGATGCATGTGTGACCCAGCTCTACATGATCAATAGTGCCAAGGTGATCTTGCTGAAGCCGAGGCCTCAGTCGAGGCTATTCACGGGCTCCGGCAATGTCTCCCTTACATGTGAGACGATCCTCCAGGAGCCCTTCCACTTCTGCTGTCTCTCCTACAAGGTCACTTAATGAATTAGGAGTACTAAAGTAGCACTAATTAATTGCTTTCTAATTTTGCTGTCGGAGTTCAACAAATCTTTAGTAGCACCCTATACTGAATCATGTACGTGTGTATGTGTGTTTGTGGAGGTGAACCATGTGGTGGAGCAGGGAGGGGAACTTGGTAGTGTCATGACATAATAATGTTATTGTTTTGCATGTCAATTTATTGCCACTGGTTCAATGAGGCAATGTTTTGCTACTGTATTGTCCATCACGAATTTGATGCTACTATTAAAGTAATATGCTAATGTCTTTCTATCCTGTCGCACTAAGCTAATGAAGGTTTCACCTCGTTCCTACTTGTGCAAACATGGATCATGTTGTGCCAATTGTACATTTTAGTGGAACTGCACAAGAGAATACAATGAACTATATCCCAGCCAGTGCTTTAACTCTGCTAGAAGTTCTTGATAATCTTTCGATATAATCTCACCACTGGTAAACAAGAGTGATGTCAACCATACATTTGAAGTGCACAAAAATATGTACTATTGAATGATTCCAGTGAGTGCTTTATCATCTCTTCTGGGACTACTTGAATAAGCTTCTTGCTCAGGTTGGTACTGGCCTAAGGCCTTCATCCATATTAGTTTTCTGTCATCTCTATTTGTATCGTGCTACTGTGTTGCTACTGTCATGAGAAACTCCTTTATCTTTGCACCTTAAATTTTTGCAACCTATGATACATGGTAATGCTTTGAGTGTTGAGCTAATTGGCACTGATTAAATAAACTAATACCTCTCTTTAAGCAAGACTACTATGTTGCTAACTTCACCCATTAATGTAATGAGGGTGCTTCTATTTGTTAGTGTATGTTTCATCAAATAGTCCCATTATTACAGTAATCTCACTCTCTCAATATATGTGCCAACAGGGATGCTCGATTTTGGTGGAACTGCACAAAAACTTTTGGTGCTTCATTGCCTCGATTGCATCCTTCCTTTCCTGTCAGTCGCTTATCTCAGCTTCCAGTCAAAGGAAATAGTAATTGATATGCTTCCTCACACAGGTTGGTACCGGTCTTTATCCTGATTATTGTGCTTGTCATATGTATTGGTAATATGGTATTGTGCTACTATTGGCCGATTTTATAAAGGAGTAACTTGGAGCCTGAACTCGCAGGCAAATCATTACATTGGGCGATTTCAGTAGAACTGCACAAAAAGAACAGACGGACAGATACTTATGCTTCTGGTATGTACTCCAAAGTTCACTTCGACAAGCATCGATGTTGACAAGAAGAAGTGCGAGAGTGAACGCCAACAATATTGCTTGGCGCATAGCCCAGAAAAATGCAGTCCAGTTTTTTTTCCCAACTTGTTCCTTTTGGTTATCGGCACATATGGTAGCGAACTGTATGGCATGGAGTCTAAAGATTCCAGACAAGTTGGTTGATGCGTATATTCATCTGGCACTTAATTAGTCTGCACGCCAGGGATGCTCCATTTTAGTTGAACTGCACAAAAAATTTGGGTGGTTCATTTTATCGACCACCTCCTTTCTTGTCTGCAATGTAGAATTTTGGAGAGCTACAGGACCAAGATGAGCCAGTAAACTAGTTGGATGAAAGTAGTGGCCAAGTTGCTCAAACCTCCCTCAGCATCGAGGCCACTATCTCGAGGATAAACCTACAAGCAAAGTTCAGATTGTCTGTGCTGCCTCTTATGTACTCGAAAGTTTGCTCATACAAGCATTAATTTTAGCAAGAAGTACCACCGAGTGAACACCATTTACCAGTATGTACCCTAGGTAATTAAAGTTTGTCCATGATTGATATTGGCTGTGATCTCCCAATCATTTGGATGCGTAAACATGCTGAACATGTGTATATCTGAATCTTTTTGTGAATGTTATCTATGAATATTGTCTTGTGATCTATCAATCATTTGGATGCATAGACATGTTGAACTTGTGTATATATCAATCTTTTGAGTTATTGATTGTGAATGTTGGCTATGAATATGAACGTGTCATGTGAACCTGAGTTTGTTACGAATGTTTACCTTTTCTGTTGTACTTCTGTGTGAACTTGTTAGAATGTCTACTGTGGGATTGTGACGTGTGAGTGTCAACGGCACTCCTTCCCGAGAAGAATTGCACCTGCTTGTTAGGGTAGCAACGGCGCATCAGCTCTTTTTTTATCTTTTTTCTCTGTCTTCCCCCCTCCCCCGCTCGACCCCTGCCATAATGTTTTCGGCCTCAAAACAAACATAGTACTGTGTTGTTTTTGGGCCTTGATGAAAAATCAAGTGCTGTTTTTTGTAGGTTGGCCCGCCCAGCAAATGGGCTGCTAGTCCACCACGGTCTGGGAGGCTAAAAATACAAGTTGTATGGTGCAGAGGCAAGTAAAAAAATGCCATCGAGAGCCATCCACTAAAAAAAACCGCGTCTGATGTGCTTCTTCAGTCGCGCCGCCGGCCCCCTCTTTAATCCAGTTCGCTCCATTCCCCAACCACCAGCACGGGACGGAAGTTTATTTCCCCCTTGCGCTGCCGGGGGATTGAAGAGGCGCGGCATCAAATCCAACACCGGCGATGGCTTCTTGTCCAAGTGATTTTCAGATAAGAAACTGCATGTTTCAGAGGCAGAGCATTTAAATCAACGCGCACGTTTCAAACATGAATAGCAGAATGTTGGAAATTTTATTCATGGTAAAAAATGGAACTAACAACAAGTTAACATCATGTTGATCAACATTCATGTATAGCACATCTTCATATGATGCAAAGTCAAAAAGATATTCTATTTTCAAAATGGCAAGACAATGTTGAGTGTGCGAAAAACTGGGTAAACTAGGGAAGAAATTATGGCAAGTGTTAGATATTTTTAAACCGCACCAGTTGGAATCGAACTCGGGCAGTACAGCTTTTGGGTGAGAGGGCTGTAGCCACCGGGCTAGTGCAGTATGTATGAAAGAATGAAGGCGTCTTCCCTGGCTCCGGTTCTTTCCCGTCCGTGTGCGCTCGTCGTGGCGCCGCCGTATGCCGTTGTCAACATGCTCAACAAATGAGAGGAATCCGGAGAGGACTGTACGCCAAGAGGCTAATAGTGGGGACCCACCAGGTCCAAGCCGTACGCAAGCAAGTGCCTCATTGGAAAAAAGCTTCCTCCTAATTGTATACTGACGTTGGGGCCCACGGGTTTGTCAACCCAGTCAATAAACGAAATAAATTTCCAACGATGACTGTCATCGGGGAGCTTTTTTTAGGGGTATCGGGGATCTTTTTTTTTGCGGGAAAGGGGTATCGGGGATCTAGCTAGTATCATTTTTTCAGAGGGCGAACAAGTATCAGCTAGGCCTAGGTTTTGTTTTTTAACATGCGTAGCCCACGACATACCGAGACAGTGGTTTCAACTTATTTTTCGAGGTCCATGATGTACGTACCGGCCTATGGGCCTCCGAGCGTAGGGTTTACTTTTTCTTAAACATCGGCAGCCCAATGTATTTTTTTTTTAATAAAATGCAGATCTCTGTTCTATTTATCTATATATAAGAATAATAATGTAGTGTCCAATTTATGTTTTCGCTTCTAACCACATTATATATATTTATATTATTACTATTATCATATATTTAATTTTTTTGTGGGGATATATTTAATAGAAACTTATATATACATTATAAAAACATCCCACGTCTTATTAACTTATAAAAATAAATGTTTAACAGAAGTTGGCAAGGAAAATCCTAGTTGTTTTTGACTCTCAAGCAAGGAAAATCCTGGTGATTGCGTACAAAAGCTTGCGAAGATTTTAAGGACCAATGTAATAATAACGCACTCCTTTTTCTTTTGAGCAATAACTCGCTAATTTGTAAATTTTATATATAATAAAATGTGTAGCTCCGGTTTCTTTTTTGATATTAATTGCTCCTTATATCCTAACATTATATATAGAACAAGCCCAGCTAATTCGTGTATTTCAAGAAAGTGCAAATGGGCTGTGATTTCTTAGAAAAAAATAAATGGGCCGCATTGACGCAAAATTATTTGTTCACCCAGCCCAGCAAATGGACTGTAAATTCAAGAAAACATGGGTTAAATATATGCCACATTTTTGCAGGCTGACATGTGGGCCAATATGTCGAAGCCGATGCAAGGCGTTGTCAACTTAGTCAACAAATGATTCTGTCATCGATAGCCGTTGGATTTACATCTAACGGCTGGCATTCATCTTCAATCTCTCGTCTTCTTCCTCCAGCGCCGCCGGGACCACTTGCTCCCGCCTCCAGCTGCTAGCAGCTCTGCTTAGCACGCTTCGCTGCGAAGCGCTACCCCACCACCGGCCAAGCCACCCCTTCACTCCTCCTGTTATTCTCCGCCGACTGTAGAACCACGCCGCACCAGAACTAGTTAACCCTCGTACACCTCTCCGTCTGCGACTCCACTACCTTGTCTTCCCATCACCAACTCGTTGCCGTCCAGGGCCTCGCCGTCATCCACCGCCTTGGTGCGCTCGGCGCGGCGTGGTCAACGTGATCAACAAACGAGAGTCATCGGAAGAGGACTGTACGTGGACAGGCTGACAGTGGGGACGCACCAGGTCCATGGACGCACGCATGCAACCGTCTCCTTATTACGCGAAAATAAAATTATTCCTCCCCCTGAAAGCTGGGACCCACCATGTATATCTTCGCAAGGAAGAAAGTGCCTCCTTATTCCTGCCCCTGATAGCTGGGACCCACCAGCTACATCTTCGCTCGCAAGGAAGTGTCTCCTTATTACGCAAAAAAATGATTCCTCCCCCTGACAACTGGGACCTAGCAGCTATATCTTCGCACGCAAGGAAGTGCGTCCTTATCCTCCCTGATAGCTGGGACCTACCCGGTCGAAGCATACATAGCGTTGTCTATCTTGTCGCGAACGTGTACATACATACTGGTGGATTGGTCACTATACAACGATGAACCGTGGCCGAGTAAGTAGCGGCACATGTCATAGTAGAGCGCCCCACATAGCAGTTCAGGCTGTCCCGTCTAAACCGTGTACTCGTACATACAGCCACATGCCAAAAAATATGGCCACATATGTACATACGAGCGGGGTCTCGAAACGTGTACTCATGCATACCGACGGCCAGGGCTCGTGTACATGGAGAGGCAACGGACGGCAGTGACGTCGGCAGCTAACCGGCTGGATCGGAATGGAGGAAACAATGTCGTGTCCACCGGGAGCCAAGTGACTGGGTCAAAACGCGTCCTGTTCATCGGGAGCGAAGCCACTGGGTCAGAACGCGTCGTGTTCATCGAGAGCCAACCGGCTTGGACAGAACAACGGGAACAGGGTCTGGCGTACCGCAAAACGGAGCAAACGGCCTTTTGTTCGACCGCGTACGGTCAAAACGGGGTCCACTTCATCGGGAAGGGTCTGGTGTATAGCAGAACGGAGGAAACGGCCTTCTGTTCGAGTGCCTATGGTCGAAACGGGGTCCTGTTCATTAGGAGGGGTCTGGTGTACCGCAAAACGGAGGAAACGGACTTCTGTTGGAGCGCTACGGTCGAAACGGGGGTCCTGTTCATCGGGAGGGGTGTGGCGTACCACAAAACGGGACTCCACGGGTTACTGTTTACCCACCGTCGACTTCCTTCAGCCTCTACCTGTACTGTTCATCCACTGCCTCTTCCTCCAGCCTCCACCAGCTATTGTTCATCCACGGGCTATTGTTCATCCAGCCCTCCACCGGCTACTGTTCAACCAGTAGGAAGAATTTCTGGCGCCGTTGCCAGGGAGGTTCTACATCAAGCCTACCAAGTACCCACCATAAACTCTCATCTCTTGCATGACATTATTCGCCATTTGCCTCTCGTTTTCCACTCCCCCACTTCTAAAATGATTTCAGAAAAACAAAAAAATATTTGCCTTTTTATTCGCCCTTCTTCCGTTTGTCTTTTTGTTCACTTTTTGGTTGCTTGTGTGCTAGATTGCTTGCTTTGTCACGATGAATCAAGAGAATACCAAGTTGTGTGACTTTTCCAATACTAATAATAATGATTTTATTAGTAGTCCGATTGCTCCCGCCACTAGTGCGGAGTCTTATGAAATTAATGCCGCTTTGCTGAATCTTGTTATGAAAGATCAATTTTCTGGCCTTCCTAGTGAAGATGCCGCATCCCATCTAAATACTTTCGTTGAGTTGCGTGATATGCAAAAGAAAAAAGATGTGGATAATGATATTGTTAAATTGAAGCTATTTCCGTGCTCTCTACGAGATCGTGCTAAAACTTGGTTTTCATCTTTGCCTAAAAATAGTATTGATTCATGGAATAAGTGTAAAGATGCTTTTATTTCCAAGTATTTTCCTCCTGCTAAGATCATCTCCCTTAGGAATGATATAATCAATTTTAAGCAACTTGATCATGAACATGTTGCACAATCTTGGGAGAGGATGAAATTGATGATAAGAAATTGCCCTACTCATGGTTTAAGTTTATGGATGATCATACAATTTTTTTATGCCGGATTGAATTTTGCATCTAGAAATCTTTTAGATTCCGCCGCGGGAGGTACTTTTATGGAAATTACATTAGGAGAAGTTACTAAACTCCTAGATAATACTACGGCTAATTACTCTCAATGGTATACCGAAAGATCTTCCATTAGTAAAAAAGTGCATGTGATTGAAGAAATTAATACTTTGAGTGAAAAGATGGATGAATTAATGAAATTATTTGCTAGTAAGAGTGCTCCTATTGATGCTAATGATATGCCTTTGTCTTCTTTGATTGAGAATAATAATGACTCTATGGATGTGAATTTTGTTGGTAGGAACAATTTTGGTAACAACGCTTATAGAGGGAATTTCAACCCTAGGCCTTTTCCTAGTAATCCTTCTAATAATTATGATAATTCCTACAACAATTCTTATGGAAATTATAATAAGATGCCCTCTGATCTTGAGAACAATATTAAAGATTTTATTAATTCCCAAAAAGTTTTCAATGCTATGGTTGAAGAAAAATTGCTCAAGATTGATGATTTGGCTAGGAACATTGATAGAATTTCTCTTGAGATTGATTCTTTGAAAATTAGATCTATGCCACCCAAGCATGATATTAATGAATCTATGAAAGCTATTAGAATTTCTATTGATGAATGTAAAGAAAGAACCGCTAGGATGCGTGCTAAGTGAGATTGGTTTGTAAGAGCGTGTTCTTCTAGTTTTTGCGAGAATAATGATGAAGATCTTATAGTGATTAGTGTAACTCCTTTTGAATCTTTGTTTTCTAATATAAATCTTCATAAAGATGGGACTAGAGATGAGTAAACTTTAGCTAAAAGGTGTCCCAATGATTCGCAGTTTATAGATCTTAATGCAAAAATTGATAAAAGTGGGATTGGAGTGGTCAAAACTTTAAGTAGCGATGCACCACTCTTTTGGATTTCAAGTAATTTAATTATGATAATTGTTCTTTGATAGATTGTATTTCCTTGTTGCAATCCATGTTGAATTCTCCTCATGCTTATAATCAAAATAAAGCTTTTACTAAATATATCATTGATGCTATGATGAAATCTTTTGAAGAAAAACTTGAGTTGGAAGTTTCAATCCCTAGAAAGCTTTATGATAAGTGGGAACCTACTATTAAGATTAAAATTAAAGATTATGAGTGCCATGCTTTGTGTGATTTGGGTGCTAGTGGATTCCACTATTAAGAAACCTGTGGGAAGGATTAATGATGTTCTTATTGTTGCAAATAGGAATTATGTGCCTGTAGATTTCATTGTGCTTGATATAGATTGCAATCCTACATGTCCTATTAGTCTTGGTAGACCTTTCCTTAGAACAATTGGTGCAATTATTGATATGAAAGAAGGAAACATTATATTTCAATTTCTGTTAAGGAAGGGCATGGAACACTTTCCAAGAAATAAAATTAAGTTGCCATATGAATCTAGTATGAGGGCTACTTATGGATTGCATACCAAAGATGACAATACCTAGATCTATGTTTTATGCCTAGCTAGGGGCATTAAACAATTGCGCTTGTTGGGAGACAACCCAATTTTATTTTTATGTTTTATGTTTTTGGTTCTGTTCTTGAATAAATACACATTATTACCTCTGTAGTAATTGTGTTTTGGTGTTTTAATTAGTGTTTTAGCCAAGTAAGACCTTTGAGATGGCTTACGGTGATAGTTGATTTGATCTTGCTGAAAAACAGAAACTTTTGCGTCCAGTTGCAGAATTTTATTAATTCACAGAAGCAACGAAAAACTCTCAATTTTTTACACACGATTGATATAAAATTTCCTCTGTTGTCCTAATTTTTCAGAATTTTGGAGTTACAGAAGTATATCAAATATTGGGATCTTCACAGACTATTCTGTTTTTGACAGATTCTGTTTTCTATGTGTTGTTTGCTTATTTTGATGAATCTATGGGTAGTATCATGGGGTATGAACAATGGAAAAGTTGGAATATAGTATATATTACACCAATATAAATAAATAATGAGTTCACAACAGTACCTAAAAGTGGTGATTTATTTTCTTATACTAACGGATCTCATGAGTTTTCTGTTGAGTTTTTTGTTGTGAAGATTTCAAGTTTTGGGTAAAGATTTAATGGACTATGGAATAAGGAGTGGCAAGAGCCTAAGCTTGGGTATGCCTAAGTCACCCCAAGGTAATATTCAAGGAAAACCAAGCATCTAAGCTTGGGGATACCCCGGATGGCATCCCCTCTTTCGTCTTCAATCCATCGATAAATTTACTTGAGGCTATATTTTTATTCACCACATGATATGTGTTTTGCTTGGAGCGTCTTGTATGATATGAGTCTTTGCTTTTTAGTTTTCCACAATCATCCTTTCTGTACACACCTTTTGAGAGGGACACGCATGAATCATGATTTATTAGAATACTCTATGTGCTTCACTTATATCTTTTGAGCTAGGCAATTTGCTCTAGTGCTTCACTTATATCTATTTAGAGCACGGAGGTGGCTTTATTTTATAGAAATTGTTGAACTCTCATGCTTCACTTATATTATTTTGAGAGTCTCTAAACAGCATGGTAATTTTCTTAGGTTATAAATTTAGTCCTAATATGATGGGCATCCAAGAGGGATATAATAAAAACTTTCATATAAAGAGCGTTGAATGCTATGAGAAGTTTGATTCCTTGCATTTGTTTTGAGATATAAAGATGGTGATATTAGAGTCATGCTAGTGAGTAATTGTGGATTGGTAGAAATACTTGTGTTAAAGTTTGTGATTCCCGTAGCATGCACGTATGGTGAACCGTTATGTGATGAAGTTGGAGCATGATTTATTTATTGATTGTCTTCCTTATGAGTGGCGGTTGGAGACGAGCGATGGTCATTTCCTACCAATCTATCCCCCTAGGAGCATGCATGTAGTACTTTGTTTCAATAGTTAATAAATTTTTGCAATAAGTATGTGAGTTCTTTATGACTAATGTTGATTCCATGGATTATACGCACTCTCACCCTTCCACCATTGCTAGCCTCTCTAGTACCGCACAATTTTCGCCGGTGCATTAAACCCACCATATACCTTCCTCAAAACAGCCACCATACCTACCTATTATGGCATTTCCATAGCCATTTCGAGATATATTGCCATGCAACTTCCACCGTTCTGTTTATTATGACACGCTTGATCATTGTCATATTGCTCTGCAAGATCTTGTAGTTGGCATAGTATTTGTGGCAAGGCCACCGTTCATATTTTTTATACATGTCACTCTTGATCATTGCACATCCTGGTACATCGCCGGAGGCATTCATATAGAGTCATATTTTGTTCTAGAATCGAGTTGTAATTCTTGAGTTGTAAGTAAATAAAAGTGTGATTATCATCATTATTAGAGCATTGTCCCATGTGAGGAAAGAATGATGGAAGCTATGATTCCCTCACAAGTTGGGATGAGTCTCCGGACTTTACAAAAAATAAAAGAGGCCAAAAGAAGCCCAAAAAAATGAGAGAAAAGAGAGAAGGGGCAATGCTACTATCCTTTTTACCACACTTGTGGTTCAAAGTAGCACCATGATCTTCATGATAGAGAAGTCTCCTATGTTGTCACTTTCATATACTAGTGGGAATTTTTCATTATAGAACTTGGCTTGTATATTCCAATGATGGGCTTCCTCAAAGTGCCCTAGGTCTTCGTGAGCAAGCGAGTTGGATGCACACCCACTTAGTTTCTTTTTTTGAGCTTTCATACATGGATAGCTCTAGTGCATCCGTTGCATGGCAATCCCTACTCACTCACATTGATATCTATTGATGGGCATCTCCATAGCCCATTAATACACCTAGTTGATGTGAGACTTTCTCCTTCTTTTTGTCTTCTCCACAACCACCATATTCTATTCCACCTATAGTGTTATATCCATGGATGACGCTCATGTATTGTGTGAAAGTTGAAAAAGTTTGAGAACATAAAAAATATGAAACAATTGCTTGGCTTGTCATCGGGGTTGTGCATGATTTAATACTTTGTGTGATGAAGATGGAGCATAGCCAGACTATATGATTTTGTAGGGATAACTTTCTTTCGCCATGTTATTTTGAGAAGACATGATTGCTTTGTTAGTATGCTTGAAGTATTATTGTTTTTATGTCAATATTAAACATTTGTTTTGAATCTTATGGATCTAAATATTCATGCCACAATAAAGAAAATTACATGGATAAATATGTTAGGTAGCATTCCACATCAAAAATTCTATTTGTATCATTTACCTACTCGAGGACGAGTAGGAATTAAGCTTGGGGATGCTTGATATGTCTCCAACGTATCTATAATTTTTGATTGTTCCATGCTATTATATTATCTGTTTTGGATGTTTTATATGCATTAATATGCTATTTTATATTATTTTTGGGACTAACTTATTAACCTAGAGCCCAGTGCCAGCTTCTGTTTTTTCCTTGTTTTTGAGTTTTACAGAAAAGGAATATCAAACGGAGTCCAAACGAAATAAAAATTTCGCGATGATTTTTCTTGGACAGAAGACATCCACGGAGCTTGGAGAAGAAGCCAGAAGAGCCCCAAGGCGACGACAAGCCGTCAGGGTGCGCCCTAGGGGGGCGCGCCGCCTGGCTTGTGGGCCCCACGGGACTCCTCCAACCCTAATTCTTGCTCTATATATTCACAAATATTCCCAAACCTCCAGAAGCGTCCAACAAAATAATTTTCTGCCGCAGTAACCTTCTATTCCCGTGAGATCCCATCTTGGGGCCTTTTCAGCCACCCTGCCGGAGGGGGATTCGATCACGGAGGGCTTCTACATCAACTCTATTGCCCTTCCGATGAAGCGTGAGTAGTTTACCACAGACCTATGGGTCCATAGCTAGTAGCTAGATGGCTTCTTCTCTCTCTTTGATCTTCAATACAATGTTCTCCTCGATGTTCTTGGAGATCTATCCGATGTAATATTCTTTTGCGGTGTGTTTGTCGAGATCTGATGAATTATGGATTTATGATTAGATTATCTATGAATATTAATTTAATCTTCTCTGAATTCTTATATGCATGATTTGATATCTTTGTATTTCTCTTCGAATTATTGGTTTGGTTTGGCCAACTAGATTGGTTCTTCTTGCAATGGAAGAGGTGCTTTGTTTTGGGTTCAATCTTGCGGTGTCCTCGCCTAGTGACAAAGTAGGGATAGCGAGGCAAGTATTGTATTGTTGCCATCAAGGGTAAAAAGATGGGGTTTTCATCATATTGCTTGAGTTTATCCCTCTACATCATGTCATCTTACTTAAGGCGTTACTCCGTTCTTATGAACTTAATACTCTAGATGCATGCTGGATAGTGGTCGATGTGTGGAGTAATAGTAGTAGATGCAGAATCGTTTCGGTCTACTTGACATGGACGTGATGCCTATATTCATAATCATTGCCTTGGATATCGTCATACCTTTTTGTTTTTTCTATCAATTGCTCGACAGTAATTTGTTCACCCACCATATGTTTTCTTTCAAGAGAGAAGCCTCTAGTGAAACCTATGGCCCCCGGGTCTATTTTCCATCATATATTTTCAGATCTATAAACCAAAAAACCCAAAAATACCTTGCTGCAATTTATTTGTTTTTTACTTTGTTTTACGTTTTAGTAATCTTTTATATCTATCTCTATCAGATCTCATCCTTGCAATTGACCGTGAAAAACGAATTGACAACCCCTCTATCGCGTTGGGTGCAAGTGTTTGATTGTTTGTGCAGGTGCATAGATTGGAGACTTGCGTGTACCTCCTACTGGATTGATACCTTGGTTCTCAAACTAAGGGAAATACTTATCTCTACTTTGCTGCATCACCCTTTCCTCTTCAAGGGAAAAATCAACGCAACCTCAAGAAGTAGCACTGCTCGTTTCTGTTGTTCTATCTCATCGCAATCAGTTCGTATGGATCAACCGTATGCCCAACATCGCACACGCAACTAAAATCTGAACCGTGTTTGATGTATCCTTCATCGCAAACGTTTTGCATCTTTTTTGACGGTTTTTTACATCACCGTTTGCGATTAATGCATTGCACACAGTTTCGTCAAAGGGTCTTTGATCGTAGTGTCGCTTTAGCAGCATCCTGCAGTAGTGGTTTAGGTCAAACTACATTGCAAACACTGATATAGATAGCATAATTTAGTTCAAACTACATTGCAGATTACGAAATTAAACTATCCCGAGGAATGGTCGATCACTTCAGCTTCAGACCCCCTTCTCCTGGATGGCCTGGCCTCGTCGGCATCGTGAATCCCCTTCTGGCACAGCTCTAGTACCTGGCGCTCCTCGACAACGATCTCCAGATGCATCCGCCTGATGTCGGCCATGTACTCTTCGTCTGCGCGCGCCACCTCGAGCGGCTTGAACGCCTCCCTGTTCTCCCGTACCTCACATCTAGAAACCACTCGGTGGTCGATTTCAACGGGCGTCGGCACATTGGGTGTGCCGATTGGGAAGTTGATCTTTGCTTTGCAGCCATACAACGCCACCTCCTTGATGTCGTAAGCCTTTGCCGCGAGCTCCGCCGATTGGTGGGAGCCCAACCAGTACTGGACGCCTGTGTCAGTGTCTCTGATTTCTGACACCCATGTCCCCCACGGCCGCTGTCGCACACTGTGGTACTTCTTCTTCGGCGGCGGCGGCAGATCGGCGTCAAAGGAGTAGAAAGGGGGTCGTCGTCGCATCGGCACTGGATTGACTGAGTGTCGCGTCATGGATCCACCGTACAAATCGGCGACGGCTTCGTAGGAGGGTGTGATCCCGCCATTTTAGGCGGCTCCGGCCAATTCGAAGCTTCGTCGAAGGTGGGAGGGCCTAGGAGGGGATGGATTTCGGCTTCGGCGGATATGATGTGGTGGTCGTGGGTGTAGCGGGAGGGGTGGCGCAGAGATGGGTGTGACTACTTTCTAGATGAGCAGTTAAAAAGAAAGCTCCTCCATACCCTCTGATGGAGGGGAAAGCCTGGTTTAGGTGTATAACACAATTAGAATAACAAGATGCTATCAGATCTATAACACACGCACCAAACAACCTGATAAAACCCTAAATTTATTTTTTATTGAATTAAACAAGGAATTCATGAATATACGAGGATAAAACTAGCCACATGAGTGAACGATAGCAATCTAGATGGGCTTGGGCATTGAAGGAGGAGGAAATATTTGTTACCTTTACGAAAAAGCCTTGGGGTTGTCGGTAGCATTTCCTTGCGTGTAGTGGCAAGGTGGTGTTCTCCTTTCGTCATGTCGTACGCCAGCACCGGGGAGGGAAACCTACCTCCAGGAGGGATCTAGATCTGGAGGAGACGATAGAGACGAGGGGAAAGTGTGAAGTTATGTGCGGGGGTAGTTGTGAACTAGTAACAAGATATTTAGAGGATGGAGTGGGGAAAATGTAGTGGGCTAATTAGAAAATAAGGTGGGAAGGGAAAAAATTAGGGGGCGGGGGAAATGAAATAATGGAGGGAACCCAAAAATTTGAGTCTGTTCGTTCACCTCAGGTCTATGAACCTCACATTTCAACTTGCAAGTCACGATATTTATGCAACACCTAACGTGTGTATAATCCAAACTTTGTGTGTGCATCGCTTCTTCATATTAGGGAGGTCAAAATGTCTCACTACAAGTCTCAACTGTTTGGTTGATGTGTGCTTTCGAAAATTTTGAACCCTGGCCCATGTCGTGTGTGTTATGAACCTTTTTTTGTCGTGGATGTGACATGTACCATAATGGACATGGATCATGTCGTGCAACATTGCTCATATTAAGATTATGAACCTCACATTTCAACTTGCCAAGCCCGATCTTGACCAATGCTCACAAAAAGAGCACCTAATATGTATGGTCGTTATTAAACACCTACCGAGAGACTACCATCTAGTGTGCACTTGTTCTCCATGATGTAGACAACACACTATAGATGATTTGCGGAGTTACTTCATCTGTGCTTTCAAAAAGGTTGATCGACCACATTGTTCATGTCACATGGACAGTAAGGGACATGGTTCATGTCTTACAGCACTGGTGACCATTGGGTTATGGACCTCACATTTGAATTAGCAAAGTCACGATCCCAACTAATGTTCACCCTGCTAACACCAATTATGAAACACCATGTAAGACTACAATCCCAACTAGTCATGTTTTGTGCCACATTTATGTGTCCCTTATAAGTAGTATTTACCACCATACGGTCCAGAATCAAGCTCAGATCACAAGCATGCAATGCACTCTCTTTGTTTCACATTTCTGCCGTGTAGCTTCAAATGATCCCAAATTTCACCAGTATCTGCATGACACAGGTGAGCACTTGGGAGACATCCCCATCTTGTTACATTATGTCTCTCAGTCAGACGACAGACGCGAGCAACTGACCTAGAGTGCACTGTTCTTCACTCTCTCTTAGTCCAATGTGCAATGTCACATTTCAGCTATTCCCTACATGAGTGTAACACCCGTGTATTTTCACCTACAGTAACCCTCTATGATTAAGCTAATCATTTTGCTAAACAGTGCTTGATCATCTTTGTCTCATATCTCATTTCAAATTCCACTTTGAATTCATATTCAAATAATAAGTGAAATACAGAAATTCACAAACATGAAAACTAAAATGTTCATCATGTGGCAAATAATCCATAACTAATTATGGTGGTGAACCAACATTTTTATAAAGTGTTTAAGTTCCCAAAAATAATTAAAACAGGGGCTAAAAGAATATTTTAAATGCTTTTTAAATAATAAAAATACTAGACTTATTTATTTAAATGCTAAACATTTTGTGGCGGTGGCCTAATTTGTATCACTATTTTAGGTGCAAGTATTATATTTTATAAAACTAGTTTTGTTTTGAAAAAAAAGAAAACAAAAAAGATAAATTGAAAAGCAAAATGAAATGAAAAAGGAAACCCCCCTCTGCCCTGGGCCTTAGCCCTCTGGCAAGCCCAGACGGCCCAGCCCCCACTCCCCCGGTCGTCTCCCTCCTTCCACTTTTCGAACGACCGGGACGCCCGTGTTCGTCCTCGACCACCTCGCCACCGCGCGCTGCTGCAGGACGCCGGAGGGGATAAGGACGCCGACGCAGCGCCTACTCGGGCTCCCATCCCCACTTGCCCCTCGCTCTCCCTCTTGCCGCGCTCTCCCCTCCGCCTCAGATCCCCCCTCACCCGACGCGTTCGTCACCGTCGCCGCACCACCACTGCGGCCACCGTCCTCCCTGCACCTCACCAGCGAGTCCCCAGGCACCGCCTCCATCGATTATGTCCTCCACGCCAACGAGTTGGAGCCGGGGAGCTCTACAACGCCGTCCCCGACCTATTTTCCTCCTCGAGCTCCTGCGACAACCGCCTCGATCCGCGCCACCCCGAGCACCTCGAGCCGTCCCCGGGCCTTCCTAGCAACACTGGTGAGCTTACGCTCCTCCTCCTCTCCGTTAGCTCCCCCACGCCCCGTAGCTGGCCCCGCCACCGTTGCCGACGCTCGTCGCCGCAGTTCATGTCGCCACCGCGGCCAACGCTAGCTAAGCCCGCACCCAACCTCACCATCGTGTTCCTGGGGCTCCCAGGAACCGATAGCACCCAATCCCGTCGTTGGCCGTGCCCCGTAGCCCATTCCCCTCCATCGCCTAAACACCGCCGCCACCCTTGCTCGATGCCGGCGCCTATTCCAGTCCACCCGGCTCCGGCCGCTGCCAGCAACCGATGCGGCGCTCTGCGCCCTTTCGAACGCACCCATGCGCGCGCCAAACGAGCCCCTATGGGCGATTTCCGCTGCCCTCTCATGCGTACCGCCATCATTTTGGTCGCCGGTGGCTAAACGCCGGCAGCCGCAGAGCTGGCCACCACCTGGGCACCCTGGGTCACTAACCGGTGGGCCCAGGGGCCCCAGTTGACTGGGTTGACCAGTCAACGTGCTGACTGGGTAACTCCAGGCACTGACATGTGGCCCCCACCCCCTTAATCAACTTAAACTAATTAAATTAATTTAGTTAAACTAACTAGACACTAACAGGTGGCCCAGGCACCTAATTAGCTAATTAATTTAATTTTAAATCTCTGTTAACCTCACTGTCTATGACATGTGGGACCCAGCTGTCAGGTTTGACCTGGACCAGCTGGGTTGACTTCTGACGTTAGCCTGATGTCATGCTGACGCAGAAAAGCTTTTTTGGATTAAAATAAATCTAATAAATTTCAGAAAATGTTTAAAACTTTGAAAATTAATATAAAATAATCCATAACTCGAATGAAAACAGTTTCTATATGAAATTTGAACAGAAAAATCTAACGAGTCCAAATATGTAATACGTTCATCTGTCACATGCCTCTCGCATGATGAACATGGATCCTTCCCCCCAGATTCATCTGTCCGAAAAATGCCAAACTCCGGGAAAACATTCCCAGATGTTTTCCCTCTTCATTTATATCGTGTTGTACTGCGTTAGGTCACCCCTATACATATTGCCATGTCATGCTTTGTGATGCATCTTTATCCATTATATTTATTGTTTCTTCCCCCTCTGCTCTCCGATAGACACCGGGACTGACGCTACTCCTGACGTCGACTACACCCCAGACGACCAGACCTTTTCAGCAGAGCTTCCAAGCAAGCAAACCCCCCTTGATCATTCTTGTATCGCCCATTCCATTCTTTCTCATGCTTGCATTAGATTTTTCTATTGTATATGATTGCTCCTATTTTGATGCATAGCCTGCTTTTGTAACCTGCTTTTGTACCTTACTAGCTTATCCTATCTACTTAGTGTAGGTTGGTTAGTAATCCACCAGTGACCCCTCACCTTGTCCCAGTTTCCCCCGCTTTATGATCGATGACTCGATCATCGTGATCGACGTCTAGAGCCCGACACATCACATCACACCCTCCTTAGTTGTACGACACTGCAGGGTTACTATCAAGTGCCGAGGGTGATACCTCATATAGCACTTCTGATGAGATCTCTGTAGTGTAGTAATCGGTCGTGGTCTCTCAAGGGTGATTCCTCCTTCACCGCTCCTGATAACGACTCTATCGTGCAACACATCAAGAGTGAAACCTTGAGGGTGATTCCTCTAAGTTCACCTTTACGATTACATCAAGTGGAATCCATCGAGGGTGATTCCTCGGATCCCCCTTGGTGTTATGGACACACGGTTACTTTGACTTTACCTCATAACCATGATGAAGTCAGGTCAGCCCCGAGGGGTACCCGCGAGACAAATGTGAAGTCGGGTTGACCATGAGGGCACCCGCAAGTGATGTGGATCCGAGTTGACCTGGAGGGTACCCACGAGATTTCTACGCGGCACGGCCGGGCAATCTTAGCCGTTGCCGTAAGACCGTGAGACGGGGCGACGGGACCACATATCGTGGATCATTGATCATTACCGCGCGCTCCCAAGACACTAATAGTTTGGATATGTGATCCGAGTAGGCCTCTGGCCTTTTCAGACTAACCACCACACGGGAATAAGTATGGGCACTCCATGTTGTACGATTATTCCGAAAGCTCACTTACGTCAGCGACTGAGCGGAGCGCGCAAGGTTGGACTGGTTATGCCTGCGCTTGTATAAGGGGGCTATGTCTGCTCACCGACCATGTACGCAACGTGCATGAGTGCAAAGGCGATGATCCCAAGACCCCTGCGCACTTAGGATGTAGACCGGTGTGCTGGCCTCTTTGCTGAGCCTAGGTAGGACTATGGTGTGTTGATCAGCTGAGGCCGGGTATGATCTGATGGTGTGCCCAGCCAGAGTTAATCGAGCGTGTTGGGTAAGTTTGTGCACCCCTGCAAGGAAGTATATCTATTCGAATAGCCGTGTCCACAATAACAGACGTTCGGAGTTGTATCCCGATCGATACAACTAGAACTGGATACTGGAGATGTGAAATGGATATGATGGCTCTGTGATCGCTTTCTCACTAGGAGTCGAGAAAGGATCTCTGGGCGTGGATGCTACAACATACTTATTACTTATGATATGTTACTCTTATCTCTTCTGTTGCTGCAAGATGATACAAGATGCTAGTCTTCGAAAGGCTAGGCTTTCCCTCCTCTTCTGGCATTTCTACAATTCAACCCAAAGATATAGCCCCATTCCTTTGATACCGATGCATACTTAGCATAGTTCTGATGTAAGTCTTGCGAGTACTTTGGATGAGTACTCACGGTTGCTTTGCTACTTCTTTTCCCCTATACCCGATTGCTGCGATCAGATGAGGGATCCCAGGAGCCAGATGCCACCATCGATGACTAGTACTACTACCCCGAGGGTGCCTACTACTACGTGGAGGCCGCCGACGACCAGGAGTAGTTAGGAGAGGCTCCCAGGCAGGAGGCCTTGCCTTTTTGATCCATGTTGATGTTTGTGCTAGCCTTCTTAAGGCAGACTTGTTTACTTATGTTTGTACTCAGATATTGTTGCTTCTACTGACTCTTGTGTATACGAGCTTATGTATTCGATCCCTCAAGGCCCATGGCTTGTAATATAAAGCTTGTATTATTTTATTTGTGTCTAGAGTTGTGTTGTGATATCTTCCCGTGAGTCTCTGATCTTGATCGTGCGCATTTGCGTGTATGATTAGTGCACGATTAAGTCGGGGCATCACAAGTTGGTACCAGAGCCGACTGCCTGTGGGTAGCCCCCTTTCCAACTCCTTGGCCGAAGTTGAGTCTAGTCCCTGAAAAACTTTCACTAACATTGTTGTGTGGCTTACGGGCCCACATCACAATTGGGTGGTATTAGGATGTTTTATTCCTCGTCTATACTCTGGGACTCTGATCTCTCTTCTACTCGGGTTAAATGATTTTGCTAACTCTAACATTTGGATCTCGTGATCACATCCACCCGGAGGTTTGCCTTACCCCTTCTCAAATTGAGGGCCAGGATCTGCTTCACAGTGTTCACGGACCGCAGGATCCTTTTATTGAGGGCACCCTGCGTCGTCCCCTGTAGATTCCTGGCTCCAGTGGTTTTCTCCGACGTTGATGTAGCCTTTTCTATGTCTCGTTGTTGTATCCCTCCATCGCGTGCCAGCATGCCACCTAGTTGTCTAGCTGCGTGTGTTTTCGAACTCATGTCGTCGTTTTTTATCCAACTCTATACATGGATCTGTATGTCATGTTTGACTACTATGATGTATATATCGCACTTCTTTCTTTGTGCATGTTACCTCATAAATGATTCATTGTCTCTACAATTGCTCCATGCTAAACTACCTCTTTTACCTTCTAGCAGGATGGTTAGACCCGCTGGTCGTGGTCGTGGTGCCAACAATCCACCACCGCCTGAATATATGGCTGGAATGATACAGCAGTTTGAGCTGAATCGCCAGTTCATGGAAGGAGTCATGGCTCAGTTTCCGCGCCCCAATATGAATCAACAGCCAACCCCAGTAACTCTGCAGGATTTCATGCGCCTCAACCCTACCATCTACCATAGCTCAACTCAGCCCCTTGATGCTGATGACTGGCTCCGCGACATCACTTATGAGATGGAGTCTACTGAAGTTACCCCTACTAGCTATGTCACGTTCACATCCTTTTTCCTCAAGGGTCCCACTGCTCAATGGTGGGACAGTCATAGGCGTACTCAACCAGCTGGAACAATCATCACAGGGCTGGATTTCCAAGTTGCCTTTCGTGTCCGCTTCATTCCTCAGGGAATCGTGGAAAGGAAGAAGCGAGAGTTCCGCAACCTCACCCAGGGCAACAAGACTGTGGATGCTTATCAGTGGGAGTTCCTGGACTTGTCCCGCTATGCTAAAGAAGACATTGCTACTGATGCTCATAGGCAGGAAAAGTTTCGTGATGGACTCCACCCTGATATCAAGCTCGCGCTCCTGGTGCATGACTTCGTTGACTTTGCCACCTTGGTGAACAAGGCCATTTAGGTTGAGACTGGTCTTCAGGAACACCAGGGATCCCTCAGGCGTAACCATGACGCTGGCTCATCTTCGGGCCCATCCTCACAGAAGTGTAGGATATGGATCCCCCACAGCATGTACCGTCCAGTTGCCCCTGCACCAAGACAGTCCTATGCTGCACCTCGTCCGCCTCCTCTACCACCAAGGCAGCCTCTTCCAGCTGCACCACCCCGAACTCCTGCTACCAACCCCAATGATGGGTTGTGCTTCAAGTGTGGTCATCTAGGTCACCGTGCCAGGGATTGCTTTCAGAATCAGAATCAACTGGTACTTCCTGCTGCTGGTCGTGGTAGCAATCAGCCCCACAACAACAATGCCAGACCTTATGGTCATGGTCAGGCCGACAACATTGATCTGAATGAAGCTCTAGACCAGCCTGCTACTGTGATGGGTACTCTTCTCATTAATTCAGTACCAGCATCTGTTTTATTCGATTCAGGAGCATCGCATTATTTCATGTCAGAAAATTTTGCATACACGCACGATCTTAGATGTGAGAACATGAACACCCCGCTAGTGGTACGCACCCCTGTGGGCCAATGTCAAACCTCTATGGTTAGTCACGACGTTCCCGTTGAAATTGAAGGGTTGGAATTCCTTGCCTCTCCCATTATTTTGCAGTCTTCCAATATTGACCTCATTCTGGGAATGGATTGGTTGAAATCGCATACTGCTTCAGTCGTTTGCGCCACTAAAACCGTCCACCTCCTACATCCTTCTAATGAGCTAGTAAGCTACCGTGCTGATCTTGTTCGAAATGCCGAAGCACGACTTTATTCCTTGAATGCATTGAACGCATCACCTCTTGAGGGAATTGAAAAGATTCCAGTCGTTCGCGAATTCTAAGATGTCTCCCCAGAAGAACTCCCAGGGATACCTCCTGTTCGAGCTGTCGAGTTCATCACCGACTTGAAACCAGACACCACTCCTATCGCCAAACGACCCTACAAGATGCCGCCTCATGAACTCCTTGAGCTTAAGGAGGAAATTGATAAATCTCTTCGTAGTGGATTCATTCATCCAAGTTCCTCTACTTGGGGAGCACCTTCTCTCTTTATCATGAAGAAGGATGGTACGAACTGTTTGGTCCAAGACTACCGACTTATTAATCAAGCAACAATTCAGAACAAGCACCCTGTCGTGGGTGAATACGATCACCTATGGGGCCACGGGCCCCTTGTGGTTCGGCAGGGAGGAGATCACGTTACACAAAGAGTGGTGGCCATGATGCAACACGACGATGGGGCCCTAGTGGTTTTTACCCAGGTTCGGGCTGCTGAGAAGCGTAAAACCATACTCCTGCTTTGGTGGATTGGATGGAGGAACATGACGACGCACAACGCTCAAACCCAGCAAGGTTACCTCGGGGAGAGCTGTTACGTGAGTACAAGTGTGTGGGAGTCTGAATCCCTCTCTAGGTTGCCTTGGACCTCTAGCCCAAGGGGTAACCACAGTGGCAAAACAGACACTATCTTGTAATTAGATAGCCAACAGTGCTATCATACATAACTCTGGCACTTAGGACAAAATGCCATAAATGCTAGCTTAGGTGGCGTGCGAGGGTGCATCCCCGACAAGCCTATATCACCGCTTAACCATCTTCTGCTTATCATCTTGACACGCCTCTGGACGGGTGTCAAATGGGTGTGATCTGTCTTCTAGCGAGCTGCCACATGCTTAGTGAGTGCCACTTAATCACCTGGGGGGCTCGACACCGCATCGATAAGTGATTGGCGTCGTGGTGCGATGGAGCGGTGGTGTCTTGGCGGGAGTTTGGTCTTGGTGGCCTAGGCAGGCTTGCTGGGGCGATTCTGGACTTGCCTTCGGGTCGGTCTCGACCTGGCCGGGCACTCCTGCCCAGCAAGGGGGGGCCTTCCCAAGGTGATATCTTACTGTCTTGTTCTTCTCAATGCGCTCCTTGATCTCAGGAAGAGCGGTTTCTCTGGTTTGGCCTTGCATTACACGTTGGTGCTGGATGTATGATCATGAGCACGCCTGTGTATTAGTTCGGTCAACAAACACAGATGTCCGTTGCACCGATAGGAGCCCCCGGGCCTGCCCATACGTGCCGCCGGGCATCGTTGGGGTAGGCCCCAACAAATACATAGGCGGGCACCTTGATCATGTCCCAGCGGAATCCATGTCTTCCTTTATATCTTCTTTGCTTCTTCATTAACCTGGAATTGAATTATTTCCCAATTTTCCCGCGAGTCATGCGATGTCGAACATCGTGGGGCTACCCACGTAAAGGACTATGGGATGCCCACGTTCATGGGAAGTTAATTGAAGTGCCCGCGCATGACCCCGGGGGAGGAGGAGGTAAGTACCATTTTACTCTCTCCACCACGCCTGCCGTTTCCGCCACGTACGCTGCATGCATGGCGCAGGGTAGGTAACGGACGTGTAGGGCGCGGGAATGAGTGCCATGGCAGAAAGCGGGGCGCCATGGATTGACGTAGGAGGGCGGTTGGCGAATCTGGACACCGTCAATGACGCAGGCGAAGCGGGGCGGTTGCCTCCTGGGTGGTGAGGAGCTAGCCCCCGGCCACGCTCCACTATAAAAGGAGGCGCGGAGGTGACGGGAGGGGCTCACCCATGCATCCTCTCTTCTTCTCTTCTTGTGCCCTTCTTCCACCATGGTGAGGGGAAGAGGGCGCGGTCGAGCTCCTGCAGCGGCAACAAGGGCTTCCTCTCGGCACCGTATCCCCGCCCCGGTTGGGGATGCGGGGGCAGGATCCAGTGCACAAGGTGGAGCCGCTGGACGTGGTCATGGCCGGCGCGGTGCTCGGGGCCGAGGGGGACGCGATAGTGGCTCGACCACTCCCCCTCCAGCCGTGTTCACTCCTCTGGAGGGCCATGTCGAAGACACGGCATTGGAATTCTTTGTTAGGCTGCGCGAGCCCCCGTGCAGCCATCTTCGGCTTCGTACTCCTTTTGCAATGGTAATGGAGGTTGAACAGCCGCACGGGTTGAAGTTACACATGAGGGGTTGATGTAATGGCAACATGCGGGTGGACGTGGAGTTCCCCGCACCTCATGTCATGCTTCTTCGGCGTGGCTGGAAAACCTTTGCTCGTGCCCATAGCTTGGTGGAGGGGCATGTTCTCCATTTTAAATTAATGGAGGCTGACCTGCTCTCCATCAAGGTCTTCGGGCGCTCGGGTGCTCACTTAGGGTGCTGCGCGAAGAGCTCGACCGACGACGAAAGCTCCTCCTCGAGCGATAGCGACGAAGAGGACACTAACGGCGAAGACGATGGTGCCGAGCAGGACAACGGCGGCTCGGACTCCCGCTGAGAATTGGACGCACCATCATCTGCACCTGGCCTTCTCCCCGGCAGAGTGATTTGCCGGGTGATGTCGCTTGAACTACGTCGGTATTTCCCCAAAGAGGAAGGGATGATGCAGCACAGCTACGGTAGGTATTTCCCTCAGTTATGAAACCAAGGTATCAATCCAGTAGGAGAACCAAGCAACACTATGTAAATGGTACCTGCACACAAAGATCAAAATTACTTGCAACCCGACGCGTAAGAGGGGTTGTCAATCCCTCCACGGTAAAAAGATAGACAAATTTGTGGTAGATTGGATAAATAGACCTCGATAAAACGCAGAATAAAATAAATGATAAAAAGTGCAGCAAGGTATTTTTGGGTTTTTGGAATAATAGATCTGAAAATAAAAGAGAATAAAAATAGATCTCAAAGCAAATATGATCGAGAATAGACTCAGGGGCCGTAGATTTCACTAGTGGCTTCTCTCGAGAAAAATAGCATACGGTGGGTAGACAAATTACTGTTGGGCAATTGATAGACGATCGAATAATTATGCCGATATCCAAGGCAATGATCATTATACAGGCATCACGTCCAAGATTAGTAGACCAACTCCTGCCTGCTTCTACTACTATTACTCCACACATCGACCGCTATCCAGCATGCATCTAGTGTATTAAGTTCATGGAGAAACGGAGTAATGCAATAAGAACGATGACATGATATAGACGAGATCTATTCATGTAGGAATAGCCCCCATCTTCTTATCCTTAATAGCAACGATACATGTGTGTCTTGCTTCCGCTTCTGTCACTGGGAAAGAACACCGCACGATCGAACCCATCACAAAGCACCTCTTCCCATGGCAAGAAAAATCGATCTAGTTAGCCTAACTAAACCAAAGATTCGAATAAGAAATACGAGGCTATAAGTAATTATGCATATAAGAGATCAAAGAAGACTCAAATAATATTCATCGATATAGATTTGATCACAAACTCAAAGTTCATCGGATCCCAACAAACACATCGCAAAAAAAATTACATCAAATAGATCTCCAAGAGACCATTGTATTGAGAATCAAAAGAGAGAGAAAGCCATCTAGCTACTGTCTACGGACCCGTAGGTCTATGATGAACTACTCATGCATCATCAGAGAGGCACCAATGAGGATGATGAACCCCTCCGTGATGGTGTCTAGATTGGATCTGGTGGTTCTGGAACTTGCGGTGGCTGGAATTGTGTTTCGTCAACTCTCCTAGTGTTTTTGGAATATCGGGGTATTTATAGAGCGAAGAGGCGGTGCAGGAGGCCACCGAGGTGGGCATAACCCACCAGGGCGCGCCCAGATGGGTTGTGCCCCCCTCGGGGCACCCCTCTGGTAATTCTTTAGCCCAAGTTGTTCCTTCTGGTCCATAAAAATTCTCCAAAAAATTTCGCTGCGTTTGGACTTTGTTTGGTACTGATATTCTGCGACGTAAAAAACAAGCAAAAAACAGCAACTGGCACTAGGAACTATGTCAATAGGTTAGTCCCAAAAAAATGATATAAAGTTGCTATAAAATGATTGTAAAACATTCAAGAATGATAATATAACAGCTTGGAACAATCAAAAATTAGAGATACGTTGGAGACATATCAGCATCCCCAAGCTTAATTCCTACTCGTCCTCGAGTAGGTAAATGATAAAAACAGAATTTTTGATGTGGAATGCTGCCTAACATGTTCGTCACATATTCTTTTCTTTTGTAGCATGGACATTTGGACTTTTATATGGTTCAAAGCAATAGTCTAGTTTTGACATGAAGATTTCAATACTCAAGCATATC
This sequence comes from Thinopyrum elongatum, assembly GCA_011799875.1. Taxonomy (NCBI): domain Eukaryota; kingdom Viridiplantae; phylum Streptophyta; class Magnoliopsida; order Poales; family Poaceae; genus Thinopyrum; species Thinopyrum elongatum. Next base: position 527,499,372 of record CM022298.1, read on the forward strand.
AACAAGCAATCATTTCTTTCAAAATATCAACACTAAAGAAAGGTATCCCTAGCCCATCATGCTCATCATTGATCCATTCATGAAACACACTCGCATATTAGATACATCCAATGCTCAAGTATGATCATAGTGCCCCATAGTTGGTGCTTTATAATAGTAGATGGAGACTCAAATAAAAATAAAAATTGCATAAAGTAAATAGATAGGCCCTTCGAAGAGGGAAGTAGGGATTTGTAGAGGTGCCAGAGCTCAAAGCGAAAAAGAGAGATAAAAACATTTTGGGTGGCATGCTTTTCCTGTCAACGAAAACGATCGAGTAGTTCCCAATACTTTCCATGCTAGATATATCATAGGCGGTTCCCAAACAGAAAATAAAGTTTATTCCTTTTTCCACCATTCTTTCACATTCCACGGCTAGCCGTATCCACGGGTACCGTCCATACCAACACTTTCCAAGGACTTTATTATTTGACAACATAAAGTAAATTCATTTTTCATTTCGGGACTGGGCATCCATATTACCTTTGCCATACTCTCGTGCAATGACAAGTGAATAAACACTCATCCTGAGAATAACACATCTAGCATGGAAAAATATAAGCCACCCCCTGCCGTTTCATGAGTGGTACGAGCACACAAAAAGGAAATAATTTTGAAAATTAGAGATGACACATACAAATTTTCTTAGAACGGCACGGGAATACCGCATATAGGTAGGTATGGTGGACTCATATGGCAAAACTAGGTTTAAGGATTTGGATGCACACGTAGTATTCCTACTTAGTACAAGTGAAGGCTAGCAAAAAGATTGAGAAGCAACCAACCAAGAAACAAAAAATCACATAAGCGAGCATTAAGCATAACTAACACCGAATAATGCACCACAAGTAGGATGTAATTTCATTGCATAACTATTGACTTTCATGCTTGCATAGGGAATCACAAACCTTAACACCAATATTCTTACTAAAGCATAATTACTCACCAACATGACTCATACATCACTATCATCATATCTAAAAACTATTACAAAGAATCAAGTTTATTTTGTCCAATGATCTTCATGAAAGTTTTTATTATATCCCTCTTGAATATCTATCACTTTGGGACTAGTTTCATATATTGCAATTGCTTTTGGCAAGCTCACAGAAATTTAAGTGAAGAACATGAGCATAAAATTTTTCATCTCTCAAAATAATATAAGTGAAGCATGAGAGAATTTCTTCAAAATTACTACTCTCAAATTAATCTAAGTGAAGCATGAGAGCATTTCTTTGAAAATAACAAAGCACACCGTGCTCAAAAAGATATAAGTAAGCACTAGAGCAATTCCATAGCTCAAAAAATTTAAGTGAAGCATAAAGAGCAATTCTAACAAATCATAACATAATTTTGGCTCTCTCAAATAGGTGTGTCCAGCAAGGATACTTGTGACAAACTAAAAATCAAAACAAGCAAAGGCTCATATAATACAAGACGCTCCAAGCAAAACTCATGATATGTGACGAATACAAATATAGCTCCAAGTAAAATACTGATGGTCGTTAGAAAAAAGAGGGGATGCCACTCGGGGCATCCCCAAGCTTAGTTGCTTGTTTCTCCTTTAATATTATCTTGGGGTGCCATGGGGAATCCCCAAGCTTAGGCTCTTCTTACTCATTACTCCTTCATCCATCGTGATCTCACCCAAAACTTGAAAACTTCAATCACACAAAACTTAACAAAAACCTTTGTGAGATCCGTTAGTATAACAAAGCAAATCTCCACTCTAAGTACTGTTGCAAACCCATTAATATTTTATTATTGCATTATATCTACTGTATTCCAATTTTTCTATGGCTTATACCCCCCGATAAAGTCCATAGATTCATCAAAATAAGCACACAATGCAAAGAAAACAGAATCTGTCAAAAACAGAATAGTCTGTAGCAATCTGAAAACGTTGTATACTTATGTAACTCAAAAAATTCTTAAAAATTAGGAAAACGTAAGAAATTTGTATATCAATCTTGTGTAAAAAAATTCAGAATTTTTCGTCCCTTATGTGATTTTAGAAAATTATTTTAATGGACACAAAAGTTTCTGTTTTTTCAACAAGATCAAATCAACTATCACCCAACATGATCCCAAAGGCTTTGATTGGCCCAAACACTAATTAAAACATAAAAAACACAATCATAACAGAGGCATAATTGTGCAAACAGTCATGAACAGAAATAAAAAGCAAAAATAAATTTCATTCATTGGGTTGCCTCCCAACAAGCGCTATCGTTTTATGCCCCTAGCTAGGCATAATGCGTAGATTCAAGTAGTGTCATCTTTAGTTTCCAACTCCTCAATCAAACACTTAGAATTCTTCAAAGATTTAGCATATAAATTTTCAATAACAATACTCCTAGGGACAAGATTGAAAAAAATCATTATTGCAAGTAGGGTCTTTTATCACTTCAACAAAATCGGGGTGAATACTAATCATCTTAAGATCTTCTTTGTTATTATTAGGAGTTGCACCCTTGTTTTTAGTGACTTGAGTAATCTTACCAATTTTTACGTGAGTTTTTTCAATAGTTTTAGCAGAAGCAAAGGCCGTGCTTAGATTACTAAAAATTTCTTCTAACTTATCAATCCAGGAAGGACTCTCTCCAATTCTTTCGTTAATTACGGTTTCCTTTTCCCTTAGTAGCTTGAAAACATCGCCCGCTTTTGACCCAAATTTATTAGCAAGATTCTGCATATTTGTATCCAAGTTTTCAATTTGCTCTAAAGTGATCATCTTCTTTTCAATAGCATCTAATCTTTGCATAACATGCTCAAGAGTTAAGATTGTTTCATCAATAATGATAGGTGGTGCACCTACTAGATCTCCCAAGGCATTAAAAGCATCCAAAGATGGACACATCAAGAAATTTCCACCGGTAATCATATCAAGGACGAATCTATACCAAGTGGTGATGCCCACATAAAAACTGCGAAGAAGAACAACGGTAGATTGCTTACGAACAGATCTATTATGAGCATTACAAATCCTATACCAAGCATATTTTAGATTCTCCCCTTCCCTTTGTTTAAAATTAAGAACCTCGTTCTTAGGGGTACACGCAATAGAGGAAGAACTAGCCATAACGACGAAAGTGGCAAACAAGCTTGCACACAAAAACAGATCTGACAAAAAAGGCGAACGAAAAAAAGGGCGAATAAAATGGCAAATTTTTGTGAAGTGGGGGAGGTGAAAACGAGAGGCAAATGGCAAATAATGTAAATTGCAAGGAGATGAGATTTGTGATCAGGAACCAGATAGATGTTGATGATGTCTCCCCGGCAACGGCGCCAGAAATTCCTTTTGATTTTGCTTGAACTACGTCGGTATTTCCCCAAAGAGGAAGGGATGATGCAGCACAGCTACGGTAGGTATTTCCCTCAGTTATGAAACCAAGGTATCAATCCCGTAGGAGAACCAATCAACACTATGTAAACGGTACCTGCACACAAAGAACAAATACTTGCAACCCGATGCGTAAGAGGGGTTGTCAATCCCTCCACGGTAAAAAGATAGATAAATTTGTGGTAGATTGGATAAATAGGTCTCGATAAAACATGAAATAAAATAAATGATAAAAAAGTGCAGCAAGGTATTTTTCGGTTTTTGGAAGAATAGATCTGAAAATAAAAGTGAATAAAAACAGATCTCAAAGCAAATATGATGGAGAATAGACCCGAGGGCCGTAGATTCCACTAGTGGCTTCTCTCGAGAAAAATAGCATACGGTGGGTAGACAAGTTACTGTTGGAAATTGATAGAAGATCGAATAATTATGACGATATCCAAGGCAATGATCATTATATAGGCATCACATCCAAGATTAGTAGACCGACTCCTGCCTGCATCTACTACTATTACTCCACACATCGACCGCTATCCAGCATGCATCTAGTGTATTAAGTTCATGGAGAAACGGAGTAATGCAATAAGAACGATGACATGATATAGACGAGATCTATTCATGTAGGAATAGCCCCCATCTTGTTTTCCTTAATAGCAACGATACATGCGTGTCTTGCTGCCCCTTCTGTCACTGGGAAAGAACACCGCATGATCGAACCCATCACAAAGCACCTTTTCCCATGGTAAGAAAAATCGATCTAGTTGGCCTAACTAAACCAAAGATTCGAAGAAGAAATACGAGGCTATAAGTAATCATGCATATAAGAGATCAAAGAAGACTCAAATAATATTCATGGATATAGATCTGATCATAAACTCAAAGTTCATCAGATCCCAACAAACACACCGCAAAAAAATACATCAAATAGATCTCCATTGTATTGAGAATCAAAAGAGAGAGAGAGAGAGAAAGCCATCTAGCTACTATCTGCGGACCCGTAGGTCTATGATGAACTACTCACGCATCATCGGAGAGGCACCAATGAGGATGATGAACCCCTCCGTGGTGGTGTCTAGATTGGATCTGGTTGTTCTGGAACTTGCGGTGGCTGGAATTGTGTTTCATCGACTCTCCTAGGGTTTTTGGAATATTGGGGTATTTATAGAGCGAAGAGGCGGCGCAGAAGGCCACCGAGGTGGGCACAACCCACCAGGGCGCGTCCAGGTGGGTTGTGCCCCCCTCGGGGCACCCCTCTGGTATTTCTTTGGCCCAAGTTGGTCCTTCTGGTCCATAAAAATTCTCCAAAAAGTTTCGCTGCGTTTGGACTCCGTTTGGTACTGATATTCTGCGAAGTAAAAAACAAGCAAAAAAACAACAACTGGCACTGGGCACTATGCCAATAGGTTAGTCCCACAAAAATGATATAAAGTTGCTATAAAATGATTGTAAAACATCCAAGAATGATAATATAACAATATGGAATAATCAAAAATTATAGATACATTGGAGACGTATCACCGGGGCGTTGGGTGTCGATGCCTTCGCCTCCTCCTGCTGGACCTCGGCAGGCTTCCTCGTGGACTCTAGCTTCGTCTTCCCTGCTGGTGTCCCTCCTGCAGCGTTCTTCTGGTCCTGGCGGTGGTGACCAGGGCATCTGATGACCCACAAGTATAGGGGATCAATTGTAGCTCTTTTCGATTAGTAAGAGTGTCGAACCCAACAAGGAGCAGAAGGAAATGACAAGTGGTTTTCAGCAAGGTAATGTCTGCAAGTGCTGAAATTGTAATTAACAGAGTAGTTTGATAACAAGATAATTTGTAACGAGCAAGTAATGATAGTAGTAACAAAAGTGCAGCAAGGTAGCCCAATTCTTTTGAGGCAAAGGACAGGCCAAAACGGTCTCTTATAATAAGCAAAGCGTTCTTGAGGGTACATGGGAATTTCATCTAGTCACTTTCACCATGTTGGTTCGATTTGTGTTCGCTACTTTGATAATTTGATATGTGAGTGGATCGGTGCTTAGGTGTTGTTCTTACTTGAACAAGCCTCCTACTTATGATTAACCCTCTCGCAGGCATCCGCAACTAGGATAAAAGTATTAAGAATAAATTCTAACCATAGCATTAAACTTTTGGATCCAATCGGTCCCTTACGAAATAGCGCATAAACTGGGGTTAAGCTTCTGTCACTCTCGCAACACACCATCTACTTACTACTCCACAATGCATTCCCTTAGGCCCAAATATGGTGAAGTGTCATGTAGTCGACATTCACATGACACCACTAAGGGAATCACAACATACATACTATCAAAATATCGAACACATATCAAGTTCACATGATTACTTGCAACATGATTTCTCCCGTGACCTCAAGAACAAAAGTAACTACTCACAGATGATAATCATGCTCAAGATCAGAGGAGTATTAATTAGCATATTGGATCTGAACATATAATCTTCCACCAAATAAACCATATAGTAATCAACTACAAGATGTAATCAACACTACTAGTCACCCACAAGCACCAATCTACAGTTCCGGTAACAAGATTGAACACAAGAGATGAACTAGGGTTTGAGATGAGATGGTGCTGTTGAAGATGTTGATGGAGATTGCCCTCCCCAAGATGGGAGAGTTGTTGGTGATGATGATGACGATGATTTCCCCCTCTGGGAGGGAAGTTCCCCCAGCGGAATCGCTCCGCCGGAGGGCAAAAGTGCTCCTGCCCAAGTTCCGCATCGAGACGGCGGCGCTCCGTCCCGAAAGTCCTCTCCTTATTTTTTCTAGGTCAAAATAACTTATATACCAGAAGATGGGCACCGGAGGTGGGCCTGGGTGAGCACAACCCACCAGGGCGCGCCTGGGCTCTCTGGCGCGCCCAGGTGGGTTGTGCCCACCTGGTGTGCCCCCTCTGGTACTTATTTGCTCCAATATTCTTCAACTATTCCATAAAAAAATCTCTGAAAAGTTTCAGCTTGTTTGGAGTTGTGTAGAATAGGTGGCCTGACGTAGCTTTTCCAGGTCCAGATTTCCAGCTGCCGGAATTCTCCCTCTTTGTGTGTACCTTGCATATTAAGAGAGAAAAGGCATTAGAATTACTCCAAAAAGCCTTATTATGCATAAAAACATCATAAATAACAGTAGGAAAACATGATGCAAAATGGACATATCAACTCCCCCAAGCTTAGACCTCGCTTGTCCTCAAGCGAAAACCGAAATCGAAAAACATGTCCACATGCTTAGAGAGAGAGGTGTCGATAAAAACAAAATACGAACATAGAAGCATCATGTAGATTATTATAACAGCAACAAATTTAAACATAAGACTTTTATCATAGAACTTTTAGCATAAACTTCTCATGAATAAGTTGCAGTTCATCATACAATTGAAGTATAAAGCATAAACTCTATTAGAAACCAACAAACTATGTTCTCAGTCAACTTTGCAACTACAATTCATCATCTTTTCAGGAAGGGTCACGTATCGGTGCCTTTAGGAAAGTCCACATACTCAACCATCATATAGTCTTCTATGATTGCTAACACTCACCGCATACACATGAGCAAAATGTTTCAGCCAGACACATAGAAAGATAGGGGCTTATAGTTTCGCCTCCCAACGTATTCACCTCAAGGGCGATGTCAACAATAATAACTTATGCCACCCATATTCAACTGGACATATGTGACTAGATCTTTCCTCACCACATGATGCTTGCCAAAGGATAAAAATAAAAGGAAAAGAGTGAAGAACTTTGACTCTTTGCATAAAAGTAAAAGATAGGCCCTTCGCAGAGGGAAGCAGAGGTTGCCATGCGCTTATTTGTTTGTATGCTCAACCCCTTAGTGCAAAAGAACGTCACGTTGTATTGCCCCTTGTGATGGCAACCTTTATTATGCAGTCTGTCGCTTTTATTCTTCACCATCACAAGTTTGTACAACGCTCAATTTTCCTTTACACTAAATGATCTCACACTTTTAGAAGCAATTTTTATTGCCTTATTGCACCGATGACAACTTACTTGAGGGATCTTGCTCAATCCCTAGGTAGGTATGGTGGACACTTGAAAATAAGATTTGGGTTTAAGGGTTTTTGGATGCACAAGTAGTATCTCTACTTAGTGCGGAATTTTTGGCTAGCAAAGATAGAGGGCAAGTACCACATGTTGAAGGATCTATGACAATATAACTTCTATGTGAATATGAACAAGCATAAATCATTACATTGTCTTCCTTGTCCAACGTCAATAATTTTGGCATATAATAATTTGATGGGGGCTCACAATCACAAAAGATTTCTAGGATAGTATATTTATATGTGAATCTTCTCTTCCCTTATTAATTCTTTCATGAGTCGCATCATTGACCAATGCTATGTTTGTCAATCTCTAATAAAATTTTCTACTCATACTTTTCCTTATGTGGTGCCATCACCTACCATAAGATTAGCATATGATCTTTTTCTTTTATTTCCTTTCCCCTCTTTATTTTTATTGCAACATGAAAGTAAGAAAGCAAAAACTCAAACTAAACTTTATTATATATCTTGCACACGATTACAAGGATAGACCACTAAGAAAGCTCTCGAAAAGAAAGGATCGAACTAAACTTGTATTCATCTAAAGCAAAAGATCGAACTAAAATAAGTAAAGGCAAAAAGATAGTGGGGAAGATACGATACCGGGGCACCTCCCCCAAGCTTGGCGGAAGCCAAGGGGAGTGCCCATACCCGAAACTCAATTTTCTTTTGGTGGTGAAGAAGGAGGTGGTGATGAAGTAGAAGTGATCCTGTCCTTCAAGATCAAGAGATTCTCCAATCTACGGATGACTCTTCGGAGGTAGATGATATGCTCTTGATGCAGAATATTTTCACGAGTGAGATATTTATTCTGCACACGAACCGTTTCAATTATCCGAAAGGCCTCAATCTCAGTAGGGGTAAGATGAGCATAATAAGGTTTAAGGATATCTTCTTCTTCCTCCTCCTCGGACGGAAGTGCTTGCTCGATCCCCGGGGCTTGATCTATGGTAACCTCCTTATTATTGTCTCCCTTGACGGCTTCTGCTGGCTCTTCCCTCTTCAGCACAATCTTCATCAACCAAGCATCCTCTTCCACATTGTTGGAGGAGGAAGAAGACATGATGCCTGGCTTAACAGATCTGACCGAAAACATCAAGAAAAGAGAACAGAAGATTTCTCCACGATACGGTGGTCAATAGGTTCGCGGAGTATATAAAGATTTTTTATCTTGGGAAACAAGCAAACGGAAGAAAAATGGAGTCCGGAAGGTGTCCCAGGTGGGCACAACCCACCTGGGCGCGCCTGGCAAGCTAGGCACACCCTGGTGTCTTGTGCCCACCAGGGTACGCTTCCTGGAAGTTTCTTATTTTCCTAATTTTCTAAATATTCCAAAACTGACAAAAAATATTTTGCGGATTTTTCGGAGTCCGTTTACTTACCGTATCACGTACCTCCTTATTTTCACGATTCTGGAGTGTTCCGGAAGGACTCTTTTATCTGTTCTTCTGGTGTCGAAGTTTGGATAATATTACTTTCAACATTAATGGGCGTACCTGAGATATAATGTTTTATTCGTTGCCCATTAACAACCTTCGGGTTAGTACCTTCGGCATTATTTATTTTGATAGCTCCAGACCGATAAACCTCCTCGATAACATAGGGTCCTTCCCATTTGGAGAGGAGTTTTCCTGCAAAGAATCTGAAACGAGAGTTGTACAAAAGAACATATTCTCCAACTTTGAACTCACGCTTTTGGATTCTTTTATCATGCCATCTTCTAACTTTTTCTTTAAATAATTTGGCATTTTCATAAGCTTGGGTTCTCCATTCATCTAGTGAGCTAATATCAAATAACCTCTTTTCATCGGCAAGTTTGAAATCATAGTTGAGTTCTTTGACTGCCCAATATGCTTTATGTTCTAACTCAAGAGGCAAATGACAAGCTTTTCCATAGACCATTTTATAAGGAGACATACCCATAGGATTTTTATATGCTGTTCTATAAGCCCAAAGTGCATCATCTAATTTCTTAGACCAATTCTTCTAGGACCTATTGAAAGTATTTTGCAAAATTAATTTTATTTCTCTATTACTAAGTTCAACTTGACCACTAGACTGAGGATGATAGGGTGATGCAATTCTATGGTTAACATCATACTTGGCAAGCATTTTACAGAAAAGCACCATGAATAAAGTGTGAACCACCATCAGTCATTAAATATCTAAGGACTCCAAACCTTGGGAAAATAACTTCCTTAAGCATTTTAATAGAGGTGTTGTGATCAGCACTACAGGTTGGAATAGCTTCTACCCATTTAGTAACATAATCAACAGCAACCAAAATATGTGTACACCCATTAGAGGAAGGAAAAGGTCCCATGTAATCAAATCCCCAAACATCAAATGGTTCAACAACAAGTGAATAATTCGTAGGCATTTCTTGACGCTTACCGATATTACCTATTCTTTGACATTCATCACAAGATAAGACAAACTTACGGGCATCCTTGAAGAGAGTAGGCCAATAAAATCCAGATTGCAATACCTTGTGAGCAGTTCTATCTCCAGCATGATGCCCTCCATAAGCTTCGGAGTGACATTTCCGTAGGATTTGTTCCTGTTCATGCTCAGGTACACAATGTCTAATAATACCATCTACTCCTTCTTTATAAAGATGTGGGTCATCCCAAAAGTAATGTCTTAAGTCATAGAAGAATTTTTTCTTTTGTTGGTATGTAAAGCTAGGTGGTAAATATTTAGCAACAATGTAATTAGCATAGTCAGCATTCCAAGGAGTGTTATTAGAAACATTTATTGCAGCTAACTGCTCATCAGGAAAACTATCATCAATAGGTAGTGGGTCATCAAGCACATTTTCAAGCCTAGACAAGTTATCAGCTACGAGGTTCTCAGCTCCTTTTCTATCGGTGATATGTAAATCAAATTCTTGTAGCAAGAGAACCCATCGAATAAGTCTAGGTTGAGCATCTTTCATTATGCATAAGATATTTAATAGCAGCATGATCGGTGTGAACAATTACTTTTGAATCAACAATATAAGATCTAAATTAATCACAAGCAAACACCACTACTAGAAATTCCTTTTCAGTAGTAGCATAATTCCGTTGTGCACTATCTAGAGTTTTACTAGCATAATGAATAACATTCAGTTTCTTATCAACTCTTTGTCCTAGAATAGCACCAACAACATAATCACTAGCATCACACATAATTTCAAAAGGCAAGTTCCAATCAGGTGGTTGAACAATAGGTGCAGAAATTAAGGCTTTCTTGAGTGTTTCGAAGGCTTCTAAACAATCATCATCAAAAACAAAAGGAGTATCATTTTGTAAAAGATTTGTAAGAGGCCTAGAAATTTTAGAGAAGTCTTTGATAAATCTCCTATAGAAACCAGTATGACCTAGGAAACTACGAATACCTTTGATATCTTTAGGACATGGCATTTTCTCAATTGCATCAACCTTAGCTTTGTCCACTTCAATACCTCTTTCAGAAATTTTATGGCCTAAAACAATACCTTCATTAACCATAAAGTGGCACTTCTCCCAATTCAAGACAAGATTTGTTTGCTCGCATCTCTGTAAAACTCGATCAAGATTGCTTAAACAATCATCAAAAGACTTCCCATAAACAGAGAAGTCATCCATGAAAACCTCAACAATCTTTTCTCAAAAGTCAGAGAATATAGCAGTCATACATCTTTGAAAGGTAGCAGGTGCATTGCATAAACCAAAAGGCATACGTCTATAAGCATAAGTTCCAAAGGGACAAGTGAAAGTGGTCTTTTCTTGATCAGGTTGAGAAACAGGTATTTGTGAAAAACCAGAATATCCATCAAGGAAGCAAAAGTGTGTGTGCTTAGATAATCTTTCTAGCATTTGATCAATAAAAGGCAGAGGGTAATGATCTCTTCTAGTTGCTTTATTTAATTTTCTGAAATCAATTACCATTCTATAGCATGTAACAATTCTTTGTGGAATAAGTTCATTCTTATCATTAGAAACAACAGTAATACCTCCTTTCTTAGGAACACAATGAACATGACTTACCCATCTACTATCAGTTATAGGATAGATTATACCTGCTTCCAGAAGTTTTAAGATTTCCGTTCTTACCACTTCCTTCATTTTCGGATTTAACCGACGTTGGTGATCAACAACGGGTTTAGCATCAGGTTCCATATTAATCTTGTGCTCACATAGAGTGGGACTAATGCCCTTTAAATCATCAAGAGTATACCCAATAGCAGCTCGGTGCTTCCTTAGAACTTTCAATAATCTTTCTTCTTCATGTTCTGAAAGGTTAGCACTAATAATAACAGGATATATCTTCTGTTCATCAAGATAAGCATATTTCAAAGTGTCTGCCAATTGTTTTAAGTCAAACACAGGATCACCTTTAGGTGGAGGAGGACCTCCTAGAGTTTCAATAGGCAAATTGTGTTTAAGCAGAGGACATTGTCCAAAGAAAATCTTATCTATTTCATTTCTCTCATGCATATGTAAATCACTTTCATGGTCTAGCAAATATTGTTCTAAAGGATCAGTAGGATGCACAGCAATAGAAGCAAGACCAATTATTTCATCCTTACTAGGCAATTCTTTTTCATGAAGCTTTCTACTAAACTTGGAAAAATTAAACTCATGAGACTCATCACCAAAGCTAACACCGACAGTTTGTTTTTCACAATCTATTTTAGCATTAACGGTGTTCAAGAAAGGTCTACCAAACATAATGGGACAAAAGTCATCTTGTGGGGAACCAAGAACAAGGAAATCAGTAGGGTATTTTATTTTCCCACACAAGACTTCAACATCTCTAACAATCCCAATTGGTGATATAGTGTCTCTATTAGAAAGTTTAATAGTAACATCTATGTCTTCTATTTCTGCGGGTGCTATGTCATTCATAATTTCTTGATATAAGGAATAAGGAATAGCACTCACACTAGCACCTATGTCACATAGACCATGATAACAGTGATCTCCTATTTTAACTGAGACAACAGGCATGCCAACAACAGGTCTATGATTATCCTTTTTATCAGGTTTGGCAATTCTAGCAGCTTCTTTAATTTGTTCATCAGGTTTAGGTGTTCTAATATAACTTTTCTTAACCACAGTTGAAACTTTAGCATGTTCCTTTATCTTAACAGGGAAAGGTGGTTTCTCAATATAAGTAGTAGGAACAACTAGATCAACATTATAAATTATGGTTTCCTCTTTAATTGGTACCGGTTTTTTAACTTCTTCTTTAATAGGTGGGTGATATTTGAACCACTTCTACTTAGGGAGATCAACATGAGTAGCAAATGATTCACAAAAGGAGGCTACTATCTCAGAGTCAAGTCCATATTTAGTGCTAAACTTTTGAAAAGCATCGGTATTCATAAAAGATTTAACACAATCATACTTAAGCTTAATACCTGACTCTTTACCTTCGTCAAGTTCCCAATCTTCAGAGTTGCATTTAATTCTTTCCAAAATATCCCATCGGAATTCAATAGTCTTCTTCATAAAAGAACCAGTACAAGAAGTATCAAGCATGGATTGATCATCACGAGAAAGCCGAGCATAAAAGTTCTGGATAATAATTTCTCTTGAGAGCTCATGGTTGGGGCATGAACATAACATTGACTTAAGCCTCCCCCAAGCTAGAGTGATACTTTCTCCTTCACGAGGCCAAAAATTATATATATAATTCTGATCACGATGAACTAGATGCATAGGATAAATTTTTTGGTGGAACTCCAATTTCAATCGATTCCAATTCCAAGATCCAATATCATCGCATAGCCTATACCATGCCAATGCTTTTCCATTCAAAGATAAAGGGAAAACCTTTTTCATAACTTCATCTCCGGGTAAACCTGCAAGCTTAAACAATCCACAAATTTGTTCCACATATATCAAGTGCATATCGGGATGTTCGGTTCCATCTCCTGCATAAGGATTAGCTAGCAGTTGGTCTATCATACCCGAAGGAATTACATATTCAATATTTTTAGTAGGTGTAGTAGGTTGAGGGGTAGCTAATTGTGGTTCCGGTCAAGGTGAATATACCCCGAACAAACCCCTCAAAGGATTGTTTTCCATAGTAACAAGTGACAATAAATTTCAGCACACTATATAAATGTTTCCTTACCAAATTCCACTTACCAAAGGTGCTTCACTCCCCGGCAACAGCGCCAGAAAATAGCCTTGATGACCCACAAGTATAGGGGATCAATTGTAGCTCTTTTCGATAAGTAAGAGTGTCAAACCCAACGAGGAGCGGAAGGAAATGACAAGTGGTTTTCAGCAAGGTAATGTCTGCAAGTGCTGAAATTGTAAGTAACAGAGTAGTTTGATAGCAAGATAATTTGTAACGAGCAAGAACCGATAGTAGTAAAAAAAGTGCAGCAAGGTAGCCCAATCCTTTTGAGGCAAAAGACAGGCCAAAACGGTCTCTTATAATAAGCAAAGCGTTCTTGAGGGTACACGGGAATTTCATCTAGTCACTTTCACCATGTTGGTTTGATTTGTGTTCGCTACTTTGATAATTTGCTATGTGTGTGGACTGGTGCTTAGGTGCTGTTCTTACTTGAACAAGCCTCCTACTTATGATTAACCCTCTCGCAAGCATCCGCAACTACGATAAAAGTATTAAGAATAAATTCTAACCATAGCATTAAACTTTTGGATCCAATCGGTCCCTTACGAAATAGCGCATAAACTGGGGTTTAAGCTTCTGTCACTCTCGCAACCCATCATCTACTTACTACTCCACAATGCATTCCCTTAGGCCCAAATATGGTGAAGTGTCATGTAGTCGACGTTCACATGACACCACTATGGGAATCACAACATACATACTATCAAAATATCGAACACATATCAAGTTCACATGATTACTTGCAACATGATTTCTCCCGTGGCCTCAAGAACAAAAGTAACTACTCACCAATGATAATCATGCTCAAGATCAGAGGGGTATTAAATAGCATATTGGATCTGAACATATAATCTTCCACCAAATAAACCATATAGTAATCAACTACAAGATGTAATCAACACTACTAGTCACCCACAAGCACCAATCTATAGTTCCGGTAACAAGATTGAACACAAGAGATGAACTAGGGTATTAGATGAGATGGTGTTGTTGAAGATGTTGATGGAGATTGCCCTCCCCAAGATAGGAGAGTTGTTGGTGATGATGATGACGATGATTTCCCCCTCCGGGAGGGAAGTTCCCCCGGCGGAATCGCTCCACCAGAGGGCAAAAGTGCTCCTGCCCAAGTTCCGCCTCGAGACGGCGGCGCTCCGTCCCGAAAGTCCTCTCCTTATTTTTTCTAGGTCAAAATGACTTATATACCAGAAGATGGGCACCGGAGGTGGGCTTGGGTGAGCACAACCCACCAGGGTGCGCCTGGGCTCCCTGGCGCCCCCAGGTGGGTTGTGCCCACCTGGTGAGCCCCCTCTGGTACTTCTTTGCTCCAATATTCTTCAAATATTCCATAAAAAATCTCCGTAAAGTTTCAGCTTGTTTGGAGTTGTGTAGAATAGGTGGCCTGACGTAGCTTTTCCAGGTCCATATTTCCAGCTGCCGGAATTCTCCCTCTTGTGTGTACCTTGCATATTATGAGAGAAAAGGTATTAGATTACTCCAAAAAGCCTTATTATGCATAAAAACATCATAAATAACAGTAGGAAAACATGATGCAAAATGGATGTATCAGCATCGCCTAGCTACTCCTTCCGCCCTTCCTACTTCGTCCTCGCCCGCCCGATCGTTTCAGGCTGCGCCCCGCGGGCCTTGACAGGGTCAGGCTAGGCTTCTGACCAGGCGCTCCTTTTTCCCTCTTCACCTCCCACTGTAGTTCCTCGGAGGAGAGGGAGAAGAAAGGCATTACGGGGCACCTATCTTTTTTCAATTTAAAAGATGTAGGCACTTGCCAAACTTTAGCTTAAATTATGTAATCTTCCATCCATGTTTGTACCCTGTATGGTTTGTACTTGTTTATCCGCGTATTAATGAAAAAAGGAATGCATGCCAGGTACTTGTGCATGTATCATGTCCATGCTGAGGGATAGCCCCTCAATACTTCCAAGTAAACAAGGTTCCTCAGCGAGACACCTTGCCAGTCCTTCCCGTTGCTGCCGCTGGGCTCAACCTGACTGGTTAGGAGCGTGGAAAGAAACCGGCCCCTCACCAACCCCCCCCCCCCCCTTCAAATGTCACTACGACCATCCAGACTGAAGTAAAAACTTTTGAGTCAAAGGATGGGAGCACAGATGTTGAGGGGGGCAAGGTTTCTCTATGCTCAAGCCTTTCATACAGGGATATACTTATGGATGGGAAAGAAAACTTATCTGTGTTTGCTGCCCTTCTTATCGCTCAGACAAGAAGGAGCTGTTAGTGATCGTTATGCCAGGCCGCTCTCACTTCTTCGCTTCGGGGAGTTTATCCGCGGTAGGGACCCTGTTGACAGTATAGGGCAGAAAACAGTAGCATGCGATCCTCCTTAAATGGATTGGTTATCATAGCAAATTCATACTTAAGAAAACATGCATGCAAGTCTAGGCACCAGCGCTTCGTTTTATTATCTTTGCATAGGGTCTGCACCTGGCTTTGTACAAAGGGTTACATGCCCAGCGGCAAGGTTTGTACAAAAGGTGGCTGCCGGGGACTGAGCCCGGCAGCCGCGCCTTACGGGTAGAACTGACGAAGATGCTCAATATTCCATGAGTTTTGCATTTGGATGCCATTTTCGGTCTCCAGACGGACTGCGCCAAGTCTGGTGACTTGTGCTACCCAGTAAGGGCCTTCCCACTTCGGCGTCAACTTGTTGGTACCCTTGGCGGATTGAACGCACCTAAGGACAAGGTCGCCTTCTTCAAGGCTCCGGGCGTGGACCTTGCAGCTATGATAGCGGCGCAGGGCTTGCTGGTAGCGTGCAGCACGCACAGTGGCCTGGAGACGATCTTCCTCAAGGAGCACGGTATCATCATGCCTTAGTTGCTCTTGCTCTACTTCATCATAGGCAAGTACTTGAGGTGACCCGTATATGAGTTTAGTGGGGAGCACTGCTTCTGCCCCATACACAAGGGAGAAGGGAGTCTGGCTGGTAGCTCGATTTGGTGTCGTCCTGAGGGACCAAACAACCACCGGCAGTTCATCAATCCAGCGCTTGCCGCATTTTTTCAACTTATCAAAAGTCCTTGTCTTGAGCCCGCGCAGTGATACGTCTCCAACGTATATAATTTATGAAGTATTCATGCTGTTTTATTATCATTCTTGTATGTTTTACAACCATTTTATAGCAACTTTATATCATTTTTTTGGGAATAACCTATTGACCCAGTGCCCAGTGCTAGTTGCTGTTTTTGCTTGTTTTTTACATCAGAGGAAATCAATATCAAACGGAGTCCAAACACCGCGAAACTTTTTGAGGATTTTTTATGGACCAGAAGACTCCCGATGGGCCAGAGCAGCACCTGGGGGGTGCCCCGAGGGGGGCACAACCCACCAGGGCACGCCTGGGGGCCTAGGCGCGCCCAGGTGGGTTGTGCCCACCTCGGTGGCCTCCCGCACCCCCTCTTTACCCTATAAATTCTCAAATATTCCGAAAACCCTTGGGGGTAGCCCTGGATCAGAAGTTCCACCGCCGCAAGCCTCTGTAGCCATGAGAAACCAAGCTAGACCCTGTTCCGGCACCCTACCGGAGGGGAAAATCATCACCGGTGGCCATCTTCATCATCACGGCGGCCACCATGAAGAGGAGGGAGTAGTCCACCCTCGGGGTTGAGGGTTTGTACCAGTAGCTATGTGTTTAATCTGTCTTTCTCTCGTGTTCTTGAGATGTCACGATCTTGATGTATCGCGGGCTTTGTTAATATAGTCGGATCATATGGTGTTTTCCCTTCTCTATCTTGTTGTGATGAATTGAGTTTTTCCCTTTGAGATTTCGTTGTTATCGGATTGAATATTTTTATGGATTTGAGAGCACTTGATATATGTCTTGCATATGAATACTCATGGTGACAATGGGGTATCATATTAATTAACTTGATATGTGTTTTGGCATTCAACTCGCGGATTCCTGCGGTGACATTAGGGTAATCTTTGCATAGGGGTTGATGCACGTTCTCGTCTTTGTTTCTCCAGTAGAAATCTTGGGGCACTCTTTGAAGTTCATTGGGTTGGATTGAGTATTATGAATATGAAATTATTTGGTGTTATTTTAGTACGAACTCTTGGATAGATCGATCGGAAAGAATAGCTTCGAGGTGGTTTCGTACCCTACAGACGATTTCTTCTTATGTTCTCCGTTAGATAGGAACTTTGGAGTGTTTCTTCATCGCACTTTGAGGGGTGGTTATATGATCCAATTATATTAGCACTATTGAGAGATTGCACTAGCGAAAGTACGGACCCTAGGCCTTATTTTCAAGCATTGCAATACCGTTTTTGTGCCCGTTTACTATTTGCTACCTTGCTGTTTTTATTTATTCAGATTATAAAAATATATTTCTACCATCAATATTACACTTTTATCATCATCTCTTCGTCGAACTAGTGCACCTATACAATTTGCCATTGTATTAGGTGTGTTGGGGACACAAGAGATTTCTTGTATTTGGTTGCAGGGTCGTTTGAGAGAGACCATCTTCATCCTACACCTCCCACGGATTGATAAACCTTAGGTCATCCACTTGAGGGAAAATTGCTACTATCCTACAAAACTCTGCGCTTGGAAGCCCAACACGTGTCTACAAGAATAAAGTTGTGTAGTAGACATCAAGCTCTTTTCTGGCGCCGTTGCCGGGGAGGCTAGGTAAGCGGCACTCACATCCCGTCAACGAAGCTCTTTTCTGGCGCCGTTGCCGGGGATGTGAGTGTTTGAAGGTATATCTTTAGATCTTGCAATTGAATCTTTTAGTTTCTTGTTTTATCACTAGTTTGGTTTATAAAAAGAGAACTACAAAAAAATGGAATTGAGGTTGCATCATATTATTGATCATCTTTATAATATCTTTCTTTAAAATGATGGATCAAAAAATTGTGCTCAACTGTTAGAAGAAGAAGTCAATAAAATGTTTGGCACAAAATATTAGAATGATGAGCATGATTGCAATGTTGTTAGTATGAATTCTTTGAATATTCAAAATGCTAATGATGATTGCACAAGTCATGACAAAAATGTTTCTTCTAAGCATGTCAATTTTTGTGGAGTGCATAAAGTTTGTGAAGACGTGCCTTATAGGGAAGATAGATTTTGTAAGAAGCATAAACATGATAGAACCAATTCTTTGCTCAAAGTGATAGATGAATTTGCTACAAAATTATGCTCTCTTTGTCCTATTACTTGTGAACTTTGCAATAAGGATGGTCATCTTAATTTCCAATGCATGCTTTTTCATGATCGAATCGTGTCCAAATATTGCAATAACTTGATCACACTAGAACTCTATAATGAACTTTGTTTATTTCTGGGGAGTGAAGAATTGACATATAAAAATAGTTGGTTTGAAGTATTCATTCTCACGGACGACATTGAAACTAAACTAAAAAATATCTATATGTTTTGCATTGTAAATTGCAATGAGAATGCTTATATTGCCAACTATAGAAAGATGGGAAAACCAATAGAATATAAAAGGAATACTAATGAAAGGGTAAAGATTTCCACTTTCCCTCCTATTGTTTCTCATGATGAAATAGGTGACAAGGAGGAGCTCCCTATTCAACCAATCTCATCAATAAGAAGCTTGAAAAAATAAATTAAACCCACACATGATGTGGTGAAGAAGAAGAAAGAATAGAGGTAAAAAGGTATCTCTCCCAAATAGTGTTGCTCCTATTATTGTTGTGCCTCATGAAATTGAATCAAAAATAATTATGGAGGATGATGCACTTGATGATGATATTGCTTCTATGTCTTATGGCACAATGTCCGAGAGCACTATTGATGATGATTTTGTTATGCCTATTGCTTGTTGTGATGATTATGATTGTGAAGATAATGATACTTCTTATAATCTTGGAAATCTTTTTGGCACCAACTTGGGAAGTTATGATGATAGCAATTGTTATACCGTTGGTGCTATTCATACTATTAATGATGAGAGTGATTATGCTTATGATATGCCAAGCCACAAGCTTGGGGATGCTATGTTTGATGAGAATGACATGTTTGAGAATTTATTTGCTGCAATTAATGTTTGCCCCAAGATTGGGGATGCTATGTTTAATGAGGATGATCTTTTTAGTCCCCCTACTTTGAATGATCAAATTTGCTATGATGATTGCATGCCTCCTATCTATGAGGAGCACAAAGTTGCTACTTATGATGACTATTGTGATGATACTTATGTTATAAAAGGTAGTGATGATTATATTTATAAAACTTTTCATAGTTATGATTACCCTTTTTCTGAACATTACTCTTTTAATGTGGAAACAATTTATAGTATTCGAGTTTCATATGATACTCCCACCATTGCGAATGAGAAGAAATTTTCTTATGTGGAGAGTAATAAAATTTCTATGCTTGTGGATCATAAAAAGAATGCTTTATGTGATGGTTATATTGATGAATCTATTCATGATGCTACTGAAAATTATTATGAGAGAGGAACTTATGATTCATGATGCTCTCTTTATGTTTCAATCCTTATCTTTTATGCGAGCATCATTGAACTCATCTTGCCTAGCTAAAAGGCGTTAAAGAAAAGCGCTTGTTGGGAGACAACCCCACATTTTTACCTACTGTTTTTGTGTGCTCACATAGTTATGATACAGTAGTAATCATGTTTTATATCTTTTGTTTCAATAAAGTGCCAAGTAAAGCCTTTGGGATAGTGTGGATGATAGTTGACTTGCTTCTGTGCAAAAACAGAAACTTTTGCGTCCAGTGCAAAAATTCTTATCTGCTACTGGAACATGGAAAAATTCTAAATTTTTTACAGTCGATGGGAATACAAATTGTATCCGTTTACCTAATTTTTCAGAATTTTTGGGGTTACATAAGTATGACCTGAATTCAGATCTTTACGTACTGTTCTGTTTTTGACAGATTCTGTTTTCAATGCATAGTTTGCTTGTTTCCAAGTTTCTATGGCTTATATTGCTCAATATTGCGAAACCACCCTTAGAGGAACGAGTGTAAGCGCTGTAAGGGGAGCTGTGGTGTAAAGTGACCTCCGCGTAATACTCATACAGTGAGACGGCCAGATGCTCCCGATACACCTAGTACACTGGATCAGCACCATCTGGGTAGAGTCGACGCCACACGTTCTGAAGCAGATGCGGCGAGGTGTAGGGTGCTGGCTCGTACTGGTACAGGTATGGAACCGGAGCCATGTACACTCACAATCATTAGACGGTTAGCAATAACAATAAATAAAATGCATGCAATGCAGCAACCTATGCTACTACTACCGGCACTCAAAACTAAACTAACTACCGTTCAACTAGCGCGTCGACGGTCTAGCGTGTCCTACAGTTAGCATGGCTCTGATACCAAGTGTTATGGCACCCCGGCTCAGAGCAACTGGTTTACCTTGCATTGCCAGCCCAGAGATCAAGACTTCTGGCAACACACAACAACTTGGTACAGGAAACAACCGCTTTATTGATGCTAGCGGAAACATAGGTTCGATATTACATCAAGTAGCGAGGCCAAGCGGCACACACGGTGCGGCTGAACAATATGTACATTATTTAATGAACATGAAGGGGCCTCGATCATGGCAACTACGCGGCAGCGGAACGACGACGAAGTGGAACTCCATAGCACAGGGACACCGATGTGGACACGATCTAGACACGGGAAGCACTCCGATCCGGTAAGACATTCCTGAAAGCTGGCATGACACGCCAGGTCAGTACATTGAATGTACTTGCAAGCTCACAACAAGCATAAGCATAATGGCAAACAATATCATGACAATTAAGCAAGTTAAATCCAATTCAACAACATACTACTTATGCAGTGAATCAAACATGTGCACTGAGTCCCGCAGACTCTCTTACCAAACGGGTTACCTCGTAACCAAAACGATGATCATACCTGGATCACAAATGAAACCAACACTTTGGTTCCCACAAAGATCATCTCATGATCTCACAAATCTCATCACTTACCCAGTGCCAAGCATATAAATTTAGTGTGCAAGATTACTTAATCATGTTGATCCATGGTGTGACTTACTTAATAGCTATGTCCGTAACCGAGGACGCGACTATCGATAGATTTAATAAACACTCTGAAGAGGTTAGCACACTGTACCCACACCGTGGAATCCATGGCCTCACACTCCCATTTGGGTGGACCAACGGCATTCTGACAGAACCCTCCCATTGCCATGACACTCTCCCGGCCACTCTGACCAACTCCCCTCTGGGATAAGTCATGGGTGGCCCCGTGTCTACCAAAGACATCAACGGCCACCGTCGTGGAAAAACTTAAACGGTCCCAAACGGGGACAAGGTACCATAACAACAATTGGGCACACAAGGTTATGTCTGCTTACCGGGCCAGGGTACCGCTGATACGTCTCCAACGTATCTATAATTTTTTATTGTTCCATGCTATTATATTATCCATCTTGGATGTTTTATATGCATTTAGATGCTATTTTATATTATTTTTGGGACTAACCTATTAACCTAGAGCCCAGTGCCAGTTTCTGTTTTTTCCTTGTTTTTGAGTTTCGCAGAAAAGGAATATCAAACGGAGTCCAATTGAGCTGAAAATTTACGACGATTGTTTTTGGACCAAAAGAAGCCCACGGAGTACCGGAGATGCACCAGAAGAGTCCCGAGGCCACCACAAGGGTGGAGGGCGCTCCCACCCCCCTAGGGCGCACCCTCCAACCTTGTGGGCCCCTCGTGGACTCCCCTGCCTTGTTCTCGACGCCAACACCTCTTATATATCCCCAAACCTCCAGAACAAAACCTAGATCGGGAGTTCCGCCGTCGCAAGCCTCTATAGCCACAAAAAACCAATCAGGACCCTGTTCCGGCATGCTGCCGGAGGGGGAAATCATCACCGGTGGCCATCTTCATCATCCCGGTGCTCTCCATGACGAGGAGGGAGTAGTTCACCCTCGGGGCTGAGGGTATGTACCAGTAGCTATGTGTTTGATCTCTCTCTCTCTGTCGTGTTCTTGATTTGGCACGATCTTGATGTACCGCGAGCTTTGCTATTATAGTTGGATCTTATGATTCTTCTCCCCCTCTACCTTCTTGTAATGAATTGAGTTTTCCCTTTGAAGTTATCTTATCGGATTGAGTCTTTAAGGATTTGAGAACACTTGATGTATGTCTTGCATGTGTTTATCTGTGGTGACAATGGGATATTCACGTGATCCACTTGATGTATGTTTTGGTGATCAACTTGCGGGTTCTGTGACCTTGTGAACTTATGCATAGGGGTTGCACATGTTTTCGTCTTGACTCACCGGTAGAAACTTTGGGGCACTCTTTGAAGTTCTTTGTGTTGGTTTGAATAGATGAATCTGAGATTGTGCGATGCATATCGTATAATCAAACCCGCGGATACTTGTGGTGACATTGGAGTATCTTGGTGACATTAGGGTTTTGGTTGATGTGTGTCTTAAGGTGTTATTTTAGTACGAACTCTAGGGCTGTTTGTAACACTTATAGGAATAGCCCAATAGATCGATCAGAAAGAATAACTTTGAGGTGGTTTTGTACCCTACAATAATCTCTTCGTTTGTTCTCCGCTATTAGTGACTTTGGAGTGACTCTTTCTTGCACGTTGAGGGATTGTTATATGATCTAATTATGTTATCATTGTTGAGAGAACTTGCACTAGTGAAAGTATGAACCCTACGCCTTGTTTCCAAGCATTGCAATACCGTTTTCGCTCACTTTTGTTACTTACTACCTTGCTGTTTTTATATTTTCAGATTACAAAAACCTATATCTACCATCCATATTGCACTTGTATCACCATCTCTTCGCCGAACTAGTGCACCTATACAATTTACCATTGTATTGGGTGTGTTGGGGACACAAGAGACTCTTTGTTATTTGGTTGCAGGGTTGTTTGAGAGAGACCATCTTCATCCTACGCCTCCCACGGATTGATAAAACTTAGGTCATCCACTTGAGGGAAATTTGCTACTGTCCTACAAAACTCTGCACTTGGAGGCCCAACAACGTCTACAAGGATAAAGTTGCATAGTAGACATCACCGCACGCCCATAACCTTCCCTCGTTGGAGGTACCGACCAGAGGCATGACAACGGGCTGAATAACGGCCTTCCCATAAAGGCAAATGTGGTTGCACTGGGAAAACTCGATTCAGTGGCACCATGACTCGATCAACATTATGTTCAAGTTGAATTAACATCAGGTTTAACTTGAAATAAAAATAACTCGAGTCACATTAAGCCATGAATATGCAACTATCCGACATGCATCACATAACAATTAAAGTAAATAGATCAATCATCATCAAAGTTTCTACTTGCACTAGTCATCATTAAGCTTCACTGGTTTTACTTCACTGGTTTTAACACTCATCACTTTAGTTATGCCATAATATATGAAAATCAATAACTCACATAAAGAAAATACTACCGATCATATCCAAAAGCATAACCACACAATCAAAACTACTTCTACTGCCTCATACTAGTCCATGCATTCAAATACTACTGTAACCTAAGCATTTCAACCAGGACAAAGTAACTAGCATATGCAATATTCATTTAAGTAATTAAATGCATGAAATAACTCACATTCAAGTTGGAAAAATCATAAATATTGAAGTGACACCATGCAAATGTTGGTGTGGCTTGCCTTAGTGCAGAGGAGGTTCACACTCCTCCTGGTGTTCTCCAAGACAAGCTTCCCCTTCTGAAAATAATTAAAAACAGAAAAAGAAAATATCAAGAATCATTCTGAAAATCACCAGAAATTCTAGGCAGCAGAGAAAAATCTCAAAATTTGTGTGCTGCTAGAATATTTCAATACAAACACAATGCAAAAAGAATCAATTCATTTCGACTTATAGTTTAGAAGTTATGGCTGGTCAAAGTTGTTGGTCAAAATTTTGAATTAAATTTGAAATAAAAGAAACACGGGGGGGGGGGGGGGGTGACGTCGAAGACGTATTCTGAGAATACGCCTCCACTCGTACCTCTTCGGGCGCGAGTGGAGAGGTTGACAATGGGCCCCGCCTGTCGGGTTTGGGGAGAGGGAGAGAGAAACAGAGGGGTGGCGGTGCTCCACCGGAGCTCACACCGGCGAGGAGGGCTCGTCGGCCGATCTGAGAGGGAGGGATGGATAGAGGAGGTCACGGCGCACCTGCCTGTACCCGTGGCTTGGCGAGAGGTGACCGGAGCAGCTCAGAACAAACATCTCAAGCGGCGGCTGCGGTCGGATCTCGCCGGAGATGAAGAAGACGGCGGGAGGGGGTGATTCCAGGGGCTCCAACAGGGTCAGCTGGCACCAACGGACCACCAGGGAGTCGCCAGAGAAGAAGCTGGAGCTCGAGGAGTAGTGGAGAGGTGGGAGGCAAGCAGAGGGGATCGCCGGCAAGCTTGAGCTGAGGACGGAGGCCAGAGGCCTGCCCGGCCGGGTTGCGCCTTGTCTACTGCTTGTGGTGGATGGTGAAGTGGATGAGTGAGCTCGGAGAGGCCAGGGGGCTCGGTATATATAGGCGGAGGGGGTGGGGGTTCTCGGCTCCGCCGGAGGGCTCTGGAAGGCGGCGCACGGCGACGAGAAGTGCCAGGGAGGGGTGGAGAGGGCTCAGCGATCACGCGGCGACTCTGGAACTTGCGGACAAGCACAGGAACTCGGGCGCGGACGAAGACAGTGGCACGGGCGCACTGTGCCTTTGGCCGCGTCGTGCCCATGCTCGCTGCGGCAGCTCCGGCGTCGGCGAGCGCCAGGGAGGGGTCAAGGGTGATGAGTCGAAGCTGGTGGCGCGGTGCGGCAGTCGGCGCCGAGCGCTGAGACGAGCACGCGCGGAACAGGGGCTCCGGCGCAGCGCAGAGCACGTCAAACGTGTGCCAGAGCCCGTGTCCACACGCGGTCACCACGCTAGCTCGGTCAAAACGATGCCCAGGCGATGCCAAACCGTGTCTAGTGAGTTGTCCGTGCAGTGTTTAGTCTAGGGGAAGAGATGGAACACTGCCAGGCCGACCAGATTGAACGTGAGCTAACCAGCAAGCTTCTGGTCAGAAACTTTGGCACTGTGTTTGGAGAGGTTCTAAAAGGATTTTAGGGCTAATCTCCTGGGGTTAAGGTTTTCTTAGGAGGGAAATGAAGCTCAAGAAAAATCAGCCTCATTGAATCAAGGAATAATATACTTCCTGTAGAAACTGCATTTTGAGGTTAGAACAGAAAAGATTTTCTGTGGAAAAAATATTCCAAATAACTATGAAATATTTTTGCACAGGGAGGTGTGCCAAGGTCCAAAGAATATTTGGGAATTTTCTCAGACTTTTGGGAGGAAGAAAAATGAGGGTTGCTTTGGAGCATATGTTGCTGAAATGATTTTCAGAGAGGAAAATGAATATTTTTCATATATGAAAAATATTCCTTGAGCCATTTTGGGATTATCAGAGAGGAAATGATGATTATGAGAGGGATGGGTCACTTGGGTGAAAATCAAGGACATGCCCAAGTGTTTAAGTCCAAGTGATTTGATTCAAAAAAAACTCCAAATTCAAAATCAGAGGCAAAGAAGTCCGAAAAAAGAGAGAAGGCAAAAACCAGGCTGTCACATGAAGAGAATAAGGAGTGACAAGACCCTAATCTTGGGGATGCCCAAGGCACCCCAAGTTAATATCCAAGGAAGACCCAAGCAACTAAGCTTGGGGATGCCCCGGAAGGCATCCCCTCTTTCGTCTCCAACATTATCGGTAACCTCACTTGGAGCTATGTTTTCATTCGTCACATGATATGTGTTTTGCTTGGAGCATCATTTTATTTTATTAGGATTTGCTTGCTGTTATTTAGAATAATGTTTTGCATCTTTTATTTCAATAAAAGTGGCAATGATAGCCTCTGCCATGCTTATTTTGCAAGTATACATGTTGCTGTTTGAAAACAGAAAGTTTACCGCTGTTGTAAAAATTCCCTAGAAAAGTCAGAATGTGATAAAATGTTGAAACTTTTTGCAAAATAAGATCTGATAAATTTTATACAGTTTTTTAAATTTTCAGAATTTTTTGAGTTGAATAAGTATTGATACTCTTGCATTCTTTAAATACTGTACTGTTTTGGCAGATTGCTGTTATGTTTGCATTGTTTGCATATGTTTGCTTCTTTAATGATTCTATTTGAGGATAGGAGTATTAAATATGCAGAGGCATTTAGTATGCAATGTTGAATAATAATTTTAGTGATTTTCTACAGTAGAGAATGATAAGGTTTTTGCATTGGTTTATACTAACTTATCGCACGAGTTCTTGTTGAGTTTTGTGTGGATGAAGCTTTTGAGATTTAGGAAAACCGTGATATGAGAAGAATTAAGGAGACACAAAAGCTCAAGCTTGGGGATGCCCAAGGCACCCCAATATAATATTCAAGAAGTCTCAAGCATCTAAGCTTGGGGATGCCCCGGTAGGCATCCCACCTTTCTTCATCAATAATATCGGTTAGTATCGGTTGAGCCCAAGTTTTTGCTTCTCCACATGAGTTGTACTATTGTTGGAATGTCATTTTATTTTGTTTTGCTTGCTGTTTTAATAAAAATCTTAGATCTGAAAGTTTTTAATAAGAGAGAGTCCTCAAATAGCTACCCATTTACATAACTACTCGCTTGATCTTCACTTATATCTTTTTGGAGTAGCTTGTCATTTACTCTTGTGCTTCACTTATATCCTATGAGTAAATTGTTGAATAAATTGAATGTCATGAAGTTGAAATCATATCATGCCTAGTGGTAGCTTCACATTGGGTTTAGAAAGCAAATCTTTTGAGGCTTGACAATCACAATATTGGTCATACAAGCAATTCACGAATAATTAGTATAAGGAAGAGAACTTTCACATGAAAATACACTATCTTGGAAATCTTTTGTGATTGTGAGCCCCCATCAAAATATTATATGCCAAAATTGTTGACGTTGGACAAGGAAGACAACGTAATGATTTATGTTTGTTCATATTCACATAGAAGTTATATTGTCATAGATCCTTCAACATGTGGTGCTTGCCCCCCATCTTTGCTAGCCAAAAATTCCGCACCAAGTAGAGATACTACTTGTGCATCCAAAAACCCTTAAACCCAATCTTATTTTCAAGAGTCCACCATACCTACCTAAGGATTGAATAAGATCCCTCAAGTAAGTTATCCTCGGTGCAATAAGGCAATAAAAATTGCTTCTAAAAGTGTTAGGTCATTTAGTGTAAGAGAAAATTGAGCGTTGTACGCACTTGTGATGGCAAAGAATAAAAGCGACAGACTGCATAATAAAGGTTGCTATCATAAGGGAAATATAACGTGACATTCTTTTGCACTAAGGGGTTGAGCATACAAACAAATAAGCGCATGGCAACCTCTGCTTCCCTCTGTGAAGGGCCTATCTTTTACTTTTATGTATTTACATTCATGCAAGAGTCAAAGTTCTTCTCTCTATTCCTTTTATTTTTCTCTTTTGGCAAGTATCATGTGGTGAGGAAAGATCTAGGCACATATATCCAGTTGGATATGGGTAGCATGAGTTATTATTGTTGACATCACCCTTGAGGTGAATACGTTGGGAGGCAAATCTATAAGCCCATGTCTTTCTATGTGTCTGGTTGAAACGTTTTGCTCATGTGTATGCGGTGAGTGTTAGCAATCATAGAAGACTATATGATGGTTGAGTATGTGGAGCTCTTACTTAAAGTTTGTTGAATAAGTTGAATTGCAATTGCTTGGTGACTGAGAACATAGGTTGTTGAGTTTCAAGAGAATTCATTGTTTGAACCTTAACATGTGAATTGGTTGCTACTTTAACATGAGAAATTTTATGAGAAAGAATTGCTGTTATGATGCTAGGAAAAGTGATTGAAATTATCATGGATCAAACTTATGCACTTTGCTAGCATTCACACTTCATAAATTATTTCTTTTATCATTTACCTACTCGAGGACGAGTAGGAATTAAGCTTGGGGATGCTGATACGTCTCCAACGTATCTATAATTTATGAAGTATTCATGCTGTTTTACTATCATTCTTGGATGTTTTACAACCATCTTATAGCAACTTTATATCATTTTTTTGGGACTAACCTATTGACCCAGTGCCAGTGCCAGTTGCTGTTTTTGCTTGTTTTTTACATCGCAGGAAATCAATATCAAACGGAGTCCAAACACCGCGAAACTTCTTGAGGATTTTTTATTGACCAGAAGACTCCCGATGGGCCAGTGCAGCACCTGGCGGGTGCCCCGAGGGGGGCACAACCCACCAGGGCACGCCTGGGGGCCCAGGCACGCCCAGGTGAGTTGTGCCCACCTCGGTGGCCTCCCGCACCCCCTCTTTACCCTATAAATTCTCAAATATTCCGAAAACCCTCGGGGTAGCCCTAGATCAGAAGTTCCGCCGCCGCAAGCCTCTGTAGCCACGAGAACCCAATCTAGACCCCGTTTCGGCACCCTACCTGAGGGGAAAATCATCACCGGTGGCCATCTTCATCATCACGGCGGCCACCATGATGAGGAGAGAGTAGTCCACCCTCGGGGCTGAGGGTTTGTACCAGTAGCTATGTGTTTAATCTCTCTCTCTCTCTCATGTTCTTGAGATGTCATGATCTTGATGTATCACGGGCTTTGTTAATATAGTCGGATCATATGGTGTTTTCCCCTCTCTATCTTGTTGTGATGAATTGAGTTTTTCCCTTTGAGTTTTTGTTGTTATCGGATTGAATATTTTTATGGATTTGAGAGCACTTGATATATGTCTTGCATATGAATACTCGTGGTGACAATGGGGTATCATATTGATTCACTTGATATGTGTTTTGGTATTCAACTCGCGGATTCCCGCGGTGACATTGGGGTAATCTTTGCATAGGGGTTGATGCATGTTCTCGTCTTTGTTTCTCCGGTAGAAATCTTGGGGCACTCTTTGAAGTTCTTTGGGTTGGATTGTGTATTATGAATCTGAAATTATTTGCTGTTATTTTAGTATGAACTCTTGGATAGATCGATCGGAAAGAATAGCTTCGAGGTGGTTTCGTACCCTACAGACGATTTCTTCTTATGTTCTCCGCTAGATAGGAACTTTGGAGTGTTTCTTCATCGCACTTTGAGGGGTGGTTATATGATCCAATTGTATTAGCACTGTTGAGAGATTGCACTAGCGAAAGTACGGACCCTAGGCCTCATTTTCAAGCATTGCAATACCGTTTTTGTGCCCATTTACTATTTGCTACCTTGCTGTTTTTATTTATTCAGATTATAAAAATATATTTCTACCATCAATATTACACTTTTATCATCATCTCTTCGTCGAACTAGTGCACCTATACAACTTGCCATTGTATTAGGTGTGTTGGGGACACAAGAGATTTCTTGTATTTGGTTGCAGGGTCGTTTGAGAGAGACCATCTTCATCCTACACCTCCCACGGATTGATAAACCTTAGGTCATCCACTTGAGGGAAAATTGCTACTATCCTACAAAACTCTGCGCTTGGAGGCCCAACACGTGGCTACAAGAATAAAGTTGTGTAGTAGACATCACGCAGCACTTCAGCGTTCATCCTCTCTGCTTGCCCATTGCTCCATGGATGAGCAACAGAGGCGAAGGAGACCTTGCTTCCAAGGCTTTGGATGTACTACATAAAGGTGCGACTCGTGAACTGGGTGCCGTTGTCGGTAATGACTCTGTTGGGTACTCCAAAGCGGCACACCAATCCTTTCAAGAACTTGACAGCTGATTGTGCGGTCACCTTCCTCACTGGCTCCACCTCAGGCCACTTTGTAAACTTGTCGATTGCTACGTACAAGAATTCAAAGCCCCCGGCGGCACGGGGGAAGGGGCCCAAGATATCAAGCCCCCAGACCGAGAATGGCCAGGACGAAGGGATCGTCTCGAGAGCTTGAGCTGGTTGATGAATGTTTTTGGAATGGAACTGGCAGGCTTCACACTTGGTGACTAGCTTAGTTGCATCCTGGTGGGCTGTGGGCCAATAGAAACCCTGCCGGAAGGCTTTTCCGACCAGGGCTCTCGATCCAATATGAGAGCCACACACACCCTTGTGTATCTTCGCCAACAGCTTCAGCCCATCTTCCCGACAAATGCACTTCAATTTCACACTATTTGGCCTTTTTCAGTATAGTGTGTCATCGACAAACTAGTACATATTTGACCGTCGGGCTACTTTTTCAGCTTCTTCTTGCTCTTTGGGAAGCTCTCCTGTCTAAAGGAAATGGATTATGTGCTGCGCCCAAGCTGGAGCCTGTGGATCGACAACAAGGACTAAAGGCACCTCCTCGTTCGTGGGAGCACTCACCTCGACCGCAAGAACTTGTGGTTCTGCGGGAGGGTGCTGCTCACCAACCGAAGCGGGGTTGTCCCCAGCAGCCTTTCCACCAGTAGCTTCAGGAAGCCCTGCCAGGAAATACTTGCCGGAGTCCAACTTTCTCCTTTTTTTGGTCATCGTTGAAGGGGATACTGACGGTTGAGTTAGATGGAGGACAAAAGTCCCTGGTTCCACAGGTAGCTTTTGCACGGTGCACTTTGACAAGTGATCGTCGATGTTATTTTCTGCACGTGGCACGTGCTCCGCTTGTAATCCGTCAAAGCGCTCTTCCAGCTTTCTCACTTCCTCCACATATGCCTCCAACAACGGACTCTGATAATCTTTGTTGACTTGCCTCACCACGAGTTGAGAATCTCCACGGATAATTAGTTTCTTGATTCCCAACTCCACTGCAATTCTGAGTCCGGCAAGGAGCCCCTCATACTCGGTAGTGTTATTGGTGGCCTTCTCCCGGGGAAAGTACATTTGAACCACATACTTGAGATGCTCTCCGGTGGGCACGACAAGAAGCACGCCGGCTCCGGCGCCCTGCAGCGAGAAAGCACCATCAAAGTGCATGATCCACTCCTGAGGTGCCTCTTTGCCGGGGAGAACTGTCTCTGGTACTTCTTCATCTGGAGTGGGCGTCCATTCTGCAATGAACTCCGCTAATGCCCTGCTTTGAATAGTTGAGGTGCTCTCATATTTCAAGCCAAAGCTTGACAGCTCTAGTGCCCACTCAACTATACTGCCGGTAGCTTCGGGGTTCCTCAATATGCGCTACAGTGGAAAACGAGTGACAACCGTGATCTCGTGGGCTTGGAAGTAGTGGTGCGGCTTCCTCGAGGCCATGATGAGGCCGAATATCAGCTTCTGAACTCCAGAGTACCTTGACCTGGCCCCCTATAACAGGGAGCTAACAAAGTACACTGGCCGCTGCACCACTTTCTTCCTTGCCGTGGTCTTGGAGCTTCCTTTGCTTGTTTGCCTTGCCTCCCACTGGTTTGTGTCAAGTCCCGCCGCGGGTGCTTCAGCTCTGTCTCCGGAGGGGTCAGTTGCTGCGGCTGCTTCCTCATCCACTTCTCGTTGTGCCACCAGCGCTGCACTAACCACTTGATTCGTTGCAGCTAAGTATAGCAACAACGACTCTTGTGGTTTAGGCGCGACTAAGGTGGGAGCAGAGGAAAGGTAAGTTTTTAGATCTTGCAGCGCTGCTTCCGCCTTCGGGGTCCCCTTCACCGGGCCAACCTTATTCAAGATTTTGAAAAAAGGTAAGGCGCGCGCAGCAGACTTGGAGATGAACCTACTCAGTGCGGTAATGCATCCAGCCAAACGCCTTACGTCCTTGACAGTCTTGAGTGCTTGTATTTTCTCGATTGCTTTGATCTTGTCGGGATTGGCCTCTATTCCCTGTTGAGACACAAAGAAACCAAGGAGCTTGCCGGATGGGACACCAAACACGCATTTCTCAGGTTTCAGTTTCAAATTGATCTTGCACAAGTTTGCAAAGGTTTCTTCCAAGTCTTGAATGAGTGTTGATCTGTCCTTGGTCTTGACCACTATGTCATCCATATAAGCTTCCATGTTTCTGTGTAGTTGGGGTTCGAAACCAATCTGTACTGCTCTCACAAAAGTGGATCCGGCGCTCTTTAACCTGAAAGGCATACGCACAAAGCACTACATGCCACATGGAGTTATGAACATGGTCTTCTCTTCATCTTCGTTGGCCATGAATATCTGATGGTACACGGAGTATGAATCCGAAAAGGAAAGCAAATCACACCCGGAAGTGGAATCAAGAATCTGATAAATGCGCTGCAGGGGGAAAGGGTCCATTTCCCCCTGCTTTAGTACATGCTTTGTTCAAGTCAGTGAAATCAATGCAAAGCCTCCATTTCCCGTTTGCCTTGCGCACTACCACTGGGTTTGCTAACCAACTTGGATGCAGTACCCCTTTGACCAAACCAGCTGCTTCAACTTCCTTGATTTCCTCGGCAATGAACTGTTGCCGTTCTAAAGCTTGCTTTCTAACCTTCTGCTTGATGGACCGGGCGTGAGGGCAGACAGCAAGGTGGTGCTTGATTACCTCCCTGGGAACACCAGGGATGTCAGACGGTTGCCAAGCAAACACATCGACATTCGCCCACAGGAAGGCAACGAGCGCGCTTTCCTATTTGTCATCAAGGGTGGTACTGATGGTAAATGTACCGTCAATGCATTCCTGCCTTGCCGGGACCCTTTTCACAGCCGGAGAAGCAACCTTGGGTCTTTTGGTAGTGGAACTCTCGGCAGGTCATCAACAGGCGTGGCGCACTCCGGAGAGGCGCGCTTCCTGGAGTCCTTGTCGACGTCTCTGCTAGCCTTCTTCCCTTTCTTTGTTTCCTTGGCGGGAGCTGGGGCTTCTGTGGCCTTTGCTCCTACCGCGTCTCGATACAACTGGTCCACACATATAATTACATCTTTCTTATCTGACGGGATGGAAATGATACCCATGAGCCCTGTCATCTTCAATGTGTTGTAGGCATAGTGGGATGCCGCCATGAATTTTGCCAGAGCTGGGCGACCAAGAATCCCATTGTAAGGAAAAGGAAGATCGACAACGTCAAACACGTCTCTCTCATTATGATAATTCAGTTCCCCGCCAAAAGTCACAGGCAATGCAATCTTCCCCTTAGGACGGCTCCTGCCGGGGTTGATTCCCTAGAACGTGCCCATAGCCTTGAGCTCCTCGTCAGGGATCTGCAGCTTGCCAACCACCCTAGGGGAAATCAAGTTCAGCCCCACCATCAACTAGCATCTTTGTTACTTTGAGGTTGCGGATTGTCGGAGAAACCAACAACGGCAAACACCCAACTGCAGTGGTGCGGTCGGGTGATCCTCTTTGTCAAAGATGATAGGCGTGCGGGACCATTTAAGTGGCCTTTGGGATTTCGTAGGTGGTTCCACAGCATTGACCTCACGCACCCACTACTTGAGCCGGTGGTGAGAGGTGTGCAAAGATGCACCCTCGTCAACACACATGGCTTCAGTTGCCTTCTGGAATTCTTGCTCACTGTTTTCTTCCTCATCTTCCTCATCACTCCCATCATCTCCTTCTTTCTTTTCACGGCCTCTAGCAGGTTTTTCCTTTTGCTGCGGCGGCCCCCTCTACCACCACGGCCTTTTCCACCAGCACCCTCTTGGTCTCTCTCCCTGTCATGCTTCTCGTATTCAGCCTTTTGTTTCTTAACAAGCTCCTCAAGTTGGTGGTACCCTTGGAGATCATGACCATTGGTACGGTGGATTTTGCAGTATGGCCCGTTAGATTTCCTGGCTTTCTCTACCGCCGCGGCCTCCTGGCAATCAGCGCACGTGGCAGCTCCCTTGCCGGGGGCTTCGGTTTTGGCCTTCTTGCTGGCACTAAGATCACCAGAGCTCTCAACGGCCAATACTGTCTTCTCCTTGCGTTTCCTATTGCGCCTCCAGCTTCTCCTCTTCGGGTTGGTGGCTTTGTCTTCATCATCTGAACCAGTCTCGATGCCAGCCTCCTTTCCGGGGAGTCGCCTTCCTTCTTCAGCCCGAGCACACTTATCCGCCAAGGTATACAACTCATTGACGGTTTTGGGCAGCCGGACATTCATCTTGGATCACATCCTCCTGTTGCCCAAGTTCGAATGGAACGTGGCGATCATGGCTGCTGGGTGTATCTCCAGGATGCTACGGTGCACTCAACTGAACCTCTGTATATACTTACGCAAGCCCTCCCCTTCCTTCTACGGAAGGACTTGCAAGTCACTGGGCCATCCAGGCTCTTGGTGGCCACCCGTGAAGGCGCCAATAAATTCATTGCACAAGTCACCCCATGACGAAATGGAGTTTTTCGGGAGGTGCATCAGCCATGATCTCACATTTGGCTTGAGCGCCAAAGGGAAATAGTTGGTGACCACCTTCTCATCTCTGCCCCAGCCGGCTTGAACGGCAATTGTGTAAATGCCCAAAACTCTGCCGGGTTTAACTTTTTGTCGTATTTCTCTGGCAGTTCAGGTTTGAAGGCCCGGACGGATGGCCAGCGGACCTGCCGCGGCTCACAAGTGAAGGCGGGGCACCCAACCTTGTAAGGCAAGTACCCACCAACACTAGGCATGGGTTTGTCGACATCTAGGCCATTGTGTCTGTTTGATTTATGGTGCGCCTCCCGGCGTCGCTATATGGTGACACGCGCGTCCTCCTTCCGCCGGTCCTCCAGAACCTGCCACTGATCCCGGCGGGTTTGCGGACCAGATGAAGCCATCGACGTCTCGTCGGGCTCGCCCACATGTTGAGCTTGCTGACGCTACCTCTGGGCTTGCTGTCATGGAGGAGACTGTACTGTTGGTGTAGCCCCCTCAACACGGCGATCAGCCTGGGCCGCCATCGTCATTCGTGGGCACTGCGACGGCTCTACTTGCTGTGATTTTCCGGCTTCAGCAAAGCCGATCAAGATCTGGATAGTGGCCCTCCACTCATCCATCTTGTCAGCCACCGGTGGAAAATTCAATAGGAGTTAGGCCCGCGACATAGCTTTCGAGGCAGTGCTTGGCATGGCTAATGAGGCAGACCGCGACGTCGCTCGACTCCTGGCTGAACCAGCAGGAGCGTCGCCGCGTTCTTGCCACCGTGAACCAATAAGGTGGTCTGGCGATGAGTGGGATGTGCTTGGGGGTCGACAGCACCGTTCGGCGCTCCGTCCTGCCCATCTTGCTCTGGGCAAGGTGTGCGCCTTGCAGCCGCGACCGTGGTGGGCGTAACTTGAGGATCGCGGCTCGCGCCGGAGCGGGCATCACTGTTGCGACTGCGTCCGCCAGTGCAGCGGGGAGGTAGATACTAGACATTCCCTCCACCCACGGCTTCTGGGCCAAGCTCGTCAGGATGCTGCTGATGCCGCCCAGCCCGGCGTTACCTGCTTCGGCTTCGGCCATGGGGGGCACAACGACGGCGCCACCTACGCCGGTCGTGTCACCCGCGGTACCCGCCTCATCCAACGCCACCATGGTGCCTATGGCGTCCACGGTTGCATGTGAGGGGGCCTTCGAAGCGGAGTGGTGTGCGGTCACGCCGGATTTCTTCTTGGGCGCCATGGACGTAGAAGACGATGATGAAGATCGACGCACTGTTCACAACGTCAGGTTCGCACAAGCGCCTTTTGCCCCTACCTGGCGAAGATGTCGTGGGTGAACATGATCACCTATGGGGCCACGGGCCCCTTGTGGTTTGGCGGGGGGGATCATGTTGCACAAAGAGCGGAGGCCATGAGGCAACACGACGATGGGGCTCTGGTGGTTTTTACCCAAGTTTGGGCCGCTGAGAAGCGTAAAACCCTACTCCTGCTTTGGTGGATTGGATGGAGGAACAAGATGACGCACAGCACTCAAACCCAGCAAGGTTGCCTCGGGGAGAGCTGTTACACGAGTACAAGTGTGTGGGAGTCTGAATCCCTCTCTAGGTTGCCTTGGACCTCCTTTTATAGCCCAAGGGGTAACCATAGTGGCAAAACAGACATTATCTTGTGATTAGATAGCCAACAGTGCTATCATACCTAACTCTGGCACTTAGGACAAAATGCCATAAATGCTAGCTTAGGTGGCGTGCGGGGGTGCATCCCTGGCAAGCCTATATCGCCGCTTAACCATCTTATGCTTATCATCTTGACACGCCTCTGGACGAGTGTCAAATGGGTGTGATCTATCTTCGAGCGAGCTGCCACGTGCTTAGTGAGTGCCAATTAATCACCTGGGGGGCTTGACACTGCATCGATAAGTGATTGGCGTCGTGGTGCGGTGCAGCGGTGGTGTCTTGGCGGGAGTTTGGTCTTGGCGGCCCCAGCAGGCTTCCCGGGGCGATTCTGGACTTGCCTTCGGGTCGGTCTCGACCTGGCCGGGCACTCCTGCCCGGCAAGGGGAGCCTTCCCAAGGTGATATCTTGCCGTTTTTTTCTTCTCAATGCACTCCTTGATCTCACGAAGAGTGTTTTCTCTGGTTTGGCCTTGCATTACACGTTGGTGCTGGATGTATGATCGTCAGCACGCCTGTGTATGAGTTCGGTCAACAAACATGGATGTTCGTTGCACCGACATACCCCCTTCCTCGGATCAATGATCTGTATGATCAACTTGCTGGATGCTTAGTATTCTCTAAACTCGACTTGAGGTTGGGTTACCACCAGATCCGGGTGCGTGAAGAGGATATTCCCAAGACAACATTAGTTACTCGCTATGGTTCATACGAGTACACCATCATGTCCTTCGGCTTGACCAATGCTCTAGCAACATTCTCTTGTCTGATGAACTATATCTTCATGGAATACCTCGATAAGTTCGTCATGGTTTATCTGGATGATATCCTGCTATATTCCAAGAATAAAGAAGAGCTTGCTGAACATCTTCGCCTTGTGCTGGAAAAGCTTCGAGAGCATCAGCTATATGCCAAGTATTCCAAGTGTGAATTCTGGTTACTGATACGTCTACAATGTATCTATAATTTATGAAGTATTCATGCCATGTTTACAACAGTTTTATATGGTTTTGGTATGATTTGGATGGAACTAACCCGGACTGACGCTGTTTTCAGCAGAACTACCATGCTGTTGTTTTTTGTTCAGAAATAAAAGTTCTCCAAATGCAACGAAACTTTTTGACTATTTTTTTTGGAACAAAAGAGGCACTAGATGCTTCATGGGAGGACTAGAAGGTGAAGGAGGAGGGCAAAACCCACCAGGGCGCGCCTGGGCCCTTGCCGGTGTGCAGGTGGGTTGTGCTCACCTCGAGGCCCATCTTCGCGTGAAACCATCGCCAAAAAATCCAATAAATAGAGAAACCATCAGAAATAACCCTAGATCAGAAGTTCCGCCGCCGCAAGCCTCTGTAGACATGAAAAACCATTCGGGAGCCCGTTCCGGCACCCTGCCGGAGGGGGAAATCATCACCGAAGGCCATCTTCATCATCCCTATGGTCTCCATGATGAGGAGGGAGTAGTACACCCTCGGGACTGAGGGTTTGTACCAGTAGCTATGTGTTTAATCTCTCTCTCTCTCTCTCGTGTTCTTGAGATGGCACGATCTTGATGTATCGTGGGCTTTCTTAATATAGTTGGATCATATGGTGTTTCTCCCTCTCTATCTTGTTGTGATGAATTGATTTTTCCGTTTGAGATTTCGTTCTTATCGGATTGAATACTTTTATGGATTTGAGAACACTTGATGTATGTCTTGCTATGAATACCCGCGGTGACAATGGGGTATCATATTGATTCACTTGATATGTGTTTTGGCACTCAACTTGAGGATTCCCGAGGTGACATTGGGGTAATCTATGCATACAGGTTGATGCACGTTCTCGTCTTTGTTTCTCCGGTACAAATCTTGGGGCACTCTTTGAGGTTCTTTGTGTTGGATTGAGTATTATGAATCTGAATTTGTTTTGGTGTTATTTTAGTACGAACTCTTGATAGATCGATCGGAAAGAATAACTTAGTGTTATTTTAGTACGAACTCTTGATAGATCGATCGGAAAGAATAACTTGGTGTTATTTTAGTACGAACTCTTTGATAGATCGATCGGAAAGAATAGCTACAAATAATTTCTTCTTTTGTTCTCCGCTAGATAGGAACTTTGGAGTGATTCTTCATCGCACGTTGAGGGATTGTTATGTGATTCAATTATATTAGCATTGTTGAGAGATTGCACGAGCGAAAGTACGGACCCTAGGCCTCATTTTCAAGCATTGCAATACCGTTTGTGCTCACTTTTGTTACTTGCTACCTTGCTGTTTTTTTAATGTTACTATTACAAAAATCAATATCTACTATCATTACTACACTTGTATCACCATCTCTTCGCCGAACTAGTGCACCTATACAATTTACCATTGTATTTGGTGTGTTGGGGACACAAGAGACTTTTTATTATTTGGTTGCAGGGTTGTTTGAGAGAGACCATCTTCATCCTACGCCTCCCGCGGATTGATAAACCTTAGGTCATCCACTTGAGGGAAAATTGCTACTGTCCAACAAAACTCTGCGCTTGGAGGCTCAACACGAGTCTACAAGAATAAAGTTGCATAGTAGACATCAAGCTCGTTTCTGGCGCCGTTACCGGGGAGGTGAGTGCTTGAAGGTATATCTTTAGATCTTGCAATCGAATATTTTAGTTTCTTATTTTATCAGTAGTTTGGTTTTACAAAAGAAAACTACGAAAAAATGGAATTGAGGTGGTCTCATATTGTTCATATTTATAATGTCTTTCTTGAAAATGATGAAAAGGAAAATTGTGCTCAATTGATAGAAGAAGAATTCAATAAAATGTTTGGCATAAATGATGAGCATGATTACAATGTTGTTAGTATGAATTCTTTGAATATCCATGATGCTAATGATATGCAAAGCCATAAGCTTGGGGATGCTATGTTTGATGAAGATGATATTTTTAGTCCCCCAAGTTTTGATGAGAAAAATTATTATGATGATTGCATGCCTCCTATTTATGATTATTATATTGATGAAAGTGGGTTTGGAAGAGTGTCAACTCTAGGTAATGATGATCCCACTATTTTAGAGGGTGTTGAATCTTATTGTGATAATTATGAAAGTGGATTTGGAGAGGTCATGACTTTATTTAGTGATGAATCCACTATTTTGGAAGAGGTTTCAATTGACTATGACAATAAAGTTGCTATATATGATGATTATGGTGATGAGATATATGTTATAGAGAATAATGATAACCATGAAACTTGTCATCATGATTTTAATTTTCATTCTCATGATAGTTATTTTGTTGAGTTTGTCCCACTATTATGAATGAGAATAAATTTGCTTATGTGGAGGGTAATAAATTTTTTATGCATGTGGATCATGAAAAGAATGCTTGATGTGATAGCTATATTTTTCAATTCATTCATGATGCTACTGAAAATTATCATGAGAGGGGAACATATGCTTTTACATATTGCAATAATATCATGTTTCCTCTCTATGTGTTGAAAATCTTGAAGTTTTGCTTGTTTTGCCTTCCTATGCTAGTTGATTCTTGCTCCCATAAATTATTTGCTCACAAAATCCCTATGCATAGGAAGTATGTTAGACTTAAATGTGCTAGTCATATGCTTCATGATGCTCTCTTTGTGTTTCAATTCTTATCTTTTTATGTGAGCATCATTGAAATCGTCATGGCTAGCTAAAAGGCATTAAATAAAAGCGATTGTTGGGAGGCAACCCAACATTTACCCCTACTATTTTTGTGTGTTCACATGATTAGTCTACTGTAGTAATCTTGTTTTATAGCTTTTGTTTCAATAAAGTGCCAAGTAAAGTCTTTGGGATAGTGTGGATGATAGTTGACTTGATTCTGTGCAAAAACAGAAACTTTTGTGTCCAGTACAGAAATTCCTATCTTTTATTCAAACGTGGAAAAATTATTATTTTTTTACAGTTTATTTTATACCAATTCTATACGTTTTCCTAATTTTTCAGAATTTTTAAAGTTACATAAGTATGACCTTAATTCAGATCTTTACATACTGTTCTATTTTTGACAGATTCTGTTTGCAATGCATAGTTTGCTTGTTTTATGGTTTCTTTGGCTTATATTGCTTAATATAAATTGTGGAAATTGTAGGGTACAGTAGGAATTATTTGGAAACAATTATGAATCTTATATTGACAGTACCAAAGTGAATGATTTGTCTTTATCATACTAACCCATCTCACGAAGTTTCGTTAAGTTTTGTGTGATTGAAGTTTTCATGTTTTGGGTGAGATATCGATATGAGGAGAATAAGGAGTGACAAGAACCTAAGCTTGGGGATGCCCAAGGAACCCCCAAGGTAATATTCAAGGAAGATCCAAGCAACTAAGCTTGGGGATGCCCAGGAAGGCATCCCCTCTTTCGTCTTCAACATTGTCAGTAACCTCTCTTGGAGCTAAATTTTCATTCGTCACATGATATGAGTTTTGCTTGGAGCGTCATTTTATTTTGTTAGTTTTTTGCTTTCTGTTATTTAGATAATATTTTTCATCTTTTATTTCAATAAAAGTGGCAAGGATAGCCTTCACCATGCTTATTTTGCAAGTATATGAGTTGCTGTTTCAAAAAAGAAAGTTTGTCCCTGTTGCAAAAATTCCCGAGAAAAGTTAGAATGTGATAAAATGTTGAATTTTTTTTTCATAATAAGATATGATAAATTTTCTACAGTGTGGTAAATTTTCAGAATTTTTTGAGTTAAATAATAATGGATCTTGCTTCATCCTTTACAGACTTTCCTGTTTACACAGATTGCTGTTATGTTTGCATTGTTTGCATATGTTTGCTTGTTTAATGATTCTATTTGAGTATAGTAGTATTAAATATGCAGAGGCATTTAGTATGCAATGTTAAATAATAATTTTAGTTATTTGTTACAGTAGAGAATGATAAGGTTGTTGCATTGATTTATACTAACTTATCTCATGAGTTCTTGTTGAGTTTTGTGTGGATGAAGTTTTTAAGAATTAGGGAAACCGTGATATGAGAGGAATGAAGAAGACACAAGAGCTCAAGCTTGAGGATGCCCAAGACATCCCAAGTTAATATTCCAAGAAGTCTCAAGCATCTAAGCTTGGGGATGCCCCGGTAGGCATCCCACCTTTCTTCATCAACAATTATCGGTTAGCCTCGGTTGAGCCTAAGTTTTTGCTTCTTCACATGATGTGTGCTATTCTTAGAATTTCATTTTATTTTGTTTTGCTTGCTGTTTTAATAAAATACTTAGATCTGAAACTTTTAAATAAAAGAGAGTCCTCACATAGCTACCTATTTACTTAACTACTCGCTTGATCTTCACTTATATCTTTTTGGAGTAGCTTGTCATTTACTCTTGTGCTTCACTTATATCCTATGAGTAAATTGTTGAATGAATTGAATATCATGAAGTTTAAATTATATGTTCATATCATGCCTAGTAGTAGCTTCACATTTGGGTTTAGACAGTGAAATCTTTTGAAGCTTGACAATCACTATATTGGTCATACAAGCAATTCATGCATGATTAGTATAAGGAAGAGAACTTTCACATACAAATATATTATCTTGGAAATCTTCAATGATTGTGAATACCCATTAATTATTTTCAAACTTGAGCAAATTAGTTGAAGTTGGACAAGTAAGACAATTTAATGAGTTATGGTTGTGTATATTTGCATAGAAGTTATATTGTTATGGATCCTCAAACATGTGGTGTTTGCCTAGGATCTTTTGCTAGCCAAAAATTTGTACTAAGTAGAGATACTACTTGTGCATCCAAAAACCCTTAAACCCAGTTTCTTGCCATGATTACCCACCATATCTACCTATGGATTGAATAATATCCTTCAAGTAAGTTGTCATCGATGCATAAAGCAATAAAAAATGCTCCTAAATATGTTTGATCTTTTATTGTAAGGGAAAATTGAGCGTTGTACGAACTTGTGATGGAAAAGTAATAAAAGCGACGGACTGCATAATAAAGGTTGCTATCATAAGGGGCAATATAACATGGCGTTCCTTTGCATTAAGAGTTTTGGCTTCCAAAAATAAAAAGTGCATGACAACCTCTGCTTCCCTCTGCGAAGGGCCTATCTTTTACTTTCCAGTATTTACTTTTATGCAAGAGTCAATAGTATGTATTCTCATTTCAACCTCAATTATCCTCTAGTTGGCAAGCATCATGTGGCGAGGAAAGATCTAGGCACATATGGCCAGTCAAATAAATTTGATCATGATTTATTATTGTTGACAATTATCTCTATGATAAATGAGTTGGGAGGCGAAACATTAATCCCCTATCTTTCTCTATGTTCGATGGATGCCATTTGTTCCAAAAATATGATTTGAGTACTAGCAATCATAGAAGACTATATGATGATTGAGTATGTGGAGCTCTTACTTAGACTCTGTTGAATAAGTCGAATTGCAATTGTTTGGTGACTAAGAATATAGGTTGTTGAGTTTCAAGAGAATTCATTGTTTGAACCTTAACATGTGAATTAGTTGCTACTTTAACAAGAGAAGTTCTATGAGAAAGAATTGCTCTTATGATGCTAGGAAAAGTGATTGAAATTATCATTGATCAAACTTATGCACTTTGCTAGCATTCACACTTCATAAATTATTTCTTTTATCATTTACCTACTCGAGGACAAGTAGGAATTGAACTTGGGGATGCTGATACGTCTACAACGTACCTATAATTAATGAAGTATTCATGCCATGTTTACAAGAATTTTATATGGTTTTGGTATGGTTTGGATGGAACTAACCCGGACTGACGCAGTTTTCAGCAGAACTACCGTGGTGTTATTTTTTGTGCAGAAATAAAAGTTCTCCAAATGCAACGAAACTTTTTGACTATTTTTTGGAACAAAAGAGGCACTAGAAGCTTTGTGGGAGGACCAGAAGGTGAAGGAGGAGGGCACAACCCACCAGGGTACGCCTGGGCCCTTGCCCATGTGCAGGTGGGTTGTGCTCACCTCGAGGTCCATCTTCGCGTGAAACCAACGCCAAAAAATCCTATAAATAGAGAAACCATCAGAAATAACCCTAGATCAGAAGTTCCGCCACCGCAAGCCTGTGTAGACATGAAAAACAAATCGGGAGCCCGTTCCGGCACCCTGCCGGAGGGGGAAATCATCACCGGAGGCCATCTTCATCATCCCTACGGTATCCATGATGAGGAGGGCGTAGTCCACCCTCAGGGCTGATGGTTTGTACCAGTAGCTATGTGTTTAATCTCTCTCTGTCTCGTGTTCTTGAGATGGCACGATCTTGATGTATCGCGGGCTTTCTTAATATAGTTGGATCATATGGTGTTTCTCCCTCTCTATCTTGTTGTGATGAATTGATTTTTCCCTTTGAGATTTCGTTCTTATCGGATTGAATACTTTTATGGATTTGAGAACAG
Organism: Thinopyrum elongatum; assembly: GCA_011799875.1. Lineage (NCBI taxonomy): Eukaryota > Viridiplantae > Streptophyta > Magnoliopsida > Poales > Poaceae > Thinopyrum > Thinopyrum elongatum. The sequence goes on from CM022298.1 coordinate 527,543,206, forward strand.
TTGATGTATGTCTTGGTATGAATACTCGTGGTGACAATGGGGTATCATATTGATTCACTTGATATGTGTTTTGGCACTCAACTTGCAGATTCCCGAGGTGACATTGGGGTAATCTATGCATAGGGGTTGATGCACGTTCTCGTCTTTGTTTCTCCGGTAGAAATCTTGGGACACTCTTTGAGGTTCTTTGTGTTGGATTGAGTATTATGAATCTGAATTTGTTTTGGTGTTATTTTAGTACAAACTCTTGATAGATCGATCGGAAAGAATAACTTAGTGTTATTTTAGTACGAACTCTTGATAGATCGATCGGAAAGAATAACTTGGTGTTATTTTAGTACGAACTCTTGGATAGATCGATCAAAAAGAATAGCTATAAACAATTTCTTCTTTTGTTCTCCGCTAGATATGAACTTTGGAGTGATTCTTCATCGCACGTTGAGGGATTGTTATGTGATCCAATTATATTAGCATTGCTGAGAGATTGCACTAGCGGAAGTACGGACCCTAGGCCTCATTTTCAAGCATTGCAATACCGTTTGTGCTCACTTTTGTTACTTGCTACCTTGCTGTTTTTTTATTGTTACTATTACAAAAATCAATATCTACTATCATTACTACACTTGTATCACCATCTCTTCGCCGAACTAGTGCACCTATACAATTTACCATTGTATTTGGTGTGTTGGGGACACAAGAGACTTTTTGTTATTTGGTTGCAGGGTTGTTTGAGAGAGACCATCTTCATCCTATGCCTCCCACAGATTGATAAACCTTAGATCATCCACTTGAGGGAAAATTGCTACTGTCCTACAAAACTCTGCGCTTGGAGGCCCAACATGAGTCTACAAGAATAAAGTTGCATAGTAGACATCAGTTACCCGAAGTAACCTACCTTGGTCATGTGATCTCCAAGGAGGGTATTGACATCAACCCAGAGCAAGTTCAGGCTATTCTTGACTGGACCCCTCCAAAGAATGTCAAGGAAGTCAGAAGCTTTCTTAGACTCGCCAGCTATTGCCGCCATTTTGTCGAGAACTACTCCAAGATCGCCAAGCCCCTGACTAATCTGCTTCACAAGGGCGTTAAGTTCGAATGGACAGAAAAGTGTTAGGAATGTTTTCAGGCACTCAAGGACAAATTGACATCTGCCCCAGTTCTTGCTCCCTCAGATTCCCAAAAGTATTTCATCATCTATTCTGACGCATCTCGTCAAGGATTAGGCTATGTCCTAATGCAAGAGTGCAGGGTGATTGCTTATGCCTCTCGCCAACTGCGTCCTCATGAAGAGAACTACCTAGTTCATGACCTCGAGCTTGCTGGGGTTATCTATGCACTAAAGCTGTGGCGACATTACCTTCTCGGTATTCGTTGCAAGATCTTCACCGACCATCAGAGTCTGAAGTATCTGTTTACTCAGCCAGATCTGAACCTCCGTCAGCAGAGATGGATGGAGGCCATAACAGATTATAATTTGGGTATTTCTTACACCCTAGGCAAGGCTAATGTCATGGCCGACGCTCTGAGTCGCAAGTCCTATTGCAATAACTACATGGTTCATAATGCTCAACCCCTCCTTCATGAAGAGCTTCGCAAATTGAACCTTCAAATAGTTCCACAGGGTTCTCTGAATAACCTTGTCCTGGAACCAACTCTTCTGAAAGCTATTAAGTCTGCGCAAGCCAAAGATGCTGAAGTTGATGAAATGAGAAGGGATCTTGCCTTAGAGAAATCCAGAGAATTCTCGCTTGCTGAAGATGGAACCTTGTACTTCAGGGATCGCACTGTGGTACCCCGATTCGAGCTTATGATAGAGAAGGTGATGAAATAAGCACATGACACCCCTCTCTCTATTCATCCTAGAAGTACCAAGATGTATCTAGACATCCATCCGAAGTACTGGTGGTCTAAGATGAAGCAAGACATTGCTTGGTATATCGAAGAATGTGACGTTTACTGTCACGTCAAGGCAGAACATCAGAAACCGGCTAGACTTCTGCAACCCCTCCCTGTTCCTGAATGGAAATGGGATAAGATTCAGATGGACTTCATCATTGGCCTTCCCAAGTCACAGAAAAGTAACGATGCTATCTTTGTCGTCATCGACCAATTCTTGGAAGTCGCACACTTTCTGCCAATCAAGGAGACTATCACTGCTAGTCAATTAGCAAACTTGTATATCTCTAGAATTGTGACACTCCATGGCATTCCGAAGGAGATCAATTTAGACCGTGGCAGCATATTCACATCGAAGTTCTGGGATAGTTTCCAAGAGGCAATGGGAACTCATATAACCTGGAGCACTGCTTATCATCCCCAATCCCAAGGCCAAATCGAGCGAGTCAATCAAATTCTTGAAGACATGTTTCAGGCTTGTGTTATCTCGTTCGGCAAGAAATGGGAAGAGTCTCTCCCTTATGCTGAATTCTTTTATAACAACAGCTATCAAGCTAGCTTGAAGATGGCACCCTTCGAGGTACTCTATGGACGCAAGTGTCGAACCCCTCTGAATTGGTCAGAAACTGGGGAACGAACGCCCATTGGTCCAGACATTATCCAACAAGCTGAAGAACAAGTCCGCATTGTCTGGGATAATCTCAAGGCGACTCAGTCCCACCAGAAGAGCAGTTATGACCGTAAACACTGGGCTTCGACTTATCAACCTGGTGAGCAAGCTTATCTGCGTGTCACTCCTTTGAGAGGCACTTATCAGTTCGGATTCAAGGGCAACTAGCTCCTCGCTACATTGATTCCTTCCACATTCTCGCCCGTTGTGGACTGGTGGCTTCTCAATTGGAGTTGCCACCTCAATTCTCTCACTTCCATGACATCTTCCACATGTCGCAACTTCGTCGTTGCTTTAAGGACCTGGAACGTGAAGTGGATCCAAAATTAATCGAAGTGCAAGATGATCTTACTTATAAAGAGCATCCGATCCGTACTCTTGAAGAAGCTGAATGTCGAACCCGCCAAAAGGTTACCAAGTTCCTCAAGGTGCAATGGTTGAATCATACTGAAGATGAAGCCACTTGGGAACATGAGGATAACCTCCGTGCTGAATACCCCGATCTTTTCCCTTCTACCTCTTAATTCTCGAGACGAGAATTTCTTTTAGAGAAGGAGAGTTGTAACAGTAACCCTCTATGATTAAGCTAATCATTTTGCTAAATAGTGCTTGATCATCTTTGTCTCATATCTCATTTCAAATTCCAGTTTGAATTCATATTCAAAGTGAAATACAGAAAATCACAAACATGAAAACTAAAATGTTCATCATGTCGCAAATAATCCATAACTAATTATGGTTGTGAACCAACATTTTTATAGTGTTTAAGTGCCCAAAAATAATTAAAACAGGGGCTAAAGCAATATTTTATATGATTTTTAAATAATAAAAATATTAGACTAATTTATTTCAATGCTAAACTTTTTGTAGTAGTGGCCTAATTTGTATCACTATTTTAGGTGAAAATGTTATATTTTAGAAAACTAGTTTTGTTTTAAAAAGAAAAAGAAAACAGAAAAGAAAAATAAAACAAAAAAGGAAACCCCCCTCTGCCCTAGGCCTTAGCCCTCTGGCAAGCGCAGACGGCCCAGCGGCCCAGCCCCCACTCCCTCGGTCGTCTCCCTCCTTCCACTATTCGAACGACCGGGGCGCCCGCGTTCGCCCTCGACCACCTCGCCTCCCCGCGTCACTACAGGCCCCCGGAGAGGATAAGGACGCCAACGCAGCGCCTACTCGGGCTCCCCACCCCACTTGCCTCTCGCTCTACCTATCGCCGCGCTCTCCCCTTCGCCTCAGTTCCGCCCCTGACCCGACGCGCTCATCGCTGTCGCCGCACCACCACCGCGGCCACCGTCCTCCCTGCATCTCGCTAGCGAGTCCCCGGGCACCGCCTCCGTCGACTACGTCCTCCACGCCGATGAGTTCGAGCCGGAGAGCTCTACAATGACGTCCCCGACCCGTCTTCCTCCTCGGGCTCCGGCGACAACCGCCTCGGTCTGCGCCGCCCCGAGCACCTCGAGCCATCCTCGGGCAGTCCCAGCAACGCCACTGAGCTTACGCTCCTCCTCCTCCTCTCCGTTAGCTCGCCCGCACCCCGTTGCTAGCCCCGCCGCCGTTGCCGACACTCGTCGCCGCAATTCATGTCGCCGCCGCGGCCAACGCTAGCTAAGCCCGCGCCCGAGCTCACCATCGTATTCCTGGGGCTCCCAGGAACCTGTAGCACCCAATCCCGTTGTTGGCCGTGCCCCATAGCCTGTTCCCCGCCATCACCCGAGCGCCACCTCCGCCCTCGCTTGACACCGGCGCCTATTCTGGCCGCGTCGGTTCCGGCCGTTGCCAACAATCGACGCGGCGCTCTGTGCCCGTTCGAACGCACCCCCCTCCCGCGCACGCGCACCAAAGGAGCCCCTGTGGGAGATTTCTGACGCCCTCCCGAGCGCACCGCCGTTGTTTTGGTCACCGGCGGCTAAACACCGGCAGCCGCTGAGCTGGCCGCCATGTGGGCACCCCTGGGTCACTGACCAATGGGCCCAGGGGCCCCAGTTGACTGGGTTAACTAGTCAACATGCTGACTAGGCAACTCCAGTCGCTGACATGCGGCCCTCACCCCCTTAATCAACTTAAACTAATTAAATTAATTTAGTTAAACTAACTAGACACTGACAAGTGGGCCCAGGCGCCTAATTAGCTAATTAGTTTAAATTTAAATTTCTGTTAACCTCATTGTCTATGACATGTGGGACCCAACTGTCAGGTTTGACCTGGACCAGCTGGGTTGATTGCTGACGTCAGCCTGATGTCATGTTGATGCAGTAAACTTTTTTTGGATTAAAATAAATCCAGTAAATTTCAGAAAATGTTTAAAACTTTGAAAATTAATATAAAATAATTCGTAACTCGGATGAAAACAATTTATATATGAAAGTTGCTCAGAAAAATCTAACGAATCCAAATGTGCAATCCGTTCATATGTCACATGCCTCTAGCATGATGAACATGGATCCTTCCTCCCAAATTCATCTATCCGAAAAATGCCAAACTCCAGGAAAACATTCCCAGATGTTTTCCCTCTTCATCTATATCATGTAATACTGTGTTAGGTCACCCCTAGCACTGCATATTGCCATGTCATGCTTCATGATGCATCTGTTTGCATTATATTTATTGTTTCTTCCCCCTCTTCTCTCAGATAGACACCGAGAATGACACTGCTCCTAACGTCAATGATTGCTTGTATCTACATTGGTCATTCCCCGAAGAGGAGAGTATGATGCAGCACAACAACGGTAAGTATTTCCCTCAGTTATGAAATCAAGGTTATCAATCCAGTAGGAGAACCAAACAACACTATGTAAACATCACCTACACACAAACCACAAAAACTTGCAACCCAACGCGTAAGAGGGGTTGTCAATCCCTCCTCGGTATTGAGATAAATTAAATTGTACGAGATTGGATAAATACATCTAGCAAAAACACAAAATAAAATAAGAAAATAAAAAGTACATCAAGGTATTTTTGGATTAATAGATCTGAAAATAGTATGATAGGAAATAGACCCAGGGGCCGTAGATTTCACTAGAGACTTCTCTCAAGAAAATAGCATACGGTGGGTAAACAAATTACTGTTGGGCAACTGATAGAAAAGTGAATAATCATGACGATATCCAAGGCAATGATCATGTATATAGGCATCACGTCCAAGATTAGTAGACCGAAACGATTCTGCATCTACTACTATTACTCCACACATCGACCGCTATCCAGCATGCATCTAGTGTATTAAGTTCATGGAAAAACGGAGTAATGCAATAAGAACGATGACATGATGTAGACAAGATCTATTCATGTAGGAATAGACCCCATCTTTTTATCCTTAATGGCAACGATACATGCCTGTCATGTCTCCTTCTGTCACTGAGATTGAGCACCGCAAGATTGAACCCATCACAAAGCACCTCTTTCCATGGCAAGAAAGATCAATCTAGTTGGCCAAGCCAAACCAAAGTTTCGAAGAAGAAATACGAGGCTATAATAATCATGCATAAGAGAGTTCAATAAAGACTCAAATAATATTCGTGGATAGAACTGATCATAAACTCACAATTCATCGGATCCCAACAAACACACCGCAAAAAGTCATTACTCCCTCCGTTTCTTTTTAGTCTACATATAAGATTTGGACAAAGTCAAACTCTGTTAACTTTGACTAAGTTTATAGAAAAAAATATCAAGATTTACAATATGAAATCAATATTGTTAGATGCATCATGAAATTAATTTTCATACCATATAGCTTTAGTATTGTAGATATTGGTATTTTTTTCTACAAAGTTAGTCAAACTTTACAAAGTTTGACTTTGACCAAATCTTATATGCAGACTAAAAAGAAACGGAGGGAGTACATCAAATAGATCTCCAAGAACATCGAGGAGAACATTTTATTGAAGATCAAAAAGAGAGAAGAAGCCATCTAGCTACTGCCTACGGACCGTAGGTCTGTGGTGAACTACTCACGCATCATCGGAGGGGCAAGGGTGATGATGAAGAACCCCTCCGTGACCGTTGACCCCTCCGGCAGAGTGTCGGAGAAGGCCTGTAGATTGGATCTCGTGGTTCTAAAACTTGCGGTGGCGGAAACTGTTTTCTCTCGACTCCTCTAGGATTTTTGGGATTTTAGAGTATTTATAGAGCTAATAGTCGGTGGAGAAGCCTCCCGTGGGCCCCACTACCCACCAGGGCGCGCCTAGGCCTTCTGGCGTGCCCTGGTGCCTAGTGGGCCCCACGGGCCTCCTCTGTTGCACTTCCTTGGCCCATGGGTATCTTCTGTCCAAAAAAAATCTCCAAAAAGTTTCATTGCATTTGGACTTCGTTTGGTATCGATATTCTGCAAAGTAAAAAACAAGCAGAAAACAATAACTGGCACTGGGCACTATGTCAATAGGTTAGTCCCAAAAAATGATATAAAGTTGCTAGTAAATGAGTATAAAACATCCAAGAATGATACTTTAATAGCATGGAACAATAAAAAATTATAGATACGTTGGAGACGTATCAGCATCCCCAAGCTTAATTCCTGCTCGTCCTCGAGTAGGTAAATGATAAAAACAAAAATTTTAATGTGGAATGCTACCCATCATATTTATCACATATTGTTTTCTTTTGTAGCATGGATATTTGGACTTTAGATGATTCAAAGCAATAGTCTATAATTTGAGATGAAGACCTCAATACTCAAGCATATCAACAAGCAACCAAGTCTTTCAAAATATCAACACTAAAGAAAGCTATGCCTAGCCCATTATGCTCAATCATCGATCGATTCATGAAACACACTCAAATATTAGCTACATCCAATGCTCAAGTATGATAATAGTGCTCCCTAGTTGGTGCTTTGTAAGAGAAGATGGAGACTCAATAAAAATAAAAATTGCATAAAAGTAAATAGATAGGCCCTTCGCAGAGGGAAGCAGAGCTTTGTAGAGGTGCCAGAGCTCAAAGCTTAAATTGAGAGATAAAATTGTTTTGAGATGCATGCTTTTCCCGTCAACGAAAATGACCGAGAATTCTCAATACTTTCCATGCTAGATACATCATAGGCGGTTCCCAAACATAAAATAAAGTTTATTCCTTTTTTCACCATTCTTTCACAATCCATGGCTAGCCGTATCCATGGGTGCCTTCCATACCAACACTTTCCAAGGAATTTATTATTGACAACAAAAAGTAAATTTCTTTTTCAATTCGAGACTGGGCATCCCTATTACCGGCCACACTCTCGTGTAATGACAAGTGAATAAACACTCATCTTGAGCATAACACATCTAGCATGGAAAAAAAATTGTCACCCCCCGCCGCTTCATGAGCGGTACGGGCACACAAAAAGGAATTCATTTTTAAATTAGAGTTGGCACATACAAATTTACTTGGAACGACATGGAAATACCGCATATAGGTAGGTACGGTGGACTCATTTGGCACAACTTGGTTTAAGGAGTTTGGATGCACAAGCAGTATTCCCGCTTAGTACATGGGAAGGCTAGCAAATAGATTGAGAAGCAACCAACCAAGAAATGAAAACGATCATAAGTGAGCATTAAATAAAACTAACACCAAATAATGCACCATAAGTAGGATGTAACTTCATTGCATAACTATTGACTTTCGTGCTTGCATAGGGAATCACAAACCTTAACTCCAATATTCTTACTAAAGCATAATTACTCACCAACATGACTCACATATTACTATCTCCATATCACAAAACTATTGCAAGGAATCAAGTTTTAATATCCAATGATATTCATGATAGTTTTTATTATCCCTCTTGAATATCTATCACTTTGGGACTAGTTTCATATATTACCATTGCTTATAACAAGCTCTCAAACAAATTTAAGTGAAGAACAAGAGCATAAATATTTCTTCAAAATTTTCACCTCTCAAAATAATATAAGTGAAGCATCAGAGGATTTCTTCAAAAATTAAAGCACCACCGTGCTCAAAAAGATATAAGAGAAGCACTAGAGCAATTCCATAGCTCAAAATTTTTAAGTGAAGCACATAGAGCAATTCTAACAAATCGTGTCATAATTATGGCTCTCTCAAATAGGTGTGGACAGCAAGGATGATTGTGACAAACTAAAAATCAAAACAAGCAAATACTCATATAATACAAGACGCTCCAAGAAAAACTCATGATATGTGACGAATAAAAATATGGCTCCAAGTAAAATTACCGATGGTCGTTAGAAGAAAGAGGGGATACCTTCCGGGGCATCCCCAAGCTTAGTTGCTTGGTTCTACTTGAATATTACCTTGGGGTGCCATGGGCATCCCCAAGCTTAGGCTCTTTTCACTCCTTATTCCTTCATCCATCGTGATCCCGCCCAAAACTTGAAAACTTCAATCACACAAAACTTAACAAAAACCTTCGTGAGATCCGTTAGTATAAGACAACCACTCTTTGCTTTAAGTACGGTTGCAAACCCATTCATATTTTGTTATTACATTATACCTACTTTATTCTAACTTTACCATGGCTAATACCCCCCGGTATAGTCCATAGATTCATCAAAATAAGCACACAATGCAACGAAAACAGAATCTTTCAAAAACAGAATAGTATGTAAAGACTCAAATTTCACTCATACTTCTGTAGCTCCAAAAATTCTGAAAAATTAGGAAAACAGAGGCAATTCATATATCAATCTTGTGTAAAATATTCAGAGTGTTTCCTCGCTCCAGTGATTTTTAAGAATTCTGCTACTGGACATAAAAGTTTCCGTTTTTCAACAAGATCAAATCAACTATCACCCAGGCCATCCTAAAGGCATTACTTGGCACAAACACTAATTGAAACATAAAAACACAATCATAACAGAGGCATAATTGTGTCAACACACAAAAATAGGAAGAATAAGAAAAAAAAATTCATTGTGTGGCCTCCCAACAAGCGCTATCATTTTATGCCCCTAGCTAGGCATAATGCATAGATTCAAGTATTGTCATCTTTAGTTTTTGCTATCTTTGTAAAGTTTTCTCGAACCCGGGAGGCTCTTTACGCTTCCCATTATTCTCATGGAAAGAGACCATCTTAAGATCTAAAATATCCAACCACTTATTACACAGAGTAATCAAAGTATTCATGCGGTTGAGGTTTCCACTAATATGTTTGAGGGGTTCATTAGACTTTTGCAACTCAACCAAATTTTTCTGTAGATCACCCAATTTGTCTAATATTTGAATCCCTTTTTTCATGGTGGAACTCCCAATATTCCCTCTATTATTTCATAGGCATCATTAGCATCAATCTCAACAAAGTTCCCTTCAGCGGCAAAATCCAAGAGTTTTCTATGATGCATGGTTAAACCTATATAAAAATTACGAAGCAAAATCTTTGCATCTCCTTTTATATTGTAGATGAGATAGGATTCCATTAACCTATACCAAGCATCTTTAAAATTTTCTCCTTGCTTCTGTTTGAAGTATAGAACCTCAAAATCCGGTGACAAAGGAGGGGTAGTCATGTTGACGAGAAGACCACAACAAAAGGGCAAACGAAAAATATTTTTGTATTTTTGCGCAAACTTTTTAGAAGTGGGGGAGATGAGAATTTGTGCGTCGGAACCTGATAGATGTTGATGATGTCTCCCCGACAATGGCGCCAGAAATTCTTCCTGATTGCTTGTATCTGCGTTGGTAATTAACCGAAGAGGAGAGGATGATGCAGCATAGCAACGGTAAATATTTCCCTCAGTTATGAAACCAAGGTTATCAATCCAGTAGGAGAACCAAGCAACACTATGTAAACATCACCTGCACACAAACCACAAAAACTTGCAACCCAACGCGTAAGACGGGTTGTCAATCCCTCCTCGGTATTGAGATAGATTAAATTGTATGAGATTGGATAAATAGATCTAGCAAAAACACAAAATAAAATAAGTAAAGAAAAAGTGCAGCAAGTATTTTTGGATTAATAGATCTGAAAACAATATGATAGGAAATAGATCCAGGGGCCGTAGATTTCACTAGAGGCTTCTCTCAAGAAAATAGCATACAGTGGGTAAACAAATTACTATTGGGCAATTGATAGAAAAGCGAATAATCATGACGATATCCAAGGCAATGATCATGTATATAGGCATCACGTCCAAGATTAGTAGACCGAAATGATTCTGCATCTACTACTGTTACTCCACACATCGACCACTATCTAGCATGCATCTAGTGTATTAAGTTCATGGAAAAACGGAGTAATGTAATAAGAACGATGACATGATGTAGACAAGATCTATTCATGTAGGAATAGACCCACCCTTTTTATCCTTAATGGCAACGATACATGCATTTCATATCTCTTTCTGTCACTGAGATTGAGCACCGTAAGATCGAACCCATCACAAATCACCTCTTCCCATGGCAAAAAAATCAATCTCGTTGGCCAAACCAAACCAAAGTTTCGGAGAAGAAATACGAGGCTATAATAATCATGCATAAGAGAGTTCAACAAAGACTCAAATAATATTCATGGATAGAGCTGATCATAAACTCACAATTCATCGGCTCCCAACAAACACACCGCAAAAAGTCATTACATCAAATAGATCTCCAAGAACGTCAAGGAGAACATTGTATTGGATATCAAAAAGAGAGAAGAAGCCATCTAGCTACTGCCTACAGACCCGTAGGTCTGTGGTGAACTACTCACGCATCATCCGAGGGGCAAGGTTGATGGTGAAGAACCCCTCCGTGATTGTTGACCCCTCTGGCAGAGTGCCGGAGAAGGCCTCTAGATTGGATCTCGTCGTTCTGGAACTTGCGGCGGCAGAAACTATTTTCTCTAGACTCCTCTAGGGTTTTCTGGATTTTATAGTATTTATAGAGCTGATAGTCGGTCGAGAAGCTTCCTATGTGCCCCACTACCCACCAGGGTGCGCCTGGTCCTTCTGGCACGCCCTGGTGCCTAGTGGGCCCACAGGCATCGTCTGGTCACTTCCTTGGCCCCCTGGGTGCCATCTGTCCCAAAAAAAATCTCCAAAAAGTTTCGTGGCATTTGGACTTCATTTGGTATTGATATTCTGTAAAGTAAAAAACAAGCATAAAACAGCAACTGGCACTGGGCACTATGTCAATAGGTTAGTCCCAAAAAATGATAAAAAGTTGCTAGTAAATGTGTATAAAACATCCAAGAATGATACTTTAATATCATGGAACAATCAAAATTATAGATACGTTGGAGACGTATCATTCGACTACACCCCTGACGACCAGACCTTTTCAGCAGAGCTTCCAGGCAAGCAAACCCCCCTTGATCATTTCTGTATCGCCCATTCTATTCTCTCTCATGCTTGCATTAGATTTTGCTACTATATATGATTGCTCCTATTTTCATGCATAGCTTGTTTTTGTAACCTGCTTTTGTACCTTACCTACTTATCCTATTTGCTTAGTACAGGTTGGTTAGTGATCCACCAGTGACCCCTCACCTTGTCCCAGTTGCCCCCACTTTATGATTGATGACTCGATCAACATGATTGACGTCGAGAGCCCGACACATCACATCACACCCCCTTAGTTGTACGACACTGCAGGGTTACTATCAAGTGCTGAGGGTGATACCTCGTATAGCACTTCTGATGAGATCTCTGTAGTGTAGTAATCGGTCGTGGTCTATCGAGGGTGATTCCTCCTTCACCACTCCCGATAATGACTCTGTCGTGCAACACATCAAGAGTGAACCCTCAAGGGTGATTCCTCTAAGTTCACCTTGACGATTACATCAAGTCGAATCTATCGAGGGTGCTACTTCTTAAGTGTGCGTTGGTTTTTCCCTTGAAGAGGAAAGGGTGATGCAGCAAAGTAGAGATAAGTATTTCCCTCAGTTGAGAACCAAGGTATCAATCCAGTAGGAGGAACACACAAGTCACCAATGATTGCACCTACACAAATAAACAAATACTTAAACCTAACACGATAAAGGGGTTGTCAATCCTTTCACGGTTACTTGCAACGATGAGATCTGATAGTGATAGATATAAAAGATAAGTAAAAGTGCAAAATAAAATAAAAGTAAATAAATTGCAGCAGGGTATTTTGTGTTTTTGATTTTATAGATCTGAAAATAATATGATAAAAGATAGACCTGGGGGCCATAGTTTTCACTAGAGGCTTCTCTGTTGAAAGAAAGCATACGGTGGGCAAACAAATTACTGTTGAGCAATTGATAGAAAAGCGCATAGTTATGATGATATCTAAGGCAATGATCATGTATATAGGCATCATGTCCGTGACAAGTAGACCGACTCTTGCCTGCATCTACTACTATTACTCCACACATCGACCGCTATCTAACATGCATCTAGTGTATTAAGTTAACAAGAACGGAGTAACGCCTTAAGCAAGATGACATGATGTAGAGGGATAGATCCAATCAATATGAACAAACCCCATCTTTTTATCCTTAGTGGCAATAATACAAATACGTGTCATGTCCCTTTCTGTCACTGGAAATAAGCTCCGCAAGATTGAACCCACTACAAAGCACCTCTCCCATTGCAAGAAAAATTAATCTAGTTGGCCAAACCAAATCAATAGATCGGAGAGAAATACAAAGCTATCTTAATCATTCATAAAAGAGTTCGGAGAAGACTCAAATAATATTCATAGATAATCTGATCATAAATCCACAATTCATCGGATCTCAACCAACGCACCGCAAAAGAAGATTAAATCGAATAGATCTCCAAGAACATCGAGGAGAACATTGTATTGAAGATTCAAAGAGAGAGAAGAAGCCATCTAGCTACTAGCTATGGACCCATAGGTCTGTGCTAAACTACTCACACATCATCGAAAGGGCAGCAAGGTTGATGTAGAAGCTCTCTGTGGTCGAATCCCCCTCCTGCAGAGTACCAGAAAAGGTCCCCAGATGGGATCTCATGAAGACAGAAACTTGCGGCGGCGGAAAATTATTTTTTGTGTGCCCCCAGGTCTACGGGAAATATTTGAGTATTTATAGAAGAAGAATTAGGGCTAGAGGAGCAAGAGGGGGCCCACAAGCCTGGGGGGCGCGCCCTCCGAGCTTGTCATCTCCTCATGGCTCTTATGGCCTCCTCCCGAAGCTTCCAGGGTGTCTTGTGGTCCAAGAATTTTTTTCAAAAATTTCATTCCGTTTGGACTCCGCTTGGTATTGATTTTCTGTAAAGACAAAAACAAGGAAAAAACAGCAACTGGCACTAGGTTAATAGGTTAGTCCCAAAAAATTATATAAAATAGCATAATAATGCATATAAAACATCCAAGGTTGATAATATAATAGCATGAAACAATAAAAAATTATAGATATGTTGGAGACGTATCAGAGGGTGATTTCTCGGATCCCCCTTTGTGTTATGGACACACGGTTACTTTGACTTTACCTCAGAACCATGATGAAGTCGGGTTAGCCCCGAGGGGTACCCACGAGAGAAATGTGAAGTCGGGTCGACCATGAGGGTACCCGTGAGTGATGTATAGTCGTGTTGACCTGGAGGGTACCCGCGAGATTTCTACGCGGCACGGCTGGGCATTCTTAGCCCTTGCCATAAGTCTGTGAGACGGGGCGACGGGGCCACATATCGTGGATCATTGATCGTTACCACACGCTCCCAAGACACTAACAGTTTGGATCTGTGATCCGAGTAGGCCTCTGGCCTTTTCGCACTAACCACCATGCGGGAATAAGTATGGGCACTCTGCGTCGTACGATTCTTCCGAAAGCTCACTGACGTCAGCGACTGAGCGGCGCGTCGGGTTGGACTGGTTATGCCTGCGCTTGTATAAGGGGGCTAGGTCTGCTCACCGGCCACGTACGCAATGTGCAGGAGTGCAAATGGCGATGGGCCAAAGACCCCAGCGCGCTTAGGATATAGACCGGCGTGCTGGCCTCTCTGCTGAGCCTAGCTAGGACTATGGTGTGTCGATCAGCCGAGGCCGGGTATGATCTGATGGTGTGCCCGGCCAGAGTTAATTGAGCGTGTTGGGTAAGTTTGTGCACCCCTCCAGGGAAGTATATCTATTCGAATAGCCGTGTCCATGGTAACGGACGCTCGGAGTTGTATCCCGATCGATACAACTAGAACTGGATACTAGAGATGTGAAATGGATATGATGGCTCCGGGATCGCTTTCTCACAGGGAGTCGAGACAGGATCTCTCGGCGTGGATGCTACAACATACTTATTACTTATGATATGTTACTCTTATCTCTTCTGATGCTGCAAGATGCTAGTCTTCGATAGGCTAGGCTTTCCCTCCTCTTCTGGCATTTCTGCAGTTCAGTCCAAAGATATAGCCCCATTCCTTTGATACCGATGTATACTTAGCATAGTTCTGATGTAAGTCTTGTAAGTACTTTGGATGAGTACTCATGGTTGCTTTGCTACTTCTTTTCCTCTATACCCGATTGTTGCGATTAGATGACGGATCCCAGGAGCCATATGCCGCCACCGTCGACTACTAGTACTACCCCGAGGGTGCCTACTACTACATGGAGGCCGCCGATGACCAAGAGTACTTAGGAGGATCCAAGGCAGGAGGCCTTGCCTTTTCGATCCATGTTGATGTTTGTGCTAGCCTTCTTAAGGCAGACTTGTTTACTTATGTCTGTACTCAGATATTGTTGCTTCCGCTGACTCTCTTGTATTCGAGCTTATGTATTCGAGCCCTCGAGGCCCCTGGCTTATAATATAAAGCTTGTATTATTTTATTTGTGTCTAGAGTTGTGTTGTGATATCTTCCCGTGAGTCTCTGATTTTGATCGTGCGTATTTGCGTGTATGATTAGTGCACGATTAAGTCGGGGCGTCACAGTGAGCTGTTGCGAGATGCTCTGGCGGGCTACACCCTACGTGCTTCATCCAAGTAAAGCTCGCAGACAACCTATCTATGTTTATCTCAAGATGTTGTGCCTGCCACGAAGAGGATGACGCCATTAGTACAGTTTCAAACCGAAAATGCTTGTTATGCTTCCATTCAAATCCGGACGTGCGGATCTATGCCTGAATGAGTGTGTTATACACTACTGAGTACAAAAAGTATGAAGTGCTGAATCATCTGCCTTGTGCCTTGTGCAATCCGCTTTAACAATTTGAATGGATTATTACACAAACTATATATCATGGTGTCATGAAGTATTGTTATGTTTCTTTCACGAACAAGTATTGTTATGCCATATATCGTTTTTTGCTGAATAATCATCAACGGGTATGTCATACGTTGGTCTAAAAATTGATTTGAATCAGGACATGTCAATTCAAGATTTTTTTAAGATGATGGATGCATGTTTTGGTTATTGGAAAAAGTACTGAAAATCCGTTAGTTGTTTAGGAAACCGGGAATTCCGAGCAGGCAGTTTAATAGAATGTAAATAGTAGGCGTGAAAAAAGTTGCATGCGATGTGAAACCAAAAAAAAAGGAGTAGATACTAAATTCCTGGGACGCAAATCATCTCCAGCAGTCTCCTCGGCACTCTCGCGCCCTTTCAGATTCCGGCCGACTATAAATATGGCACCAACCACGGCGATGGGCAGAGCAGTCACATTCATCTCATACCATTCCTCACGCTCTCCCTCATCCTCCCTTCCAAACCCACGTTCCCACCATGGCGCTGTCGATCACTGCCCGATGCGCCTCGCCGCCTCGCTCGGAGGAGGATGGCTCAGAACGCCTAGCCAAGCAGGACGTGCTGGCGCACATAGCACAGGTCAATGCCTCACTTGCCCGAGCGCCCGGCCCGGTGGAAGAGGAGCTATGGAAACTAATGGAGGTCGCACTGTGGGAGTCGTTGCCGCCAGCTGTGCGCGCCGAGAGAGAGGCAGCCATGAAGGCCGAGGAGGAGGAGTGAGCCGCACGTTTGGCGGCCTGGGAGGCCCATGTGGCCGCCGACAGAGAAATTGAAATGGAGCTTTGGCGGGATGCTCGTGCCAAGAACGAGAGGGTGGAGGAAGACGCCAAAAGGATGGCCCTGAATGCCAAAGGGTCGAAGCGAGTCATCTATGCCTTGAAGCAAAAAGATCGGGTATACGCTGCCAGCGAGGAAGAGTACCTATGGGCGCTCGATTATTTGACTAGTGGTTTTGCGCTGGCGCGTCGGCGATGCGCAGATGAGCACCTCGCCAAATGTGAGGCAGAGGGGAAGGAGCTCTCCCGTCGCTGTGGTAAGAGGCCACGCACCAGGCAAATCGTTGAATAATGAGGATAAGGAAATCATATGTTTCAAATTACATATTACCATCATCTTCGAAATGTGCTACTTGTTTGGATAAAGAAGTATTTTAAAAATGTGTAATTCTTGCTCCAAATTGTATGAAATTGTGGAGAAACACATTTCCAATATGTGTGCTATTGTGTGTACCAACCTCCACATCCTCGTTTCCGAGACAGAAATCCCGCGCAAAGCAATCAACATTAATATAATAAATCGGCAATAGCAACAAATCACTTCCAAGCAAACAATAATCTGAATTGCATCATATCTTTTCTTACATGCGCCTACGAATTCCCTTCCTTACATTTGTTAATCCCAGAGAACATTAGTATTTGTATATGTATATTAACTTGCATACGATATGTTTGTATGTACAAAGGTTTTCTAATACATCGAGAGTGGGTGAACTGGGACAAGTTTAAGATCATAGGTGCTGAGCAAAGAGGCTTTGGCTCCCCACTACTCCTGTCTAGCTTGCTGCATGGACCGTGGTGGACAGCCCAGCCTCTGTACTGAACAAAGATGGTCTACACAGCCTGCAACAACACCCCCGATGAAGGCCAGGAGAGCCCTCTGTGCACCGGACATGTTTGTTGTCTGATGCAAAAAGCCAACCTCCCCCTTCACTGACTACTGTTAGTGAAAATGATGTAATTAGTTTTCCCCCTTTTTACATGATTTGGTTCTGGGCTGAGCCTAGAGAGCTTTCAGGCATTCTGTTAACACACTGTAATTTGTCTCTCTATTACTGAATGCTTGGTTTCATTTATATGAATGGAACCGGGGACATGGTCCCTTTAATTCTAAAAAGAAATGCACGTACAAACTTTGCTACAATTTTATACTAAACACATTGACAGCGCTAGTTTTCTAAAGACAGTACAAATGCAGACGCTCATCCATGCACACATACGTCCATCCGTGAACCTGGAGAAATGACTATACTATTGGTTGTGCTTGTCACCACAGCGATGGTGAACGCTGCACATCGGGCATGCACATGTGACGAGCTACCTCCTCGTCTATGCACCAAGTGCGCATGTTGCTCCACGTAATGGAGCCAAATGACGCGTTCTCTCGATCTCATTTGGCTCCATTACGCAGTGCAACAGGCGAGCTGGTGGTGCTCGAAAGAGCAATGGGCGCCAGCTCTATCATGGCAAAACGACAGGATGGCGAAGGGATCCTCCTTCGACACCGGCGCCAGGACTGGCAGCTCATGGATGCTAAGCATCAAGGCCACGGTGAGTTATTCAGATATGACAATGGAGTGGATTGGGGGAGGCTGAAAGAGAATGAGCTAACTAGTCATGGAGGTGGTCATCTATTCGGTCATGTCAATGTGGAGGGATGTGGTGGTTTCAAGGATAGAGGATGAGTTGTTTGGTCATGGCGAAGGTCTTCTTATAGCCGCGGGCGGCGGGCGACTGGCGGGAAAAAATGGCGGCAAAACTTGGCCGGAGGAGGGGAAAAGTGGCGTCAATGGCCGATGGCAGTTGGCACGCACCGGCCGCCATGAATCAACACGCTGCGGCACTGAAACGTGGCGTCTGCCTTCGTCAGGGGATGAGATGAGCCGCGCGGACCTATATACTCTGCTAAGTAAATGGTACTAGCGTTTTGATCGATAACTAATGGGTGCCGCACTGGCAATGCAACACGTACTACGTGCTCGACTTCCTGCGTTCGAGCTACAGGAAGCACATTTTTTACCCGTTTTAAATATAGTGTAGGCGTTCGCCAAAATTTTCAGGAACACTATCAGAAAATATCTACATAGACTTTAACAACTACTCCCCGAAATATACTTTTCAAGAAATTTTGGTCAGCTTAAAAAAGAATCAGTTATTTTTCTTATTATATTTCAAGACATTGCTCCGCTCAATATTTTATGTGACACATTAAACCATCCCAGAAAATGGACACACCTAGTGACGCCCAATAGTGTCGCTGAAACTCAAGCCAGAACATCGCCAAAGTTGCCGAGGGCACTGCCCCGAGAGGAAAACACCTCGTGGCGGTGGACTGTCACAGAAAATGATTTCAGCCGACGTTTCCTGTTTCGTTGCCGGGGTTTTTGTCACTAAATAGACAAAAAATTGTAGTGAACCTAGCATTCGGCACCACCGGGCATGCATCCATGAACCAATCCGCGCGAGCTGGGAAGCGCCTAAGTGGGGAGGGGGCGGAAGTCTTCAGATTTGGTGTCGGAGGCTGACACTGCAACCCCGACATCGCATATGACACCTCCTGTCCAGGCGACCGAAGGGACTAGTCAATTCGACCGCCTCTGTGCCCAAAGCCGTCAGCACAAGCGGTGAGGCAATGAAATCACCACCACGCCACCTTGTTCGGTAGCCCCTAGGGCTTGCCCGACTATGTTTGATGACGGAGAGAAGGAGGCAAGGAGAGAGTGGTGGCATTGAGATAGGGTTAGGTCACCACCCATGCCGCTCCGAAGAGAAGCGGTAGGGGGGCCGAGCAAACCGTTTCACTTTTTTGTTACTTCATTATTTGGTGTTATTCATACAATAATTTGAAACGGCGTAACTATTTGATTTTGCTTAGAGAAATAATCAAGTATTTGGAATTTTACGTTCGAGATACACGAGTCAAGTGAAGATCAACACATGCACATATTTACTACTCCCTCTATTCGCAAATAAGTGCCGCTGATTTAGTACAAAGTTGTACTAACTTTGTACTAAATCAACAACACCTACTTTAAGACCGAGACAATATTAGTTAAGGACAGCAATGTGATCATTTTGTAGATTTTCATTCCACTCCATTCATTAAGATGCATATAGTCACAACAATCCTCACCAACAATTCAGCTATTGAGAAAATACTAGTGGTTCTAACTCCAAAGTCCAGTCTAAATCCTTGATACTAGTTTCCCATTTTATCTTAATTCTCACTATCATGTCATGCAAGTTTTATAACGTAGCAATATCAGGTAAAACGTCTTGACCGGTTTAATTTAGTAAGTCTAGTTGAGTCCAATTAGAGAGCATCTGAACATTACCATTAGGCCAGAATAGCGCATGCAGGATGCGAAAGCATTTATAATCAACAAGAGAAGTACTTCACAGGCCAGTTATGTTTCAGCGAATTAGGTCACATGGTGTTAACATTTTCCCTATTCCTAGTCGCGGGATGACATGGTTGTGTAGACCAATTTGGTGCTTATTATGACCTCAGAGAGGAAACCTATATGTCCAGATATTGATCCGTGGAATGAGATTATTTTGAACCTTTTACCTGTCAAAAAATTGTGAGCATATGGAAATATATCTTGCATAATGGCTCAGCTAATTTGTGAAGATTCGACCAATACAAAGGTTTACATACCACATGTGTCATGGTAATCAATTTCTTTCCAGTATAATGAACTTTTTTGACAGGAGCTTGAATATATGGTAGCTCAATATATACTCATTTTGAAATCTGGTTTGCGGTTATTGAATTGTGTTTTGTTGAACAATGTTTATATTTTCTGCTGAAAATAGCCAAATTTGTCAGGTAAACAATGTTGTACAAATGGTAAAGTGGACAGGTTAAGCTGGTTGGATAAACATGATATTCATAATTCACGGCAAAATGAAGCCTAAGTCAAATAGTCCTTCCTTACTAACTTCCCAGCAAAACGGAACGAACCGTCCTTACTAGTTATATAGTTAAGGTAATGTATATACGGCTAGCTCTATGCCAATTTGAATCCATATCATACATGCACATGCCAAAATTAGTTATATCATTTCCAATCCCTAACTTTGACAATGTATGACTATTCACATGTATCAAGACCTTCTAATGGTGTTGCATTTATTCCACATAAAGAAAAAGAAAAGTGCCTTCAAATGATACTAATGGTGTTCTATTTTCAAATTATGAAATCCTTACAACCTATAACTGAATATGCAGGTTGCATGCGTGTTTTTTACACTCTTGATTCTTGAACCATGGAAATTTTTTGGCTAAATGTTAAGCATATGTAGCACACTGATTTCAGAGGTCAGACTAAATACCAGCAAAAACCACATGCACACTGATCATAGAGCAAAACTCCAATAAGAACAACGTATATATGCAACTCATTCAACCTCCTTTCACATGCATGCATGCATAGACTATGCTTCAAGTACCAGGAAATACAGAAGAACACATGGAAATAGACAGCTACCCCTCGTGCATGATAGGACAGAAGTACTCAGAAATCCATGAGAAAACCACAAGCCACATGCATCCAGCATCAAACACTGGCCGTATAGTATTAGTACATGCATGCTTGTGATCCTCATTTGGTGCGAGGCAAAGGCACTGTGCCATCCCCTCAATCGTTTTGCATGCACCGTTCACATCAACCCAGTACACCAGTACTAGTACTTGATCACTGCCTTTCGGCTTTCGGCACCATAAAAAGGAAACGGAATAGGAAGCAAAACAAGAAACAATAAGAGATGCTAGATCGAGTTGACACATGATGCGCAGACCGCAGAACAGAACACTGCACTACAGACTTACAATCTTGCACGAACCACACACACACACACACACATGCAGCTAGCTAGCTGTAGCAAGAGAGATCTTCACCCTGCTGCATGCATGTCCCCCTCTACGCACATAAGTACTCCTCACTTCACTTGACACTGCAGCAAATCATTTTACTTCACTCGATCTCCTACATGAAAAAAGCAAATTCAACTAGTAATAAACTCGACTAGCTAGAACTTAACCCAAGCTTATTAAAGCCAACTAGATCGAATCACGAGCAATGCAGCAGTGTTCGACGACGACAACTGACAGTGCTAGCTGACACACACACAAATGAGAAGTGCAAAGCCATAACCATGCGCGCGCATGCATGCATACGCGCGCGAGCGTACATAAAATATATCTGGCATACCGGCCAAACAGGAGATCGATCGACCACCGGCTGGGGGCGGGTCGTCGTCGTCGTCGCGTCGATCAGCTCAGCAACCGGCGGCCGGAGGCGGGCCGGGAGGGGGCTGGTGCTGGTTGCTGTGGAAGCTGCCGCTGCTGTCGCCGGTCAGCTGCTGCGGCTTCTTGCGCTTTTTCTTCTCGTAGCTGACGCCGCGGGCGCGGGCCTGGTGCTCCCTGACCTCGCGGAGGTAGAGGCGGACGGCGCGCGCCGCGAAGGGGTTGGACTCAGGGCTGCCGCCGTTCTCCTCGTAGGCGGCGCGGAGGCGGCCGACGAGGGCGTCCAGGCTGCCCCAGGCCTGGCGCAGCGGGCACGGGCAGGGTGCCGGCGGGCTCGGGTGGCCGAAGAAGGGGCAGGCCGAGGCGTGCACCTTGGTCTTGCCGAACTGGTCAAGGTAGCGCAGGAACTCCAGGACGTGCGCGCCGCTGCACTGCCCCAGGCTCAGCGGCGGGCGGTGGTTCCGCAGGTACTGGCCGAAGGTGTTCCAGTCGCGCCGCTTCTGCGCCTCGTACCTGCTCGGCGACTGCGGAGTGCCCCCTGAGACCACGGAAAGCGACGAGGTGATGCTGCTCGAGGAGCCGCCGCCGTTGCCCCCTCCAGACAGAGGGCTGTCCGGGTTCGCCGACAGGTCCATGGATCAGCTAGCTGAGCAGGAAAAGGAAGGAAGCAGACTCAAGCAAGTGTGACTGTGATCTGAAACTATTTTCTATTTAATTAACTTCTGTAGGGCATTCCCTTACACTTCTCTTTTGCTTAAACAAATGAAATAAGCTACAACTTGCTATAGAAAAGAAATAGCACTGCTCCTACATATTCCAGAACCATGATGAGGTCAATGATTACATGTGTACATACATAAACTTGAGCTAGCGATCTGTTTGGGAGCAGCTGGTTTTCTCACCATTCGCCACTGCAACTGATGCTTTGAACTTTCTAAGCGCAGTAGATGCAGAAATATTTAGGAGGAACAAGAACTTGGAGATCTATCAGGAAGCAAAAAAATTGAATTACCTTTGGTGGCGTTGACAGCTGATCTTGGTTTGGTGCGCTCGGAATTACTGGGGGAAGCTAAATAATGGTGATGGAGGTTGGCTTGAGAGTCATGCATAAATTGGAAAACATAAGAGGACACATACAAGAAAGAAGGTCATTTTGGGAGAGTGATCTGGAAAAGCTCATGTCTGTTGCTTCTTACTCAGTGGTGGTGGTAGCCAGCAACAGCCAACAGTTGCTTGTGCTGGCTCTCATAGGTCCATCTGGTGATTGGGAGGATGCTGGGAGAGCAGCAGCTTCATCAGCTGTTTGTGATGGTGTGGGGGAATTGTATGCTGCTGCCTCTATTTTTAGGGGGGGGATGCCGGGGGTGGTGGATGTATTGTTTGGCCTAAAAAGGGGAGATGTGAAATGACTGAGACATGGATTACACAGTAGTGACCAGTGAGAGAGTGGAGGAGATGCACTGCTAGTACTGCTAGGGCTTTTAGGTGCTGAAGGGTGGAGCAGGGACACCGAGTGAGAGATGAAAGGTGACATGACAAAAGTAAATATTTTTCTAATTGATAGGTCGGTGTACGGCCTAATGGGGGTGTCGACTTGTTTCTAACTGGTAGTCATTTGATGTCACCGGTCTAAAGTTTCACAATCATACCAACAACTTGGCAACAAATATCTAGTAAGCAATTAGGCTTCTTTATTGTACGTTCAAACAGTCTAAACTCATTACTTTCACCATTATATTGTACTTATTAATATAGTACTCCTTCTGTTTCACAAATGTAAGACGTTTTGGCAGTTCGAACAGAGAGAGTACATGTTTACGAGACCAAATACTTTACATTACTATGAAGTATGTATTGTAACAAAGTAAGACATTTCGGCAGTTTATTGCCAAAACGTCTTACATTTGTGAACAGAGGGAGTATATGTTTACGAGATCAAATACTTTACATTACTATGAAGTATGTATTGTGACAAAGCAAATCAACGATTCGATATTGTTCTGATAAGTGTTGATGTTGATATTCAGAGAAACGGGTTAATAAAAACTAAGTGGTGTTCCTGAAATACCATAACATGGCCACTAAATCACAGATTTATCATTCCCTGTTGCACTCTCCGATATATATAATCTAGGCATGTCATTCCATGCGCCATCGTCCACTAGAATCAGGGTTTATTTGACCAGATTTTGGTAGTTTCAAGGAGTAGGATGGACAGTTTCCAATCACAAGTGTGCAATATGGCCGGACTTTCGCCTTGTGAAAACAATATGCAGGACATACATATATGCCTTGGTATAATTAAGCCTTGATGTATTGCATACTCATGTATGAGTGACATTCTGTCATACGGTGAAAAATAAATATTCTTCATGATGAACTACATAGAAAATATGGACTGCGCAACAGGTGATTAGGACATGGAGTCACATGCGAAAAGATATCGATCACATGTTCCACGCGCAATTCTACATTTGATGATACCTTTAAACTTATATTCATGGGTTTCTTTCTATTTTTCAGATTATCTTAACTTTCAGTCAATTTTGCTAGTGTTTTATCGAGATGTAATTTGTATCAGACTAAAACATTAAGGGCCTCTTTGGTATACATGATATCTAAAATGTAAAAATATGAAGAAAAAACATAGAATGTAATATCAGGCCCACTTGAATTTTTGAATATGTAACAATGTTTTTTTGGTTGCACAATAGAAAAAACAAAGAATTCTTCCAAATGTGTGTTTGAGTCAATAAAATTTATCTTTTGAAAAATAGTGCCATGGAATCTTTTCATCCCCTAAAAAAAAGAATCTTTTCATTACAAATTTCTAATATCTTTTCATGGATTTCAATTTTTGAAATTCGTATACAAGAAAACTTTGAATCAAAGAGACCTTAACAACGAATATAGAAAGCAGTGGCATGTAAATTTTCTCTTATATTTTCAAGCTAGCCATGCATGCATATAGTGGCAATCACATAATCCAAGGTTCATTTTTTCTGCGGGTAATCTTAGGTTCATGTATGCATCTATGCACAATCATATGTAGTTAAATAATTAGTTCATCAAGAAAGATCATGGCTCGAAAAATGTTGGCTGACATGGAGTACAACAGGATTCCTAGAAATGGGAGACAAATTGTGTGCAAAGACATATTTACTTCTTTTTTTTTTGCTTGGTAAATTGTCCCATAGGGTCCACATATATTGTATTTTAATACATTTGCTACGGTGCTCATATGCATGACAATATCTTTTGATGATGGATCATTTGCTGGTTATAGGGTGGTGGTTTTTGTTGTTGTTTGCGTAAGTCCCACATCGTTATATTTTATGTAATAAATGTTTTAACATTTATTTACTTTGCTTTGGTGAATTAACATTTCTCTATATACTATATAACTACAAGAATATTTGTGCTCATTTTGATGGTGACAGATGAAATTGAATCCTAGTCAATTCTAGACTTTAATGTATATTTTAGTTTGTCGCTGCGAAGGGGTTACTAATTTCATTATTGTCATTTCTATCTTATCGAGCTGACTAACTAGATGATGAAGTCTTTTCAAACTCTACACCAAAAGGTTACCTAGGACTTTCCATTTTCGAAAGAGAGCGCGGCTTAAATGTCAAGCCTTACATATAATTGAATGAATAACTAGGGGTACAATTTGAGTACATGGATAATTTTCTCCGCTGCAATGATTATTTGCGACGCATTTTTTAAAGTTAGCTAGCACACAAATAGTGCAGCTACAACTTAGGCTCGGTTAATCAGTGCTTTAGTTGATTGTGAGGCATGCTATTCAGTTCTCAGTATTGTAACTTGATATTTTATATATAATTTCACCGTTTTCACATTTGAGAGAAACACTGAGTACAACTTGCAGATACATTCACTTGCACATTGAATTACACCATGCTTGCTAGAAAATGAATTTCTCACGGATGTCTCTCTGAATACAGATCCTTAAGGTTTTATTTCCAATTTTAAAATTTGTCAGGGCTGTCTTTGCTTTATTTCCACACCCTTTTTTTTTTTTTGCTCAAGTAACCACGCCGGGGCACAGTATACTGGGTCAAAACTGTTTTTTTGTTATATTTCCTGTATCATATAGTCTGTGACACTCAGAATTTAAGGGATGAATATGTTTAGCCAAATTATCTACGCTCTACGTCCGTGCCCTGCAATTGACAATATGATTTCAAGTGACAACCTGTTACGTTCAGCCTACGGGCAATTGGCAGCTGAGATGTTCCCTAGAAGATTAGTCATTCACAAAATATGGTAGCAGATCGGTTGGTTTTTTATAGCCATACGGAGTCGTGTACGTCTGTATGGTTGTATTTTGGACCTCCATGTACCAAGGACCTCGTGCCTCTGGATTGTAACCCTATCCTATGTAATAAACTCCTTTTACCTTGCAAAAAAAAGACAATAAGATTTCAAGTGCAACTTTGAGATTATTATTAAAAAAAAATTGCGGGGGAAGTGCAACTTTGAGATTGCACACCAAATATCAACGACACGTACTCCTGCCTACATATTGGTTTTCACCTCTCCCCTTCCATATGAACTAGATCGGTATCGCGCCTTGGCGCGAGGGTGCCGGTCCCAATGATCTGTAAATCAGGTAATGCTCAAGTTAGTAGGAATCCTGGTTTAGCATACGTATTCAAACAGGACAACGAAATAAAAGAAAAAGAAAACATTCACTTGTAATAGAAGCAAGTCATCATCGAGTTCAACATCGTCATAAGATTATAAGGCAACATCAAGTTTATTGAGTTGAAGGGACCACAAAAGATAACCACTTGACATTAAGCTTAATACTAAGAGCGTGAACATGAGAGCAATTACTAAGAGTTGGAACATAATAAAAAAGAAAAAGGCAAACACAATGACAGTAGAGACGGTAAATCTACGAAGCCATAGCTATTAGGCATACTAAAAAGTAGCTCCATTCAATTGCCTTGTCGATCAACTTCATAGGCGGTACTTCACATGAACCCGATGCAAATAGTCCGGGAGATACATGGCATATAATGATTTCTATAGACTTGTGATATTCTACCTTAGCTTTCTAAAGCTTATTATGGAGAGTGAGCGATGGTTTCCCCCTTTCAATTTTGAAGGCGAAGACACACATTTGATACTCTCTGATCCCTCCCGCCTAGACAAATTCTAACAAATTGCTTGTTATTGTGCTCCTCTTATGCGCCAAACCTGTCTCGTAACATCTCCAGCGCTAAGACTGACCATCATGTCCTCGACTGGTTCATTGAGATGGTTCTTCAGATTATTTTTTTGTTAAGTGGCAGGAGAAGTACTGGAAAAGGAAATATCAATTGATCGCAGCCGGGTACTACGATACTCTACTTGTAAGAAGTCGCATATTTAAGGTCCTTACCATCCTTTGTCCAGGAGTGACCAGTGTCTTATTCACCCCGCAAACATAATACTTGATGAGAGGGCTGGTTGAACCAATGTAAAAGCGTGGCTTGCCACGCATTGCCTGCATAAGCGGTGGGCAACTGGAAATAAATAATTAAGTTCAAGATTGATACAGTTCAAATAGTGTATGCATATTGCATAGGCAACTAAAATGATATATGCACATAGATATACGCATGTAAATATTTTATTTACGATATGGTAAAATTGTATATTCATAAGTGGCTTAGCTCAACTTGAGCTGTCGTAGTTCATAACTGATAGGGAGAGAAGTAATTACTGAGATTACCTAGGTAGAAGTTCAAAGTGGCATGCAACACAAATCAAGATAATGTAGCAAAGTCGACGTCGAGCTAAAATATTTAGATAAGTATATTCTGAACTCATCAGTTCCTCCCGGGAGCACAAAATTTTAAGCAACAAAAGACAACATACCCTGAAGCAACTCACGTGAAGTCAGGTGTCATAAAACCCTGACCTTGTGCAATTGTTATGACAACAAGCAGGGTATAGAAACTTTTGTCATAATGTCCGGATGAGATGACCTTATTTATCTGTAGCGTCTTCCATAACCACAGTGGCGGTCCTTGCAGCAGGGGCAGGCGTCCCTCAGCAACGCGGACGGTAGCACGCACAACGGATGCGGATGATGCAGACGTGAGCGCCGCCACTGTGCACTGCGGTCAACCTAGAGGAAAGAGATGATGCGACGACAAATGAGATGAGCAAACTTAATCCCTTACTATTGCAAAAAGAGTAAAAATGTATCCATTTCTATTAAATAGGAGGAACATCCAATTCCACCACAAAAGGAAAAGAGACAGATTCAGTTACATAATATGGCAGTGGGCGTATTCAGAAGATCAGTTAAAGGATGACATACTGATAAAATGACCTGGTGATCAAAGTAATCAACACTACAGAGTTCTTGGACTGTCTTCAGTTCAAACTAATCATGACTGCTGCTGGAAGCCTCTCTTTAGCAAGTTGAAGATCAAAAAATGTTCCAAAAAACAGCATTTACCAAATATCAAGGATCGACACTTGCTAGTTTGAGTGTACCAAGTCAAAATTAATTAGTTATAGCTTGTTATACCATGTGATGTCTGAACCAAATCTCGATGAGTAAATGAAAAAAAAAACTACCTGATAGTGGAATTACATACATGTATAGGAATGGTTTAATACAACACATTTAAATAACTGACATATTGAGCTAATCATTACTAATATGTTTTCACGTGAATACCTTATGTTGGGTGAAATCTGAAGTGCAAAAAATAGGATAGCCCAAGACACATACAAATTATAACAATTGATTTATTTTTCATCTAGAACAATTGAAAGAGCACACGACTGTTTGAAATAGCTTCTAGATAGGTGGAATTTTAATCGATTTAGCTCAAGTTTTCAGCAAAGAACAGTGTAAGCTGCATAAATATTCATTGGTATAGATTTTGAAAATCAATTATATATTCCTTGAAGGAAGAGCACAATAAGACTACATGCTAATCGAATTAGCTTATCAACAATGTCAGCATGCTTTTCTTGGTTGATGTAAAAAATGGAGAAGTTAAATCACACTAACAGTACATTTATGCAATATAGGCACTGTTTGTAAAGCGTCCCTAAAGTGTCGCTTAAGCGTCAGAGCGCCCTTCAGGCTCAAAGCGTCCAACTCGCTTTAGACATGTGTCTAAGGCATCTGCCTTAGACATTAAAGCGTCTGAAGCGCCCGCTTAGGCATCCTGATTGGCGTTTTGGGGCAAAGAGGACGCCTTAGACTTGCCACCCAGGGGAACAGAGATTTCTAGTGGGGAAAAGGGGCTGGGCGGAAAACTGGGCTCACATGTGAAATAGTTATAGGAGGGGAAAGAAAGAGAGAATCAAAACCAGACCATGCAAATCTCCAGGCTTTCAGCCCTCTCCTCTGGCAGCAGCTTCCTCAGATCTGCACCAGCTTCCTCCTCTCCCGCCACAGCTCCTCCCCCTCCTCTCCGGCTGTAGCTCCCCACCCCCTCTTGCGCAACCACAATGTATGACTCTTGCCCTCTCTTAACCCCCTTCCCCTCCCTTTGCTCTTTCTTCCATGCTCAGATCTGCACCAGCTTGTCATGCCTTTTCTGCTCTGTTATGTCTTATGCTATGCACAGCTCCTCTGCTGTTAGGTGCTGCTACTGCCTCTCTTATAGTAGTTGGATGGTTGCTTACTGCTTAGTGGATGGATTAGAATATATGTGCTCACTGGTGGATTAGAATCCACGTACGTGTGTCTCACTAAATGGTACTCTATTCTACTGCCCATCAGGTTCAAAGTGGGTCTAAAGTGTCGCATTGCTTTACCCTTTAGCGCTTAAGCAGTGAAGTGCCCACCCAACGCCAACTGTAGGGGATAAAGCGGAGGGATTTCTTTTCACTCTACGAGAAGACCCCTATGATAAAGCAACGTATGATACAAACACAATGGAGACATTCAGTCATACCTCGCATCATGAACAATCTCTCTCTCCCTCTCTCTCTCCCTCTCCCTCTCCCTCTCTCCCTCTCTCTGCATAATTCATACGACAAATCTGCCTAAAAGTTGCAGTAAGAAAAATTCATACGACAAACAATTGATTCTTATAACAATGGAGTAACGAAAGTTGCAGTAAGAAAATTGGATGAGCATGGACAAGCAGAGCATAGCATGAGAGGGAGAGGGAGCAGAGAGATACCTTCCATGGCGTCCAGTAGGGTTGAAGCAGTGGCGACCCGGAGGAGCGAAGCGATGGTGTTCCCTTGCTTGTGCCTGCCCGCATCAGGGAGTGAGGGAGGGAGGAGAGCGGCCAAATCAAAACAAGCAAGGAGAGGGCGAGGGGGTAGAAGAGGGACCTTGCATTCTCATTCTGTGGTTTGGAGCTCCATGTCCATTTCCATGGAGAAGAAGCACGTGGTTGCCGGTACCGGTGTCGTGGTTGTGGCCGATATGGATGCGGCCGGCGATGTGCTGGGAGCAAGCAGAGGAAGGGCTGCGTCCCCACACGAGACAGAGGGAGAGAGAGAGAGAGCGACCTAGTCTCCCTCCTCACCCGCTCTGCTCAGTCACACCATGGCCGATCTGGGGGCGGCTCCTCGGCGATCTGGATGCGCCGCCTGACCTGATCGGTCATGGTGGCCCTCCTTTCCGCTTCATGATCTCAGCACATCAAACGATCACAAGCTTCTCGTACAGGTTGCAGTCTCACCACCTACGGCACATTAGCATCAGGCATCATCAGCAAGTTAATCATGCTACGTTCTGAACTGACCAAAACGATAGCAAGCGGCACAGTGATAGTACAATACAGATGATCTAGAAAAGGGAAACAGATCACTTGCGACAGTGCAGAACAAAATAATTCATCTCAGCTACTCACGGGTGAAAGATTCATGCAGAGCTGCTGCACTGGGAGTGGGGACAGTTGGTGAATGGATCTTGCCCAAGGAATCAGCTAGGATCGCTCCACAAAATCGCAGTGGGATCAATGATGGCAGCCGAAGCCTCCTCAACTACACAAGTTCTCGAATTAACATATTTCCTAACCAATCCGGGCATGAAATTAAGATTTGGAGCAGTAGAATTAGGGTCAGGCGGGGAACAAGCTCGGCCACCTCGCCATTGTTCATGTAGCCAACAAGTGAGAAAATATGGTAGTTCATGTAGTCTTAGAGCTTAGATTGGAGCAGAATTTATTTTAGTATAGAACCACAACATGGTAATTCATGTCAGTCTAATTCAGTCACCCAATGAGAGTTGATATCTATAGAGAACCACAATATTTCAATAATATAATTAATTTGACTAATAGATTACAATTATAGCCATAACATTCTGAAGACCCATATAGACTAAAATATTTTAGTAGTACCAACAACACAAGTGGCAAAAAATGGAATGAAATGGATACAATAGGCTAATAATCACGATGTAATTGCAAGGTACTGCATGTCTTTCTTTTGCTCATATGAACAGAATTTCTCTATGAAACACTCACAATTCATATCAGACTCCTACCTTCAAAGTGAAAGGTCTCAGTTCTAGGATTTGTAATGAAGGAACTGCTTATATACAATGAAGACAATGTCTCTAAATACATGAAGTGCGGCTCTAAGATTTGTAAAACGCACCAAAAGAGTGATCTATTATTTTACACTGTACACGTCAAAAACCCAGAAAGAATGGATGGCAATATCTCTTAAATTGCAAGCCTAATGCTATGAAATCACACGTTATTTTCAAAGGAGGATACATTACCTTGTGAATCACTGGCACTATTCTCACTAAAGCGATAGGAGCATAGGGCCCTGAGCAAAAGAAGAAGAAAACACAAAGATTTAGTTAGCGGCCACAGGAGGACAAAGAAAGTAAATTGTACTCTATATAGCTAGCTACAACAATGTCCAAAATTTAATTAAAATCTAATGATCAGACCCACTTGTACATGTTTGGGCCCAACGAATCAGAGAACATATAGTGCAGTCCATCTCTGTGTGTTGTACGAGAGTCTAGCACTTGTATGAATAAAAACAAACTAAAACCGCTACATGGGGTATCCGGGCAAACCGGTACATACATCAACTATGCGAAAACTTTGTTTGGGATACAAAGGACATAAAAAAGAAAGCTCAAGCAATCACCTCCATTCTCCATAAGAAACCTGCTGAACTCACAAAGATGTGAATATATCTTTTGGAACTAACAATAAAAACAGAAACCAAGATACAAAGTTACAGACATGTGAATGCATTTTTCAAAGAAGGAAGACATCTGTCAAAAAGGAATGAGCTCACCAGGGATGGAGCATCAATATGGCAAAGAGATAATCCATCGCCTGTAGAAACAAAATGGCACTACTACGAATTTGCCCTTAGTTCATACAACATGCAACTTGCTCTCGCACTGAAAGCGAAATAAGATCTTGTTAGCAATATTATGAAGTAACAAAAAAAACACAAATTCAATCTTGTTAATAAAGCACCAACAGAATCTCTTATATCATTTGGAAACTAAAAGGAATAAGAATAAAGGACATATAAAACCAGTGGTTTAACTTTACATGCTTGATAAAAGAAAATGGTAGAGTGGGCAATCTTAGAGCATGCAAAATACATCTAGTACAAACAATTCTACTTTGTTCTAATTAACCTGCATATTTAAGAAACAACAATCGTATTCTTTTTCGAAGACAAACTTATATTAGCTAGGCTCTATGTGTGGCCATGAAAACAAACTGTACCATCTAAAGACCTAAAAATGTCAAATAAGATGTTCCGTTCTAAACTGACAATCAACGTGATTTTGGGGCTTCTACCATAGCCAAGAATCATGAAAAGCAAATAGAAAATTCAGTGGAAGGGATTGACCATCTATAGGGCACTTACTAAGTGGAGAATCATAATATATAGATATGCATACGAATACACGAAAAGTACAGATGGTACAGTGGTGTCATCACATCTACACATCTAAGAGCAAAAATATTAACAGCCTCGAAGACGAATAGTTAGGTCATATATAGCTGAAGAAGTGTTTCTTCAGTCAGTTTTCCGGTCATGATAGGTTGGCTAGTGAGTCCATCTCTGATCTTGTCACCCTACATAGAGAACATAAAGTACAATCACCTTAAACAGAGGACCAAGCAAGGGAGCAAGAAAAAACATCTTCCATCTCCATCAGGTGGCCAAGGCGGAAGCAAGCGATGCCCACGAAGAACGTGTTACCGCCCCCCGATCCAGCTGCAGGATGACGAACAAATCAGGAACAGGCACACAGCAGATAACAGCTGGGACAGGCCAGGGCAACGCACGAGACTACCATCACTGCCCGCGGAAATGAGGCTCGAGTTGGGCTCATGGATTTGCTAAGCCAAATTCAGTCCGCAGTAACATTAAAGTAACAACCGAGTATTAGGAGTTCAGGATGTCGATCTCACGGATTGAGGTTAGGGTTTGATTTCGACCCCCGTACAAATTCAAGGTTTAAAACAGACTTCACGAAGGTGCGGATAAGAGGATCAGAAAGTCCAAGAGAAAGATCACAGGGGTATAAAAAACAACAATAGTTCAATCATAAACTGAATTGAACTGCATATATACCCTGAGAATGTACATACATGTGCGACAGATTGGTAATATAATAAGGTGAGGAAGAATCATGCTTACCAAGTATGCGGCAGCCTGCGGCATAACATGATCACCCCACTCTCCATTCCTAGTTCGTTCGGTAAGCATACATAAGTGAGAAGAGTTCATCCTTCCACTATGATTAATAAATATTTACTGATAAATAAATAGTAGAAAAAGAGCAGGCACTGACTTTGGCATCTTATTGAGATATTATCTGCAATAGATGTACAGGTTTGATTTCTGTTGATTGGTGAACCTATCATGACAACTCAACAGCTACCTCTTTCTTATTTTATTCTTTGACCAGTGATTTTAATTCATCTTCATTTAGCATTGGCCCTTGATTACTACAAGTTTTATCACCCCAAAAAAATCACAATCTTATATATGGCCATCTGGACCTTAGAACTTAGCAGGAAAAAAGCATAGAACTACTGGTACTACATACAGACAATATATAGATAGCTCGTTGTGCTTTTTTTTAGAGAGAGCGAGGGACGGACCTATTAGGTCCACCAACCACATCGATGCCCAGCCAACATACTTGGCTTATGACGACGTTCGTGGAGGAGAGCATGGCAGCACCAACGAAAGGGAACGCTCCAACTTCAGATCGTGCACAAAATCGGACGGAGGTACGATCTTCAGAGCTCAATTTAATTTGAACATCTATCAATATTTGAATCGATTATATTAGCGCAGGATCAAAAATGTCTTCTACTGCCCCCGTCCCAAAATAAGTGTGGTGGTTTTAGTTCAAATTTAAACTAATTTAAACTAAAACCACGACACTTGTTTGGGGAGGGATGGAGTATTATTTATTACTCAGACAATAGAGCTTAAATGGTGCCTAACAACCAAACAAGTAGTACCGGAAGGTTAATTTCATTTTATGTTAAATTATCCATGTGGTTCCAGTTTTACAAAGCTTAGCACAAACTTCAACCTTCCATTAATTTTCGAGAAGGTTAGTTTGGATACATAATGCGCTCTGTTTTCTAGGTCTACCATAATTGGCTCACAGAACACACTATAATTTGGATACATAATGTTTTGCATTGTAGAGTATTAGAATAGTTTTCTATTCATGTCTGTGCACATGATTACAAGTATGATGTTTACTGTTGACACTCGAGTATGCTAAACAGAGAGAGAGGCTGGCACCTGCAACAACTTGTCACCTGATGATGCATATTCATGGAAGATTTCTGCAGAAAAATCAAAAGAAAGCACACCAAGTTACACAATAGCTAGTAGTTACTTCGTCAGCTAAAAAATAAACCTACAGCAATCTTGGTGTAGAGGTGGCCGGGCCTGGATGCCTCTTCCACTGGAGAGCTCATCCCCGGTGCGCCCATCAACGGTGGCTCAAGGAGGACCTCCTTATCCAAGGCCGAGGGCAGCCTATATATACATCTTACATACATATATCTCTATAGCTTGTTTACACAGATACATGATAACACAAACATACCTGGTATTGTGGACAATTACTATTATCAAGTGCTCTGTACCCCTTAATTACTGATGTAGATAGCACAAAAATCATGGATGATCTGGACCTATACTTAATTACTGATGTAGATAGCAAAAAAAATCATGGATACCTAAACATCACTAAATCATCTTTCTTCAATTGATTTTGAAACATACCTTGCTTTCTCTCGGTCACTTGCAGTTTTCCTTCTGTCTCCTTCAAACTTCGGCAATCGTCAGGCGGCAGTGGTGCGCATCAAGTAGAAGCAAGCCTGTTGCAATCTATCGATTCGTGTTGTGCATCTTCCGTTCTTGCCCAGAGGTTCCGCCGAGTGAGTCGATTCATCTAATCACTTAGCCCAGGTCAAGTTCACGTGTACATGTATGTAGGTGTGCTAATGCTATTGTAGATCAATCCAGGTGCCTGTGTGCTAGCTTGCACGTACCTACAGCTCATGTGGTGATTTGATCTAGTGGTCTAAAAAACAACAAGGAGGAGACGAACAGACTGCCTCCATCAGCCGTTCCCTCGGCAGCGGTCGCTCCAGGTCCTCGTCCTCCTGCGGATCCTGCCACGGAACAACCGCCAGAGCTATCTTAGATCAGAAGCCCACTCGCGACAAAACGAATCTGCAAGCCGGGGGTGACGAGGGCCGGCCGCGTTACCTGGTGAAGATGAGGGAGCCGAAGAAGCCAGTGAGGAAGAAGAGGGACCACGAGAGGAGCACCACGGGGAGCTGCAGCCACGTACGCATCAGCCCATCGCCGCCGCTCCTGATGGCTCCGCCTCCACGAGGGGCTAGCGCAAGGGACGGCCGGTCGCGATCCGGTGGGAGGAGGGATGCGCAGAGGAGCGCGGCGGCGGCGGCTCGGGCAGGGGAGCGACGGCTGCGAGGGAGAGAGAGAGAGAGAGAGAGAGAGAGAGGCAGCTGCGAGGGAGAGCGGCGGCTGCTCGTGCAGAGGAGCGTGGCGGCGACGGCTGCGAGGGAGAGCGGCTGAACCCTATCTTGTCCCCCGATTGAGGATGAGGCCATGAATCGAAGGAGGCCATGTGGCGTCGGGTATGCGAAATCCCAAGAATGCCCTAGGCGGGGCACGGTATTAACAGGCGGTGGCATGAGATATTTAGCCGGTAGTGAAACTATTCATTGCTACAGTGCAGTCACTTCGATCCAACGGTCCAGCCCTTTCCACCGCGAGATCCAACGGCCTGAAATGCATCAAGCCAGCGAAACGGACGGCCGGATCTCCCTGAGCGCTGAGAGAGCTCGGGGGCTCCTGTCTCTCTTATTTCTCGATAGGCAGTGCTTCTGTCGGTTGCTCGGAAAAAAATACCAATGACACGTGAATGCTATTTTCTTCTATGCATTTCTTTTTCTGTTGTCGTAATCCATTTAAACAACAACAGTAGTGGAACTGTTCAAATGCAAAAAGATGCACCGCGGATGAATAAGCAGGTGCTGTGCTGTGTACCACAGAAACAAGCAGGCGCTAGCAGCTCTGCATATCACGACGCCACGAGACTGTCTAACCAAAACGAAAATAAAAGGAAAATAGCGTCGAATTTATTCTTACATGATTCGATCGGGCCGGGACTGATGTGTCCACTCGCCTTGGGACTTGCCTCCATCATGTACGAATTAATCCTCTCGTACATTCTTCCGCAGTGCTCTGATGGACTATCTATATATGATCAAGTTGGGGCCTAGCTAGTGGCTAGTACGGAACGCCTGTGCACCTCTACTGTAAGTGGCGTGATCGGTGCTGGGTTTGAATTTCATGCAAACATACATTGGCTAAATTATTTCTCACATGTTCGTTTTTGCAAGGGAAGAAAACATACTATATACATCAGAATAGTGTGCAAGGGTTCACGGCTCCAGGACGCTGGTCCTTAGAGCACTTGCACGAAGACTTCCCGGTTGTCATCGACAAGGTCAAGCCGGCTCTGATAGGGGAGCGGCGACAACAGCGCGTTGGCGGCTCGTTCTGACTGCAGTAGTGGTTGTTTGGAGTCTTGAAATCCCAATCTAATTTTTATTATGTTCGAGATGCTTTGTACTTTCGCTGAACTTTAATTATAGATATGGATCATTTTCGAAAAAATATATGACGCTGATCCACAGTTTAATCGATCACATGTCTTGCCTTCGAAAAGACTTGTTAATTTATTAATCCCATCAACATGAATGATATCTAAGTTAGGTCTAAATGTTAGGCTGATGGGACTACCAACCAATTGGCTGTGTGCATTTGATATGTTGAACAGGGCGTGTACAGTTTTGCTGAGGTGAACGGCACCAAAGAGGCATTACTGCAGCGCAGGTAGGAATCTTTTGGCTAGGGCCCGGCTGGTTAAGTAGTGCTAGTGGTACATGTGAGCAAGCGAGCTATGCAATCAATTAACAGCTCACCTCTTGGAAAAAGAGTTAGCTAGCTACTTGAGCAAGGCAAGCTTCATTATTGGTGCCAAGAGCCTGGCCATGCTTCTAGTTCTAGGGCCAGCAAGCCATGTGCGCCTACTGCTTGACCAGATTTCTTAGAAGAAATTGACGAGGAGTTGTGAAACAATTGCTCGTGATCATGCTCGTGACAAGAGATAAAGAAGGATTAGTTTATCACAGGTGTCGGACACACCTTAGCAATACCAGAGAATCGAAGAATACAGTGCAAGATAAATATATACCATGTGTGACACTGGTGCAATTTCTCGCTCGATCGTATGATCTCATGATTTAACGTTTGATAAAGCATTATTTTAGGAGCTGTTCCCACAAGAGACATATTTCCAAACCTCGCTTTTCAAAACAATTTACACCGCAATTTTTCCCCAACCATGCGGAAGAACGGCAGCAAATTCATAGTTGCATGCACCTGCTTTCTGCAACCGTTGATGATGTCTGCCGTGATCCGAAAATTTGTTTCGGCTGAAATTGGCTAAAAAAGAGATGAAAACTAGTATAATGCTATCAATACAACACAATATACTTGTACTAATAATTCGTCGAACCGTTTTTCTTCCTCCCTTTCTATATGTCTGTCCATCTTCCTATCTTTGTTCTCAACCAGTGCTTCTTTTCAATCATGTTTCCATCTATTATTACGGTTCACCTCCTTCTTTCTCGGTCGATCTGCTTCAATGTCACGTTGCACTACTCTTCTCGTTCACGTTAACTGTGTTCCCCCTTTCGCTCGTTTGATCGTTTTACGCCGGTCTAATTATCTTTGCCTTCTTGTTCTATCGCATTGCAAATTCATGGCATGGTTCTTCGGATTGCAAATTCGTCGACTCTTTATTCTATGTCCTTATTGTGGTAAGACACATTATGTCATCTTGGACATAGTCCTACTTCCGTTCAAACTTTTTTAGTTACATATACCATTATGATTTCATTCTTCCAACCGTAGTGATTGTTCTTCCATCTGATATTATTCTGACGTGTAACCTTGTAGATCTTGTTTTCTTAAGTTACATCCTACAAATCTTGGCTTTCGTTTCTTCTCTATCTTACGCTTTAACTTTTAAGCTCTCTCTTCCGAAACTTGCGTACCAGAAAGAAATGTTCATACCAAGTTTAGATCGTTCAAACTTATCGGATAACAAGGTCTCCGTCAGTTTTGTTGTTTCATATTTAATAATGTCGGTGTACTAAGTATTGGGCCATTAGTACCACGTACTTGTGCACGGGCAGTTGTAGCCATACTCGTGGTCAGGCTTGTCGGGGAACAGTTCGAGGTTGATTCAAGTTATCGAAGAAACACTCAAGTCAAGGATTTGAGGATCAGCAGATAAGAAGAGCTGGAGACCGAAAGCCAGCCTCCCCGGCAAGATCTTCCGGGGGGGGGGGCCTGCGAAGCCCGGCAAGATCTTGCGCCCGGCAAGATTCCGCGCCCGGCAAGATTCAGCGCCCGGCAAGATTCTGCCACTGTGCCACCGCTTCGGCACAGCAACAAGCCTGACATTCTGGGTCCTTCTCTGGATGCGTGGCAACGCGCCAGTGGAGGAGAGCTTAAGCGGTGCTGATGGGATGGCCCCTTTTTTCATCCCCAAGAAAATGAGGACACCTAAACGGACACCTCACGGTGCATTAAATGCATTCGTCCTAATTCGTCAGTGGTTAGGTATGTTGACCCTGTAGCTACTTTACACCTCAATGTATGTACATTTTGCCACTGTGGTGACCCCTTTGAACGTATAAAAGGAGGCCCAAGGCAACTGCTACAGGAAAGAGGATCCTCTGGCCCATTCTGCATGCGTAGCTGTTCTTTGAACATACTGTTCATTGCGAGCGCTCCTGGAGCCTGGGCTCAAGAATACTCATAATAAAACAAGGCAGGAGTAGGGTTTTACGCTGATCAGCGGCCCGAACCTGGGTAAAATCACCCCGCGTCGATCGTTGGTTCTGCTCTTTGTGCATACCTCTCTCCCTGCCGAATCGTAAAGGGGTCCTTTGGGATCCCATAGGTGTCGCACGCCGACATCTTTGACGCGCCAGGTAGGGGGAAGAAGGTTGTGCGAACCTGATCCAGTGATCGGCGCCTTAGTTTCTTCGTCATCCTCATCATCATGCCACCCAAGAAGAAGAGTGCCGCAACGGTGCAACCATCTACGTCCGTTTTGCCTGTGCCCTCGCGTACGGGTGACGGTGTGGATGCAGAAGGAAGAGGTTTAGAGCCTCCACGGCGTTTCGGTGATCCAAGCCAGGCGAGCGGCGTCGTTCGCAGCGGCAGCGGCAACCCACACGCCGTTGGATCCAGAGATGGAGCTGTGCTGCCCACGGGCGGTGCAACGAACTCCAGAGATCGGAGGATGCCTTCTAGGACTCCCGCGCCGGCGCAAGCGTCACGGCCTACCCAGGTTGTGCGCGATGAGCAGCGCCATGGCGCTGGTGGTTCAGGGCGTCCCCATGAAAAAGGCTTCTGCGCATCGATCCCAAGGTGCATAGGCCCAGCATGCACGTCAAACTGCTGGCGGAAGTGGCGCGCGGTCGCGTGATCGTGACGGTGCTCCTTCTAACATTGTTAGGAGTCAGAGCACCTCACGTACCTCGCACCTGTCGCCGCCGCCTACGCCAGCGGAAGCTTTGGCACGTGCGCAGCTGCTCCTCGATTTCCCTCCTGCTCCGGAGAAGATGGAGGAGTGGCGAGCTACTATCCAGAGCCTCATTGGCTTCGCCAACAAAGATGGGCCGCAGGAGGCAGGGCCCTCACAACGGCGGTCCATCGATCCTGCGTGAGCCGATGCGGAGAAGACCGGAGGCGGTGCGACCACGGTGCACTCCCCTCCACGACACCAGCGGCGGTCGACAACCCGGCGGACTGATGGCCGTGATGATGATTCCACGGTGTCGTCCGATCCGCGGATGCGCCGCGACCAGCGTCAAGTTCTCCAGGAACGAAGCAAAAAGGACGCTCGAACTACCATCGAGCGGTGACGGGAAGCGTGCCATCAATCCGATAAGCGCGCAGGGCCCGCTGTCGACAAGCCTGCGCCAGGGGACGCAGGCGACTTGCCTTACGAGGTAGGTACTCCAGCGTTTACCCGTGAGCTGCGGCAAGTCCAGTGGCCCAATTCCCGAACCTTTAAGCCAGAGGTCCCGGAGAAATATGACGGCAAGACTCACCCCTCTGAGTTCTTGAGCATCTACACCATTGCGGTGCAGGCTGCCGGGGGCCGAGACGACAAGATACTTGCCAACTACTTCCCGTTGGTGCTCAAACCCAACGTCAGGTCGTGGTTGATGCATCTATCGGAGAATTTTATTTCTTCTTGGTCAGATCTGTGCCATCAGTTTGTTGGCGCCTTTGTTGGAGGCCACAAAGCTCCTGGCCAAGAGAGTGATTTGCATATCATCCCTCAGAAGGAGGGCGAACCCCTGCGCAAATTTATCCAGAGATTTAGCCGGGTGCAGTACAATATTCCTGACGTTCATCCTGCCGCTGTTGTCAGCGCGTTTCATCAGAACGTGCGTAACCGCAAAATGCGTGAAGAGCTGGTGATGAATAAGGTCAGGAGTATTGCCGAGCTTTACGCTTTGGCCGACAAGTGTGCTCGAGCTGAAGAAGGGAGGAAACTCCCTGGCGAGGCTGTTGGCGTAGGGGGCGAATCAGAAGATGAAGACGCTGCAACCCCGCCAAGGAAAGGCCGGCAGCGGAACAAGAAGCGCAGAGGCAAGGCCGTGCTTGCTGTCGAGGAATCCGGTAACCCCGGCACCGCCAAGAAGGCCAAGGTACGACCCCGGCAAGGAAGTTGCCGGGTGCGCCTCCTGCCAGGCCTTGGCGGCTGCCGACAAGTCGGAAAGCTCCGGCAAGCAGTATTGCAAGATCCATCGCACCAAGGGCCACGATCTCCAAAACTGCCGGCAAGTTGAGCAGCTTGTCGAGAAGCAGAGAGCTGAGTATGAGAGAAGAGACAAGGAGAAGGCCCAGGATGGTGCTAAGGGGTCCGGCAAGAAGCGCGGTGCCCGAGGGGGTCGCCGCGGCAAGGCCAAGCAACAGAGGGAGAGGCCCGCTCGAGTCCGTGACAAAGAAGAGGATGATGAGTCCAGTGAGCAAGAATTTCAGAAAGCTACAGAGGCCATGTGTATCGACAGAGGCGCCTCATTGCATTCTTCCCACCGTCGACTTAAACAGCGGGTGCGAGAAGTTAATGCAACGGAGCCATCGTTAGATGCATGTAAGCCCCTGAAGTGGTCCAACACGCCTATCATTTTTGACGTCGAGGATCACCCTGATCGCACAACCGCGGTCGGGTGCTTGCCATTGTTGGTCTCACCGACAATCCGCAACCTCAAGGTGATGAAAATGCTAGTTGACGGTGGGGCCGGACTGAACCTGATTTCGCCGGACGTGCTCAAGAGGCTCCAAATTCCTGATGAAGGTCTCGAGGAAACGGGCATGTTTCAAGGGGTCAATCCAGGAAGAACCCAGCCAAAGGGCTAGATTACGCTACCGGTGACATTTGGTAGCGAGCTCAACTACAGGATAGAGAATGTAGTGTTTGATGTCGCCAAGATCCCTATGTCATACAATGGGATCCT
This sequence comes from Thinopyrum elongatum, assembly GCA_011799875.1. Taxonomy (NCBI): domain Eukaryota; kingdom Viridiplantae; phylum Streptophyta; class Magnoliopsida; order Poales; family Poaceae; genus Thinopyrum; species Thinopyrum elongatum. The sequence goes on from CM022298.1 coordinate 527,585,022, forward strand.
TGGCCGCCCAGCGCTGGCTAAGTTCATGGCGGCATCACACTACGCGTATAATGTGCTGAAGATGCCCGGGTCGTTGAGTGTCCTTACTATCCATTCCGACAAAAAGGATGCACTCATCTGTGCCGACCAACTCTACCGGGAAGCAGTTGCAGCACCTGCCGTCAAGGCATCTGCTCCTGCCGCTGGAACTCCCGGGGGGAAGAAGAAGACCGGCAAGAATCTTGGCGTGAACTCCGGCAAGCGCACCTCCTCGGAGTGCTGCGCTTCCGTTGAGGATGCACCAGAGAGTTCCACCGGCAAGAACAAGAAATCCAAGGCTGCTCCACCAGAGACCAAGAAGGTGCCCGTCAGGGAGGACGAAACGGGAGGAACTTTCACCATAAGTTTCACCCTAGATGACAAATAGGAAAGCGCGCTCATTGCCTTCCTGCGGGCGAATGTCGACGTGTTTGCATGGCAACCGTCTGACATCCCCGGTGTTCCCAGGGAGGTAATTGAGCACCACCTTGCTGCCTGTCCTCACGCGCGGCCCGTCAAGCAGAGGGTCAGGAAGCAAGCCTTGGAGCGGCAAGAATTCATTGCCGAAGAAATTAGGAAGCTTGAAGCGGCAGGTTTGGTCAGGGGAGTGCTGCACCCAACGTGGTTGGCCAATCCGGTTGTAGTGCGCAAGGCGAATGGGAAATGGAGGCTGTGTATTGATTATACAGACATCAATAAAGCCTATCCAAAAGATCCCTTTCCCTTGCCGCGCATCGACCAGATTGTGGACTCCACTGCTGGTTGTGACCTACTGTCGTTCCTTGATGCCTACTCAGGGTACCATCAGATCTTCATGGCAAAAGAAGATGAAGAAAAGACCGCATTTATCACCCCATGTGGTACGTATTGTTTTATACGAATGCCTTTCGGGTTGAAAAGTGATGGTTCTACATTTGCGAGAGCGGTCCAAATTGGTTTTGAGCCTCAGCTCCATAGAAATATGGAAGCATACATGGATGACATAGTGGTCAAAACCAAGGACAAAGCGACGCTCATACAAGATCTAGAAGAAACATTTGCAAATTTGCGCAAGATCAACCTAAAGCTCAATCCTGAGAAGTGCGTGTTTGGTGTTCCTTCCGGCAAGCTTCTCGGATTCTTTGTATCCCAACGGGGGATCGAAGCGAACCCCGACAAGATCAAAGCTATTGAGCAGATTGAAGCGCCAAGACGCGTCAAGGATGTGCGTCGTCTTGCCGGCTGCGTTGCTGCCCTAAGCAGGTTTATTTCCAAATCTGCTGAGCGAGCCCTGCCCTTTTTTAAAATTTTGAAGAAGGCAGGTCCGATGAAATGGACTCCGAAAGCGGAGGCTGCGCTGCAAGATTTGAAGAAATACCTTTCTTCTCCGCCGACACTAGTCGCGCCTAAACCACAAGAGCCGTTGCTGCTGTACCTGGCAGCAACAAAAAAAGTGGTTAGTGCTGCGTTAGTGGCGCAGAAAGAAGCTGTTGAGGAGGCAACACCAGTGGCAGGACCGCCAAGTGACGCGGTAGGATCTTCCCCGGCAAGGGCTGATCCCGGCAAGACAAGATCTGCGCAGTCAAAAGAACCAGTGCAAAAGAAAAAGGTGGTGCAGCGCCCAGTTTATTTTGTTAGCTCCCTTTTGCAAGGAGCTAGGTCAAGATACTCGGGTGTGCAAAAGTTGCTCTTCGGCCTCCTTATGGCCTCGAGGAAGCTGCGCCATTATTTTCAAGCACATGAAATTACCGTCGTCACTCGCTTTCCGTTGCAACGGATTTTGCGAAATCCAGAGGCAACCGGCAGGATTGTGGAGTGGGCATTGGAATTGTCGAGCTTTGGTCTCAAGTTTGAAAGTACTTCAACAATTCAGAGCAGAGCCTTGGCTGAGTTCATTGTGGAATGGACCCCAATGCCAGACGAAGAAGTTCAAGAAACGACTCTCCCCGGCAAGGAAATTGATCCAGAATGGGTTATGTACTTTGACGGGGCTTTTTCGCTGCAAGGCGCCGGTGCTGGCGTGCTGCTTGTCGCACCCACCGGAGAGCACCTCAAGTATGTAATCCAGATGCATTTTCCTCGGGAGAGTTCGACAAACAACACTGCGGAGTACGAGGGGCTGCTTGCCGGTCTCAAGATCGCGGCGGACCTTGGTATCAAGAAGCTCGTCATCAGAGGCGATTCACAGCTTGTTGTCAGGCAAGTTAACAAGAATTATCAGAGTCCATTGATGCAAGATTACGTGGATGAAGTGAGAAAAATGGAAGAGCGCTTTGATGGTCTGCAAATGAAGCACATTCCTCGTGCCGAAAACAGTATTGCTGATGACCTGTCAAAGCGCGCTGCCCTCAAGTTGCCTGGGGAACCAGGAACTTTTGTGCTCCATTTGACTCAACCATCTGTGGCGCCATCAATGAGACAAGAAAAGAGAAGGAAGTTAAATTATGGACAGTACTTTCCGGCAGAGCTCCCTGGAGCCACCGGCAAGGAACTTGCCGGGATCAGCGACAAGCCTGTCGGGGGACGACAGGCTCCGGCGGAACCTCACGCTTTCGCTGTCGAGACAAATGTTCCCCTGGCGGAAGAGATGCCTTTAGTCCTAGCTGTCGAGCCCCAGGCTCTAGCATGGGCACATCACATTGTCAATTTCCTTCAGACATGAGAACTCCCCGAGGAACAGGAAGAAGCGGAAAAAGTAGCCCGTCGGTCTGTTATGTACAAGTTCGTCGATGACGTCCTGTACAGAAAGAGACCAAACGGTGTGAAATTGAAGTGTATTCCTCGGGAGGATGGACTAGAGCTGTTGGCAGAGATACATGGAGGCATATGTGGCTCTCACATAGGATCAAGAGCACTTGTAGGTAAAGCATTCCGGCAAGGTTTCTTTTGGCCCACCGCTCTCCAGGATGCAACTGCACTAGTAACCAAGTGTGAAGCGTGCCAGTTTCATTCGAAGAAATCACATCAGCCAGCTCAAGCTCTTCAGACGATCCCTCTCTCCTGGCCATTTTTGGTCTGGGGGCCCGACATATTGGGCCCCTTCCCCCGTGCTACCGGGGGCTTTGAGTACTTGTACGTTGCGATCGACAAGTTCACAAAGTGGCCGAAGGTGGAAGCGGTGAGAAAGGTGACAGCACAGTAAGCCGTCAAGTTCTTTAAAGGAATAGTTTGCCGTTTCGGTGTGCCCAACAGGATCATCACCGACAACGGCACGCAATTCACAAATCGCACCTGCATGCAGTACGTCCAAGACCTTGGCGGCAAAATTTGTTTTGCCTCTGTTGCTCACCTGAGAAGCAACGGCCAAGCGGAGAGGGCTAATGCTGAAGTGCTGCGCGGTCTCAGGACCAGAACCTTTGACAGGCTGAGAAAGTGCGGAAGACGCTGGATTGATGAGTTGCCGGCGGTTCTTTGGTCAATCAGAACGACACCAAATCGAGCCACCGGCCAGACACCCTTCGCTCTGGTCTACGGAGCGGAAGCAGTTCTCCCCACGGAACTCATATACGGATCACCTCGAGTGCTCACTTATGATGAGTTTGAGCAAGAGCAACTGCGGCAAGATGACGCTGTGCTCCTTGAGGAGAATCGTCTTCAGGCTGCTGTGCGAGCTGCACGCTACCAGCAAGCTTTGCGCCGCTACCATAGCCGCAAAGTTCATGCCCGAAGTCTTGAGGAAGGCGACCTTGTTCTTCGACGGATTCAGTCCGCCAAGAATTCAAACAAGTTGACGCCGAAGTGGGAAGGCCCTTATCGGGTAGTACGAGTCACCAGGCCCGGCACTGTCCGGCTAGAGACCGAAGATGGCGTTCAAGTGAGCAACTCCTGGAATATCGAGCATCTTCGCAAGTTCTACCCATAAGGCGCGGTTGTCGGGGGCCCCCGGCAACCACGTTTTGTACAAGTCTTGCCGGCAAGGCATGTAATCCTTTGTACAAAGCCAGGCGCAGACCCTGAGCCCAGATGAATAAGTTTAAGTGTTGTGCATTTCCTTATTGATTTCCATGTTTATATATATATATATATATATATATATATATATATATATATATATATATATATATATATATAAATGCTTGTCTAAGATGTTGTATGACACTTGTTCCCGGTAAGTTCTAACGAACCGCCAAGGTTCCATATCTTTATTTTCTCTTCTTTCTTTTTCTCAAAAGACAGAAGGATTCCTCGCGTGCACATTTCCGGGGGGGGGGGGGAGGAAGATATGAGTACCAGTTGGCGATGTTCAGAATTGACGCCTTACCGGAAGAAGAACAGCGACAGAAAGCTAAGTTATAAGACTTAAAGCAAGTTTCCTTTATTACAAAGTTATTTTCCTTAGACGATTTCGAATTTTGTATGGAAAACCTGCATGCGAAGGAACCCTTGTCGTAATCGGTTGCGCCCTTATTTTGTTTCGAGTCCGCTCAACAATCTAAGTGGCTGCACTGAGAACGCCAAGGTGCCTTGCCGACCACTGCACCTCCAGCAGGCTGCTGAAGTCCTGCACCCAGCGCTCGCTGCAGGTTGCGCGCCGGCAAGTTTTCAATAAGCATAGGGTATACTCCGTACATAAAGGAATCAGACAAGGGAAATAGCATGCATACACCCAAACATACGCAAGTTATATTACATCAATAGGTTGCCGCAGTTCTAACATAAGACTTGATTGTCTTTTGGCATGGAATGGTGGCGACAAAGGAAAAATGAGGCGGCTAATCCCTGCGTTGGCCCTCGATCCTCTTGATCGAATCTACCTTCTCGAGGATGGGCGTGACGAGCTCCTCAAGTGCTTTGAGATCTGCATCTTTCGGCAAGTGGCCGAGCACATTGCTGAGATCAACACCAGGGTTATTATACACCACCTTGACGAGTACCTTGCGGAGGATGGCCCGGCAAAGTTTGCGGGATTCATTGGCCAGTTGGGTCGCTCGGTTGGACTCTAGCAGCTTCAAAGCGTCAACGATGCTTTCAAAGAACATAGTCAACCTGGCGCTCGAAGATATCCTTTCTTCGGAGGAATACCTGAAGTTTTGCAGGCCATCCTCGCGCATGGTTGACAACTATGCAGTGAGCCTCTCCGCGGCATCAACAAGGCGATCAGTCCAGATTTTCACACCCTTCTCGTAGTCAATTTGGGCGGCAGCAGCGCTCTTAAGCAAGTTCCTCTCTTCCTGAAGATCTCTGCTTAGGACCTTCTCACGGGCCCTGCCGTCCTTGAGGGACTTCTCCAGCGTGGTCAGCTTTAGCTTCAGATCGGCAATGGCATCGTTGGCTGAAGTGAGCTGCTTCGTCTTGTCGGACATGGCAACTTGCATCTCCGCCAGGCTGTGGAGAGTTTTCTCCCTGTCCCCTTTGAGCGTCGAGAGCTCCTTGCCGTGTTCTTCAAGATCCACCTCCAGCTTCTTCACTTTGTCGCTCAGCTCGTTCTTGGCGGCCTCTGCAGCCTCGGCAGCATCGACAGCCTCCTTGAGCTTGCCGGCGTGGTCTACAGTTAGAGCTTCGAGCGCCTCCTTGTGCTTTTGCTCCAGCTCCTGGATCCGCTGCGCGACAAGCTTATCGATCTCCTCATCTTTTCCGCGAAGCTTGGCGGCGAGCGCCTGCTCATGTGCGACAAGATCTTCCTCATGGGCATCAAGTGCAATGCGATGCTTTGTCAGGAGAGCATCTTCAGTGGCAGCTCTTTGTGCAGCTTCCTCTTGCGCTTTCTCCAGGTCAGATTGTTTCAAGAGGAGCTCCGTCCAGCTTTGGCTCACTTGTTCCCGGTTGGCAGTCAACGCTTGAAGGGCCTCGGTGTACCAGATTTGCATCTGCTCGATGCGCTTCTAAAAATCTGCTTCGGCTGCTTCAACAACTGCCATTCTGGAGTCTGCTTTCTCTTTCCAAGCATGGTGGAGTGCTTGGAGCTTTCGGAAATTTTCGCCCATGGCCTGGAGGAGCTGATCCTCTTCAGATTTGCCACTGCTGGCGCTTGGATCGTCAACGATTTCGAGCCCGGCAGCGGCGATGATTTCTTCATCAAAGGTTTCCCCTTCGGCCAGCGTTTCAATATTTGTCGTGCCCGACAAGTTGATGAATAGGTTGTCGCCAACCTTGAGGTATTTGCTTGATGAGGGGGCTTCGGATGTCGATGGTTGATCCTCGACGTTTGTCTCGCCGATGGCTGGGGGCTCTGTGGCCGATGTAGCGCCTGGCGCTCCTGCGGCAGGAATGCCGTCAGTGTGGTCATCGGTCTCCTCGCCGGCCCTCTCGGCAGGTTCCTTGGCGGCTTCCTCGGCAACATTTTCGCCGACCTCGACAGTGGCATCTTTGGCGGCCTCGCTGGAGGCGATCCTGTCTGCTTCGGCGACGACGTCTCTGGCAGTTTCGTCAATGACAACGTCGACGTCCAAGTGTTCCATCATAGGGAATTCTGGAGGACGAAGGAAGGAAACAAAATAAGATCAAGGTTGAAGTTCAAGAAGACAAAAAGAAAGAAAGATAAAGAAAAAGATAGCAAGTGCTCTGAGGCAAACAGTTACCTGCATCGAGTTGTTGAGAGGTGGCCTCGCCCCCCCCGGCAACGTTGGTTGCCGGGGAAATGTTGCCGGTATCCATGCATACCGGCTCGTCCTCAACCAAGATAGGCTCGTCGGCGGTAACTCTTGCCGGGGACGCGCTTGTGGGCGGCGCGGTTGATGGAGGCGGCACGACGGGGGCGGTTTCTACCTCTTCCTGTTGTTGTTCTTCTCCTGCAAGCCCGAAGATATCAGCGGCAAGGGTAAAAACCTCAGCGCCCGTCAGTGGAAAATGAGTGGAGAACTCACGCTGGGGGCTGCGTTGAGGGCTGAGCTCCGGGCTGACGACGACAATTTCCGGCGCGCTCGTAGAGCCAGCCGGGGGCTCGTTGCCCGTGGAAGTCCTCAACCTCTTCGCCGCCCTTTCCGCCAAGGTTTCTGCATCACTGCAGAGACAAGACAAAGCAAGGCTATGAGATTACTCCCAAATTTGGAAGATAATGGCTATGACAGGACACTTACTCTTCCTCTTCTCGTTCCGGGCTAAAGCCGGAGATGTCGAAATCAACCTCCGTTGCAGTGTCCGTGTGAGGAGGTAGAGGAGGGGTCCTGGGTCGCTTGGCTGTAGCAGGCGCAGGGGATTGGCGTGATTCCGCCACCTCAGCCTCCGGTGCGGTTGTGTGAGACGCCCCTGCCGCCTCAGCAGTTGCCGCAGGTGCGGGTCTCGCGCGCCGCGCAGGTTGCTGACGGACTCCTTGCCGCGACGCAGTCTTGCCGGCCACCTTCTTACTGGGAGCCTCGCCGCTCGAAGAGGGTTGACTTGCCGGGATGCCCGAAGCGGCCTTTTGAAGGACGCGCTTGGTCTTCTTCGGAGCTGGGAGCTCCTCCTGTGGCTCTTCTTCGGCTATGTCCTCGTCGGACGAGCCCTCGGCGGCTGCGCTGCTCTGTTCTCCGGCAGCCTCAGCCTCCCCGGCAAGATTTTCTTCCATCACAACCTCTGCGTCGCTGGTTTCCCATTCTGTGAAACCGACGCTGCCGGCCTCCGCGGCAAGATTCGCTTCTTCCACCCTAGAGGCAATATACGCCACTTCTTCATTAGTGGTGGCGCGAATGAGGCCCGTCTCTTCCCGGATGACCCTTTCCGACAAGTTGTCGAAGAACTTTTGTGCTTCCTCCTTGGTTGGCTCGGCCCAAGTCGCGTCAAGACCGTGGGTGTTGAACATTGGCATGAAGGCAATGATTGACCCCAGGGCGAAGTTGTTGCACAAAGGGACTATTCTTGCCGGCAACCGATGTTTGTCATCGCGCTGGAACAATTTGTGGCAGAGAGCGCCGAGCTGCATGGCCGTCAAATTATTGTTCAGTCCAGGGCGCAGCCTCATGATATCCGCTGCGTCTCGGTACTCCCAAGCTGGCCTTCCTCTGCTCTGTAGGGGGGTGATGCGGCGGCGGAGGAAATCGAAGCCAATCATCTCCATCATAAGCCCGGCAGCTTTCAGGCGAAGGATCCTGGTGGTGGCGATTGTGAGCCACTCGTCCTCCGCGGTGAGATCGCTCCAGTCACTGCCGCGGACCACCTTCTGCCGTCGAGGTGAACAGAACGGATGGGGATCTGCTTCCTTGATCCAGCACCACTCAGACCGCCATTCATCCCACTTCTCGCGGTAAACTCCATCTGGGTATATCTCCTTATTCCAAGCCCGTGGGATCCAGGCAATAGAACTGGAAAGGGCCTCCCCCTTTTGGATGCGAGGAATAAAGTAATGGCGGAAAAGGGCGGTATTGGGAACTACTCCGGCAAAGTTTTCGCAAAGATGAGCGAAAACAGACATGCACATTATGGCATTCGGCATGAAATCAAGAAGGTGGAAGCCGTATGTGTACATAATATCGTTGAAGAAATCAGAGAATGGAGGACAGAGGCCGCAATAGAAATAAGAAGTGAAGAAGTGACATCTGTCAGGACCGCTCTTGGAACAAGAACCTGGAATCACGCGAGTCGCAGGGTGAGCTTGTGTCCCCTTCGCCCACATACACTGGTACCGGTTCTTTAAGGCCCTCGCATCGAGCGTCGGGGCGAAGACGACGAACTTCTTCCGCATCTTCACCAGCTCGCTCTCCGGGACATTGGCCTTCGTCTCCTTGCTCTTTCCTTTGCCCTTGCTAGCCTTGGGCGGCATGGCGATTGCGAAGGCGGAGGCTGAGGATAGAGCGGGTATGGAAGCGAAGAGTGGATGAGGAGAAGTCTGGCTTTGGGCTCGAGAGGGGAAAACAATGGCGGAGTCCAGATTGGGAAGAAGAGGGGGGTAAATAGGCTGCGCCTCTGTGGTTTCCCTTTTTATGGGGAAGGAGCGAGGTCGCCTCTTTTACTCCCCAATGTAAATACGCCTCTGCAGGCACGCTGCAGTTGCAGCCTTTCAGCACACGCTTCCCACGTCGCGCATTCAGCGCGCGTAGTGGGGGGCACAGTAAGCGGGATATTTACAAGCAGTTAATCCCCCTGCCACGTGTGCCCGTGCACTGTTTGGGCCTAGCCCAACAACGCCCCGCACTCATGTGTGGCCTAGGCCCGGGGGCTCCTGTCGGTGTACTAAGTATTGGGCCGTTAGTACCCCGTACTTGTGCATGGGCAGTTGTAGCCATACTCGTGGTCAGGCTTGTCGGGGAACAGTTCGAGGTTGATTCAAGTTACCGAAGAAACACTCAAGTCAAGGATTTGAGGATCAGCAGATAAGAAGAGCTGGAGACCGAAAGCCAGCCTCCCCGGCAAGATCTTGCCAGGGGGGCCTGCGAAGCCCGGCAAGATCTTGCGCCCGGCAAGATTCCGCACCCGGCAAGATTCTGCCACTGTGCCACCGCTTCGGCACAGCAACAAGCCTGACATTCTGGGTCCTTCTCTGGATGCGTGGCAACGCGCTAGTGGAGGAGAGCTTAAGCGGTGCTGACGTGATGGCCCCTTTTTCCATCCCCAAGAAAGTGAGGACACCTAAACGGACACCTCACGGTGCATTAAATGCATTCGTCCTAATCCGTCAGTGGTTAGGTATGATGACCCTATAGCTACTTTACACCTCAATGTATGTACATTTTGCCACTGTGGTGACCCCTTTGAACGTATAAAAAGAGGCCCAAGGCAAATGCTACAGGAAAGAGGATCCTCTGGCCCATTCTGCATGCGTAGCTGTTCTTTGAACATAGTGTTCATTGCGAGCGCTCCTGGAGCCTGGGCTCAAGAACACTCATAATAAAACAAGGCAGGAGTAGAGTTTTACGCTGATCAGCAGCCCGAACCTGGGTAAAATCACCCCGCGTCGATCGTTGGTTCTGCTCTTTGTGCATACCTCTCTCCCTGCCGAATCGTAAAGGGGTCCTTTGGGATCCCATAGGTGTCGCACGCCGACAAATAAACTTCTATTTTTTTCCTACTTGCATCACGCACGTCATTGCTTCGAGTTAGGAGGTATTTATTTCTATGGAGCCAACTCCGCTTGTTCTGCAAACATATGAACTTATTCATGCCTCCTCTCTTCCGCCCGTCGTCTTCGTTTCCAGTGTCATCTTCTAGATCTACTCTCTTGTCACTGATATTGGACGGTGCTGCTGTCCGTCGTGCAACTTCACGGCTCCAACCATTTGCACCCACGACAAATACTATGGGCGTCCTCTACTATGTTGATGTCCCCAGTCGCCCTAGGCAAGAAAACCCCAATGGATTTGAATCAGCACATGAAATTGAGGTAAATTTGCATGTATCCCACTTAATCTGCTTCAAATCAGGGTTGTATGCTTCTTTTGTGTTGAACCCTCCCTTCATATTCGTAGTGCCCAATCTATTATAAAACTCAGTTCACATGTCGCCGGTAATCCCTCCACCACAATGGGGTGCATGCATTTTTGTTCAGTGTGATGTTAGGGTTTTCATTCATAGTGCCCAAGGTGCAAGGACTCAACAGGACAACAGGACTATGAGCCCAACTGCTGGTCATAGTATGTGAAATAGGGTAATCTGTAGGAAGCTCATGAACAGATCAGGAGTGTGAGTAATGTGATTAATATGCTCCACCCGCGGGGTTAGCATTTGGCAGCCTAGTACCGATAAGACAATAGGTGGAACTTCTAAATGTCAAATTGACAATACAGGGCACAGTCCATTATTCAGTTGTTAAGAAGTCTAGTTCTTTTCTCTAGCTGGTGATACGTCTCCAACGTATATATTATTTATTAAGTATTCACGCCATATTTACCTAAGTTCTACATGGTTTTGGTGCACTTTTATATGATTTTGATGGACTAACCTGTTGACCTAGTGCACAGTGTCAATTCCTGTTTTTTGGCCATTTTTTGTTTCGCAGAAAATGCATACCAAACGAAGTCCAAATGCCACAAAAATTTATGGTGATTAGTATAAGGAAGAGAACTTTCGCATATAAATATATTATGTTGGACATCTTTTATGATTGTGAATACCCATAAATTATTTTCAAACTTGATCAAATTAGTTGATGTTGTACAAGGAAGATAACGCAATGAGTTATGTTTGGGTATATTTGCATAGAAGTTATGTTGTTATGGATTCTCGAACGTGTGGTGCTTGTTTATAATCTTTGCTAGCCAATATTTATGTACTAAGTGGGAATACTGCTTGTGCATCCAAAATCCTTGAGCTAAGTTTCTTCCATAAGTGTCCATCATATCTACCTATATATGGTATTAACCTGCCATTTCAAGTAAATTTGCATGTGCAATCTCTAAAACCTTCAAATAAACATCTGTTTTGTGTGCCCGTACCGCTCATGAAGTGACGGGATGGTCAATATCTTCCATGCTAAGCGGGTTCTTCTCATGATGGGTGTTTATTCACTTGTCATTGCACGAGAGAGGCTGGTAATTGGGATGCCTAGTTTCGTTAAACAAAAATAAAGAAAAATATAATAAAACAAACTCCCCCTGGAAAGTTGATTTTTTGGAGGGCACCCGTGAATTCGGCTAGCCATGACTTGTGTTTGTATGGTTGAGGGGGAGTAAACTTTTCATTTCCGCATGGGAACCGCCGATAATGTGTTTAGTATGGAAGATATTGAAATTCTTAGTCGTGACGTTGACAAGAAAAGCACACCACTTAAAATGTACTCATCTCTGTTTTTAGCAATGAGCTCTACCACCGCTGCAAATCTCTGCTTCCCTCTATGAAGTGCTTATCGTTTACTTTTCTGTCAATTTTTTTAGTCAACTTCTTATTCCAACCTAAACTATTCTCTACTTGGCAAGCATCATGTGGTGGGGAAAGGTCTAGACACATATATCAATTCAAATATATTTGATCATGAATTATTATTGTTGACAATTATCTCTATGGTAAGTAAGTTGGGAGGCGAAAACATTAAGCCACTATCTTCCTCTATGTTCTATGGATACTATTTGTTCTAAAAATATGCTTTGAGTACTAGCAATCATAGAAGCCTATATGATAATTAAGTATGTGGAGCTCTTACTTCGACCTTGCTGAAAATAAGATGCATTGGAATTGTTTGGTGGCTGAGAACATAGGTTGTTAAGTTTCAAGAGAATGCATTGTTTGAAACATAACATGTGAATTGATTGCTACTTTATCATGATGAGTTTTATGTGAAAGAGTTCTTATTTATGATGATAGGAAAAGTGATTGAAATTATCATTGATCAAACTTATGCACTATGCTAGCATTCACACTTCATAAATTATTTCTTTTATCATTTACCTACTCGAGGACGAGCAAGAATTAAGCCTTGGGATGCTGATACGTCTTCAACATATCTATCATTTATGAAGTATTCATCCCATATTTACCTAAGTTCTACATGGTTTTGGTGCATTTTTATAGGATTTTGATGGACTAACCTATTGACCTAGTGCCCAGTGCCAGTTCTTGTTTTTTGGCTATTTTTTGTTTCGCAGAAAATCCATACCAACGAAGTCCAAATGCCACGAAAATTTATGGTGATTTTTTTGGAACATAAGAGACCCCCGAAGCTTTAAGGAAGGACCAGAAGACGCATGAGGGAGTCACGAGCTCACCCCATGCGCCCTGGAGGGTAGGGAGTGTCGTCTGAGCTCGTGGGTCCCACATAAATCCCCCTGGCGTGAAACCAACACTGAAAATTCTTATAAATCAGGAAACCCCCAGAAAGAAACCAAGAACTTTCACGCTGCCACTGCAAGCCTCTATTGCAAAGCAATCTCATCTGGAGGTCTTTTCCAGCACCCTGCCGGAGGCGGAAATCATCACCGGAGGCCATCTTCATCATCCCGGTGGTCTCCATGTCGAGGAGGGAGTAGTTCACCCTAGTAGCTATGTGTTTGATCTCTCTCTCTCTCTCTCTCTCTCTCTCTCTTGTGATCTTGATTTGGCACGATCTTGATGTGCCATGAGCTTTGTTAATATAGTTGGATCATATGTTGTTCTTCTCTCTCCATCTTGTTGTGATGAATTGAGTCTTTCCCTTTGAGGTTTCACTATTAGTGGATTGAATATTGGATTTGAAATCACTTGATGTATGTCTTGCATGTGGATACTTTCGGTGACAACGGGGTATTCTATTGAGTCACTTGATGTATGTTTTGGTAATCAACTTGCGGATTCCCGCGGTGACATTGGGGTAATCTAGGCATAGAGGTTGATACATGTTTTCGCCCTGCTTTCTCCGGTGGAAACTTTGGGGTACTCTTTGAGGTTCTTTGTGTTGGATTAAATATTATGAATATGAAATTATGTGGTGTTATTTTAGTACGAACTCTAGGGCTGTTTGTGACACTTATAGGGATGGCTCAATAGATTGATCGAAAAGATAACTTTGAGGTGGTTTGCTATCTAAAATAATTTCATCTTGTGTTCTCCACTATTGATAAGAACTTTGGAGTGATTCTTTGTCAAATGTTGAGGGATGGTTATATCTTATATGATTCAATTATGTTAGCACTGTTGAGAGATTGCACTAGTGAAAGTATGAACCCTAGGCCTTGTTTCTAGGCATTGCAATACCATTTCTGCTTACTTTTACTACTTTTTACCTTGCTGTTTTTATTATTTCAGATTACAAAAACCTATATCTACTATCCATACTGCACTTGTATAACCATCTCCTTGCCAAACTAGTGCACCTATACAATTGACCATTGTATTGGATGTGTTGGGGACATAAGAGGTATCTTGTATTTGATTGCTGGATTGTTTGAGAGAGACCGTCTTCATCCTACACCTCCCACAGATTGATAAACCTTAGGTCATCCACCTGAGGGAAATTTGTTGTTGTCCTACAAAACTCTGCGCTTGGAGGCCCAATCGAGTCTAGAAGAATAAAGTTGTGTAGTAGACATCAAGCTCTTTTCTGGCGCCATTACCGGGGAGGTGAGTGCTTGAACGTATATCTTTAGATCTTGCAGTTAAATCTTTTAGTTTCTTTCTTATCACTACTTTGGTTTATAAAATAAAACTACAAAAAGTGAGGTTGCCTCAAATTCTTCGTCTTTATAATGTATTTCTGGAAAATGATGGATTGGAAAATTGTATCAAAGTGTTAGAAGAAGAATTCAATGAAATGTTTGGCATAAAATGTTGGATCCTTGAATGATAAGCATGATTGCAATGTTGCTAGTATGAATTATTTGAATATCCATAATGCTAATTATATGCAAAACCATAAGCTTGGGGATGCTATGTTTGATGAAGATGATATTATTAGTCTCCCTACTTTTGATGAGAAAATTTATTATGATGATTGCATGCCTCCTCTTTATGATGACTACAATGATGAAAGTGGGTTTCGAGGAGTGTCAACTCTAGGTAATAATGATCCCACTAATTTGGAGGGTGTTGAATCTTATTGGAATAATTATAAAAGTGGATTTAGAGAGGTCATGACTTTATTTAGTGATGAATCCACTACTTTAGAAGATGTTTCAATTAACTATGACAACAAAGTAGCTATATATGATGACATGCATGCTATGAAGAATAATGATAACCACGAAACTTGTCATCATGATTTTAATTTTCAATTGGATTATGTCCATCAAGTATCACATGATAGTTGTTTTGTTGAGTTTGCTCCCACTATTATGAATGAGAAGACATTTTCTTATGTAGAGAGTTATAAAAATTCTATGCTTGTGGATCATGAAAAGGGTGCTTTATGTGATAGTTGTTTCATTTATTAATGATGCTACTGAAAATTATTATGCGAGAGGAAGATATGTTTATATATATTTCAACATCAAATTTCCTCTCTTTATATATGTTGAAAGTTTTGAAGTCATGCTTGTTTTCTCTTCCTATGCTAGTTGATTCTTGCTCCTGTAAATTGTTTGCTCACAAAATCCCTATGCATAGGAAGTGCGTTAGGCTTAAATATGCTTGCCTTATGATTCATGATGCTCCCTTTATGTTTCAATTATTTACTTTTATGTGAGCATCATTAAAACCATCATGCCTAGCTACAAAGGCACTAAAGAAAAGCGCTTGTTTGGAGGCAACCCAATATTTATACCTACTATTTTTGTGTTTCAACATGATTAAGCTACTGTAGTAATCATGTTTTGTACCTTTTATTTTAATAATGTGCTTAGTAAAGCTTTGGGATAGTGTGGATACTTATTTATTTGGTTCTATGCAAAAAAGAAAGTTTAGCGTCTAGTGCATGAATTTACATTATTTACTGGAAAGTGATAAAATTCTGAAATTTTTTACACACTACTGGTATGCAAATTGTTTACGTTTTCTTAATGTTTCAGAATTTTTGGAGTTACAGAAGTATGATTTTTGTTCACATCATTACAGACTATTCTATTTTTGACATATTCTGTTTTTGATGCATAGTTTGCTTGTTTTATAGTTTCTATGGCTTATATTGGTCAATACATATTGTAGAAATGATAGAGTATAGTAGGAATTATTAGAGAATAATTATGAATCTTGCCTGGACAGTACCAAAGTGAATGATTTATTCTTTATCATACTAACTGTCGGTGTGAAAACCGGCAGACCTCGGGGTAGGGGGTCCTGAGCTGTGGATCTCGGACAGATGGTAATAGGAACAAGGAGACGATGTTTACCCAGGTTCGGACCCTCTTGACGGAGGTAAAACCCTACGTCCTACTCTTGTTTATATTGATCCTCGAGTAGGTAAATGATAAAAACAGAATTTTTGATGTGGAATGCTACCTATCATATTTATCAATGTAATTTTTCTTATTGTGGCATGAATATCCAAATCCATAAGATTCAAAACAAAAGTTTAATATTGACATAAAAACAATAATACTTCAAGCACACTAATAAAGTAATCATGGGATGTATCGAATACAGAGTTGATCTACCTCGAGATCGTCAGATGTGTTCTAACTCTAGGGCTAGGTGAATGAGATTGCGTAAATGTCCCCCCTACGGGCTAAACCCTTCAGCTTATATACACGCCAAGTAGCGTATCTAGGGTTACAAGGTTGGTATCTTGGCGTGGATGCGACATGAGAAGTCTTGGAGTATACGACAAGTCTTCGGTAGATGCAGTCTCAATCATGCCTCCAGCATACAGCTTCCGGAGTTCATGTTGAGAGGAATGAGGGCCCATCAGCCCAACCCGAGGAGCATGGGCTGACTAGGTTAGTACCCCATAGTCCAGGATACCGTCAGTAGCCCCCGAACTGGTCTTCTATGCCGAGGATGATTCCGTTGATGAAGACAACTTCGGATCCAAAGTCCTTGGCTTGATAGACGAGTTCCCGTTTGTGACGTCAAGATTCTCGAACCGTTCTTTAAAGGAGTGGCGTCTCGCAAACAAGACTTAGCCAAGCTCACATCTTGCCCGAGGAAGCGGGGTAACTTAGCCACGGAGGCCCGGAGGCCGACCATGTAGTGTGAATAGTGCCACCTAGTCTGACAACTTTATTGAAGCGGCACATCCCACGACGGGTCAGGCAGTTACAGCCTACCCCAAAATTGTGGCTCGAGGCAGCCTTTTTACTAGCGCATCCCATCGAGGTGGTGATCATGCCCATTTTCTCAAGGATATCATCAAGATTTTGTTTCTCTCTATGTGCATAACGACATCTTTTGCGGGAGTGGCATTTTTATCGGCATGGCAAGGGGTCTCTCGGCCTTTTGGCAGCCTATAAGAGTAAAATGTGAATAGTGCAAGCAATCATGCTCTCATTTCCCCTGCCTGCTGCTTCGTCGAGCTCCAGTGCCCAGATCCAATCTCGCCCTCTTCTTCCTCAACGAATCCAAGCTCCCCCATCCAGCCATGGTCGATACCCTCAAAGGGCACTGGGGTGGCTCCGTCGTGATAGAGGGCACCATCTTGGAGCTGCGCAGTGTGGGATACCTCTCCGCCAACATCGCCGCCCGCGCTCCCGACGCCGGCCAGCAAGTGCCCGCTCCCGACCAAGGGGACCAGGTAGTCTTGATCGCTCACCTCGTCAGAGGTCTAGGGCTCCCGCTGCAACCATTCGTGTGTGGGGTAATGTTCTACTATAGGCTCGACTTCCACCACATGGCTCCGAACTCCATCCTCCACCTCGCCTCCTTCATCACGGTCTGCAAGGCCTTCCTCCGCATCGAGCCGCACTTCGGCGTCAAGCCGAAGTCCAGTGGCTCCGGTCTGGCGGAGTTCGGGGGGGGGGGCATGGTCAGCAAGAACCAGAATGATGACTGGATCAAAGGCACCTTCATCGAGACGGTCAAGGAATGGCAACGCGAGTGGTTTTACATCATTGAGCCGCTAGCCCCCGGCCAAACCGAATTCCCTACCTTTCGGCCGGGCCCCCAAGGAAGCTCAAGTCCTCGAGGGAGAAGGGCATCGCCTGGGGGAACCCAGAGAAGGTGGAGACACTGATCAAGAAGATCAAGTGGTGGTCTACCAAGAAGGACCTCTAGCTCGCCGATGTTGTCAACGTCATGCTCCACCGCCGCATTATCCTGCTCCAACTCCAGGCCACCCCGATGTGGAAGCATAAATCCGAGGAAGCGGGGCTGATACGTCTCCATCGTATCTACTTTTCCTAACGCTTTTTCTCTTGTTTTGGACACTAATTTGCATGATTTGAATGAAACTAACTCGGACTGACACTGTTTTCAGCAGAACTACCATGGTGTTGTTTTTGTGCAGAAATAAAAGTTCTCGGAATCAAACGAAACTTTTTGGATAATTATTTTGGAATAAAAGAAAAATACTGGAACCAAGACCCACTTGAGGGAGGGCCCCAACTGCCTCCCCTCTAGCGTGCCCTGGTGGGTAGTGGGACCCACGAGGCTCCGCTGACCCTAATCTTGATCTATAAATTCCTATTTTCCGAGAAAAAATAAGAGAGGATGTTTCATCGCGTTTTACGATACGAAGCCGCCGCCACCTCCTCTTCTTCATTGAGAGGCCAGATTTGGAGTCCGTTCGGGGCTCTGGAGAGGGGGATCTTCCGTCTTCATCATCATCAACCATCCACCATCACCAATTTCATGATGCTCATCGCCGGGAGTGAGTAATTCCTTCGTAGGATTGCTGGACGGTGATGGGTTGGATGAGATTCATCATGTAATCGAGTTAGTTTTATTAGGGCTTGATCCCTAGAATCCACTATGTTCTGAGATTGATGTTGCTATGACTTTGCTATGCTTAATGCTTGTCACTAGGGCCCGAGTGCCATGATTTGAGATCTGAACCATTTATGTTTTCACCAATATATTTTTGTTCTTGATCCTACCAAGCAAGTTATATGCATCTATTACGTGTTATGATCCGCATACCCCAAGGTGACAATAATTGGGATTCTTTCCGATGATTACCGTAATTTGAGGAGTTCATGTATTCACTATGTGTTAATGCTTTGTTCCGGTTCTCTATTAAAAGGAGGCCTTAATATCCCTTAGTTTCCTTATGGACCCCGCTGCCACGGGAGGGTAGGACAAAAGATGTCATGCAAGTTCTTTTCCATAAGCACGTATGACTATTTACGGAATACATGCCTACATTATATTGATGAATTGGAGCTAGTTCTATGTCACCCTAGGTTATGACTGTTATATGATGAATATTATCCAACGTTATCACCGATCCAATGCCTACGAACTTTTCACATATTATTCTTGCTAAGTTACTATTGTTGCTGCTACTGTTACAACTGCTACAAATTGCTGCTACTACTGTTACCGTTACTGTTACTATCACTGCTTTTGCTATCAAACTATCATATTACTGTGCTACTGATCACTTTGCTGCAGATATTAAATCTCCAGGTGTGCTTGAATTGACAACTCAACTGCTAATACTTACAAATATTCTTTGGCTCCCCTTGTGTCGAATCAATAAATTTGGGTTGAATACTCTACCCTCAAAAACTGTTGTGATCCCCTATACTTGCGGGTTATCAAGACCTTTTGCTGGCGCCGTTGCCAGGGAGCATTGCTATATTTGTTGAGTCACTTGGGATTTATATCTATTTATCACTATGAAGAATCTGAAAGATACCAGAACCAAGATCGTTCCCTCTAATACGAGGGGAGGTAAGGAATTGCCATCTAGCTCTGCACTTGATTCGCCTTCTATTTTGAGTAAGCTTGCGACACCACAACCTGCTATTAATTCTGATATGTCGCAAGTAATTGATGATGCTATTTCTTCTATGAATGATGCTTATGATGATGCTAGTACCTTGCTTGATAAGAATGTGCCACTAGGTGAATTTCTTGATGAACAACTTGCTAGAGCTAAGGAAATTGAGAATGCTGAAACTGATGAAATTACTAAAACAGATGAAGTCTTTGAAACTGAGAATTATGAAACACCTATTAGACCTAGCTCTCCTAGATATGGATTGCCTGAGATACCTGAGGGTTATGTTATGGATGGAGAGGTAGCTAGAGACTTTCTTGCTTGTAAGGATAGAGATGATCTTAAGAAAATATTATGCAAGTTAAAAGAAAATTCTTTGAATGCTAGAATGAGAAGTGATCCTAAGTTTGCTACTTCACCTATCTTTATTACTGATAAGGGTTATGAATTCTCTTTCGACCCAGAGTTAATTACTTTGGTTGAATTTGATCCTTTCCATGGCTATGAAACTAAAACTATCGTGGCACATCTTACTAAATTAAATGATATAGCCACCCTATTTGCTCATGATGAGAAAATTCGCTACTACTATATTCTCAAGTTATTTCCGTTCTCATTAAAGGGTCATGCTAAGATTTGGTACAATACTCTTGCTCTTGGTTGTGTGAGTAGTCCCCAGGATATGATTTATTACTTCTCTGAAAAATATTTTCCTGCTCATAAGAAACAAGCTGTCTTACAGGAAATAATTAACTTTGTGCAAATTGAAGAAGAGAGTCTCCCACAAGCTTGGGGGAGGCTTCTCCAATTACTTAATGCTTTGTGTGATTATCCTCTTAAGAAAAATGAAATAATTGATATCTTCTATAGTGGACTAACCGATGCTTCTAGGGACTACCTAGATAGTTGTGCTGGTTGTGTTTTCACGGAACGAACTGTTGAAAAAGCTGAGGAATTATTGAATAATATATTAAAGAATGATAATGAATGGATACTTCCTGAACCACTGCCTAAACCCACTCCGAAGACGAGGGGTATCTTATTTCTCAGTCCTGAAGATATGCAAGAAGCAAAGAAATGTATGAAGGAAAAGGGTATTAAAGCTGAAGATGTTAAGAATTTACCACATATTGAAGAAATACGTGGTCTTGACACACCACCACGAGTGGTAGAGGTAAATTCACTTATAAAGTTTGATGGAGGTGATATCCCTTATAATAAATCTCCTAGTAAATGCTTGTATGAATTTGACAACTACATTATGAAGCAAGATCATTTCAATGCAAATGTTATGAAACAGTTGAACAAAAGGCTCACATGATTAATCGCTTGAGTGACTTGTTGTTTAGAATTGTTAATGATGTCAAGGGTGTAAGTAAACATGCTTCTAAGGTTCAAACTCAGTTAGAACAAGTTGCTAAATCTCAAAGTGAGTTGCTCAATGAAATGAATAATAATATGAATGATCATGTTGTTAGAGTAATGACTAGAGGAGGTACAATGACTCAGGATCCACTTTATCCTGAGGGACACCCTAAAAGAATTGAATAAGACTCCCAAAGAATTAATGTTGAGGCACCTAGTCCTTCCAAAAAGAAAAAGAAAAATGATAGGACTATGTATATTTCTAGTGAACCTGAGGTAGAAAAACCTTTTGAGGATAATAATGATGTCTCTATCTCTGATGCTAAAACTCAATCTGGTAATGAACATTCACCTAGTGATAATAAAAATGACAATGATGATGTTCATATAGATGCTCAACCAGAAAATTATAAAGAACCAGATAATCATGTTGGAATAGAACCTGATGTTGATCTTGGTAACCCACTTGCTAAAAATAAACGTTATGATAAAAGAGACTTTGTTGCTAGAAAGCATGGTAAAGAAAGAGAACCATGGGTTCAGAAACCTATGCCCTTTCCACCTAAACCATCTATGAAAAAGGACAAGGAAGAATTTGAACGCTTTGCTGAAATGCTTAGGCCAGTCTTTTTGCGTACTCGTTTGAGTGATATTTTAAAGATGGCCCCTTATGCTAAATATATGAAAGATATTGTCACTCATAAAAGAAAAATACCTGAAGCTAAAATCTCCACCATGCTTGCTAATTATTTCTTTAAGGATGGAGTACCTAAGAAACTAGGAGATCCAGGAATACCAACTATACCATGCTCTATCAAAAGAAACTATGCCAAAACTGCTTTATGTGATTTAGGAGCTGGTGATAGTGTTATGCCTTTCTCTTTATACAAAAGACTTGATTTGGACAAACTCACACCTACTGAAATATCATTCCAAATGGCTGACAAGCCATACCTATCGGTATTTGTGAGGATGTGCCCGTTATAGTTGCAAATGTTACTATCCTAACAGACTTTGTTATACTTGAGATGCCCGAGGATGACAACATGTCTATTATCCTTGGTAGACCCTTTTTGAATACTGCAGGGGCTATTATTGATTGCAACAAAAGAAAGGTCACTTTTCATATCAATGGTAATGAGCATACGGTGCACTTTCCGAAGAAACAATTTCAAGTGAATGGTATTAATGTTATTGAAAAGGCTTCGACAATTATTATTGGAAGCTTTCAACTTCCCCTTCCTACTGCCAAAAAGAAATATGAAATACTTATTGTTGGGGATATGCATATTCCCGTTGAGGTAACTTAGTGTTTTACGAAGATTCTTCGGGTTCATGCTAATCGGAAGTGGTTGTTAATAAGACTTGCTCAACCTTATTAATGGAGTACTTTCGAGAGGCATGTGGTCGATGAATTTATTAAGCACAACCTTCTATCCCTGCCTTTTGTTTTCTGTTATTTTTAGTTAAATGTAATAAATGTCTTGTTTATCCTGTTTTCTGATTTATGTGCAATAAAAAATGGCCCAAAAATAAAAGTGCTCAGAATGACCTGAAATTTTGACATGATTTTTTTCTTCTGAATATTTGAGAATTTATGGTACTAAATACACTGCAGGGGGTGCCCCAGGTGCCCACTAGGCACCAGGGCGCACCACACCCACATAGCACGCCCTGGTGGGTAGTGGGCCCCACAAACACCCACTCACTTACTTCTTTAGCTCACATCGTCACCTAGCTCCAGAAAAAAATCTCTGTAGCTCTCTCTCTCTCTCTCTCGTGTTCTTGCTCCCAAAACCATGAATTTTGATCTCTTTGCTCGGAGCTCCGTTTCCGAAGCTATTTTGGGGGATTGCTACTTGGTATGTGACTCCTCCATTGCTCCAATTAATTTTTGCTTTGGTGGTTTATATTTTGAGTAATTAGCTACTCTTGGTGCTACTGAAAATGAGCTTGCATGTTGAATTCCTTGAGTTCCAAGTAGTTTGAATGCTTGATAAAGCCTCTAGACATCCATATGAGTATTTTCTATCAATCTTGTGAAGTTTTATTGATATCATTTTGTGATCCAAAATTTTTCAGAAATTTGTTCATAGGGAGATGGATTTCTTCCGAAGGAGTTCCTCTAAAAGGAATGCCAAGGGATTCACCGGGGAATCATCAGATGGTGACATCAACACTCCGCTCAGGACCGAGGTCCGGCCGTGCGAATGGCCGCACAATAACTTCATGAACAAAGCTGAGTTCTACCAAGAGTTTGCGCAGTTCGTTGCAAATGCTGGATTGACCAACTTCCTCGCAGATAAATGTGACCAACACCACATCCTTACGAATTCCTTTGTGCAAAAATTTCATTTCCTTAATAAGCTTGAACCTCCCGTGGTGCGATTTAATTTATACTCTGAAACCCGTCAGATACGGCTTACTGAATTTTGTGAGATTTGCTTAATTCCCTCTGATGGGGAATTAAGAGAGCCTAGACCGGCAGAGTTTGACGGTTTCCTCTGCACTTTAACCATGGGAGAAGAAAGGGGCATGTCTAAAGCCGCAGCCACTAGTTTGCAGTTTCCTTTTGCTCTATTCATAACGAAATGTTTGACTGGTAGAGAGAAGGACAGTGTACTTAGTTCCCCCGACCTTGCCATTTTACGCCGTGCACTTCACAATGACCACACCAATAACCTAGGGGCTATTATTGCACGTCTTCTGCACACTAATAGGACTAAGGGTAAAATTCATGGTGGTATTTTTGCCACTTCCCTAGCAAGACGCTTTAACGTTCAGATATGCCAGCATGATTACTTTTTACCTAGAGTTTACTTGGATCACAAGGCGATGGTGGCCCACCACTTTATTGATGCTCTTGAGCCTTCTCACCATATTCGCTATAACTTGGTATTCAGTGAGAATACCCGTGATATTATTCCATTTCTTGCACCTGCTCTATTTGATTCTTATGCCAGGAACGGATATACCATCCTACCAGAGGACATTATCGCCTACCGGAATGCACAGGCAGCAGCAGAGGAGGCGCCCCAGGAGTGGGATGCTTAGGTGCCGCCGCCTCAGCACTTTCACATGGGACCATACGGCTACTACGGATGGTGATTAACAAGCTAGGCGAAAGCCTAAGCTTGGGGGAGTACGTATTTCTCACCGACATTACATTCATGCTCACACATTTCATTCTAGTCGTCGGTGTTCATCCTCTTTCATTGTGTTATCCATGTTATATTTATTTTCTCGCTTTCTTCGTGTGTGTTTGAAAAACTTTGAGAAAACCCAAAAATATTTCTCACTTCTTTTCGGTTTTTCTTTCTAGTCTAAATTAGTTGCAGTATTAAAAGAAAACCCAAAAAGATTTCTTGTTCTTGTTTTACTTGTTGGGAGCTTTTTCGTGTAAATAGTTTTTCTTGTTTTTGTTTTCCCTTCTTTAAATTGCTTCCTTAAAAAAACTAAAAACTCCAAAAATATTTGAGTGTGTTTCTCTAAAATTCTTTTCTTTTGTTGAGTCGTACTAAAGAGAAGACCACAATGAAAATGTAGAGTGGCTCTCATATACATTATTGTTGATCTAAAAAGAGCCTATATTATTTAGTCTTCTCCTTTGAATAAAATGTTTGCAGATTCCAGCTTAGTCCATGGCACTCTTGCACTATTATTATTTTCTTATCATTCGGTCGTGCAAGTGAAAGGCAATAATGACGATATATGATGAAGTGACTGAGCCAAGGAAAGACGGGTATGGACGCAACTAATTTTTGTTTTTGTAAATATGTTTAACTCAGTATCCATGATTCAGCATATTATGATTAAACATGTTTATGATTACAATTAGAGATTATAGTTGCTCATCCCACTACTGCAGGATGCTGCTAATGCAACACTATGATCAGAGACCCTTCGACGAAACTGTGTGCGATGCATTAATCGCAAACGGTGATGTAAAAAAACCGTTAAAAAAGATGCAAAATGTTTGCGATGGCGGATACATCAAACACGGTTCAGAATTTAGTTGCGTGTGCGATGCAGGGCATACGGTTCAATTTAGTGAACTGTTTGCGATGAGGCAGAGGAACAGAAATGGGCAGCCAGATGAAGGTGTGTGCGATATACGGCATACGGTTCACTCGGATGAACTGTTTGTGATTAGGCAGAATGAAAGAAACGGTCAGCAAGATCAAGGTGTGTGCGATAGAGGGCAAACAGTTCACTCGGATGAACTGTTTGTGTTGAGCCAAGATAACAGAAATGGTTCAATTTAACAAGATGTGTGTGATACGTGGCAAACAGGTCTGTAATCAGAAATGTGTGCGAAGACCGATAATAACCCAGACGATTGCTGCTAATAAGACGTGTGTGTTGTGCGTTGGGATTGCTTACAGAACAACAACATATACACACACACACTTATAAGGACATGGTTGCATAACCAAATTAAACATCCAATTACATAGGTGGCTACTAAACACATGACATTTGCACACACCAAAGTAAACTATTACATGCATAATTACATAGGTGGCTACTACACACATGACATTTCCACACACCAAAGTCAACTATATATTACATGCATAATTAACTAGGATAAACGATCATCTGATCACCATCTACTTCTTGGGACGCTTGCCGCTACTGCTCTGCTTGTGGCTCGATCCGGCCTCGTCGATTTCGGTAACGATGCAGTTCCTCATGTCAATGATCCGCCTGTGCATCTCGTAGCATGTGTACACGCTCTTGGCCGCGAACCTGAGGTGAGGTTCATCCAGTTGCCGCGTCCAGGCCACGTGCCAGGATACGGGATTTGCTCTCTTGGCATCCTGCTTCATCTTTTCGTAGTAGGGATCGATGGTGGCCGAGGCGAGTTCAACCAGGGAGTCCTTCTTCGTGCTGCCCCAGACCCTGTAGTGGTCATGGATTTCGACAAGGTTCTTGTAGGCCATGCCCGTAACCTTGAGCGCCTTTACATCGTTGTAGGTTTCCACCGTAGCGAACTTGTAGTCGATGTTGTTGACAAACCTGGCGAAACGGTCGCAAGGCTCTGTGGCCATGCAGTAGTGGAAGATGAGGACATGATTGCGCACGCACAACTGGGTGATGGCAACCTTCTGATCTTTGCCAGGATAACCGTCGGTGTACTGGAGGTCGATGCCGACCACCTTGTACTTGTCTCGAGCAAGCAACTGCTCCACGGTGTTGATGTAGTCGTCCACCACGGCCGGGTCTTTGGTGTACACCACAGAAAGATCCGTCTTCCTCGCATGGGTCTCCACTTTATGCTCGCCGAACTCCATTGGAGCGCCGCTAGATATCCTCTCTGTATGTGTCGTCGTGGGTGTGCTTGTTGTGTTGTGGTGTGAGATCGAGAGGTTGAAGAGACTAAGGTTATAATGGCCGCAGGAATTAATGGGGAAGCCGGAGGGCCTGGAATATCCGCACCCCCGAATGGCAGTTCTAAATTGCAGCGCGTAACACCATCGTGCCGCACATAACTGCATTGTGGCGACGCGCGCGGTGCAACCGCATGCATATGGGGCCCTCAACGTGATCGTGCACAGGCCCCAACCGCTGGCAGAGCGCATGTGCAGGGATGCGAGCAGAGCGCTCCGCGGTCGCCTCAACGGCGAGCAACCATATATATGCATATAGCAGTTGAACACGCAAGGAAAGGCTGTCCACAAGCCGAGCGCGTGGAGGTACGCGAGCAGGCGCACCGACGGACATGAGCAGAGCACGCCGCGGTGCCTAATGGCGAGCAGGGTGCGCCGAGGGACGCGAGCAGAGGCCGGCACAGTGATACGTGGCAAAATAAGACGAACTGTGCGAGTGATGTCGGAGACATCAAGCACGAATCAAATTAGAGTTGCGTGTGCGATACGTGGCATATAGTTGGTCCACCCGAGCTGTTTGTGAAGGAATAAGCCGTGTGTGTTGTGGGCAAACGCTTGCTGGTATACAACCGTCTGCGATTGATGAATTCATGACCGATGGGTTCCCTAGTGTGGTCCGTGTGCGATGTGATATGCTCTGTCTACAGAACATCAACATATATACTTGTAAGAACAACATTGCATAACCAAATTAAGCATACAATTACATAAGTGACTACACACATAACATTTCCACACACCAAAGTAAGCAATTACATGCATACTAAACTAGGAGAAACGAGCATCTAATAATCTACATCTTGTTACGATGACGTTTGCCATTGCTCTGCTTCCGGCTGGATCCCTGGTCGTGAATGGTTAATAAAATCTAAGTCTATTGCATATTAAGGTCAAAATAGTACTATCAATATACAAGTCTCATATGATGCCATTTCAACGATTGTACCATAAAAGCCCGAAATATTACAAGGTTCAAATTCCAGAGTTACATGGCTCAAATTCGAAGATTACAAGGTTCAAACTGATATTAGAAATGAAATTCAGCTCATTCAGTTGCAAACGCCCATGCTGATCAGCTGAACATGGATATAAGAGAGGTTCAAACTAAAATTACCAATAGTAAGGCCGGTTTTGAAACCACATCATTTCTGCAAAGGGATCAGTCGTTGACAAGTCATGTATGGGGTTGACACAATGACTTCCAATTACTCTGTCATATGCAGTTCCAATACGTAGTTTAGCTTTTTTGGAACCTCTACCATTCTGCATGTGCTGCCGGCTCTGATCAACAAACCATTCATAATTTCTACGTAAATGCATGTTCAACCTCATTACCTTCAGCACCCTTGCTCTGGCAACAAAGAACCTAGCGAATATAATCTCCGGTAAGTCCCTCGGTAGGAGTTCAAAGTAATTTTTGAGAGATGCAGATCTAGGCATTCGATGTGATTGTCGTTATATTGTATCACATTATCCACCACCGGGCCTATTATTATCTGCAAAAGAAGAGAACGTGTTAGTGCCTACATGCAGTTTTGAACACTACTACATGCCTATTTGGTTTGCAGGATTTGTAAAATGCGCCAACGTGCCATCTTCGATCTGACATGATTAACATGGGCATTTGATTACAATCTAGAAAAATGTAGCCTTCTTCACAAGAGGTTGGAGTGGATGAAAAATTCCCTAAGAAAACTAGTAGAAATGCTTATGGATTGTAACCATATGAATCAAGCAAGCAATATGGGGTGGGGGTGGGGGTGTATGTCCTAAAATCCTCAGAAATTCCTTCAGAAATCGTAGTACATTGTCATTGTAAACTTTGGAAAAGGTGCCAAAAATTGAACTCCCTTATGGTTAACATTTAACAGGAAAGGAACATCACCATGATATACAGCTTCTTCAGGCACGGAAACCATCTCAGGAAACTGACAACTTGGTCCAGGTTGGGGCCGATAGATTCTAGTGCCAACACCTTCGCTATGCGCAGAATCTAGGTGAAGCTTTTCTGGATGACAGATGAACATACATCTTCAAAATTAGAAATAATGTTGATATCAAGAAGGAGAGGTAGAAGGCGACTGTTGTACCTGAAAGTAGGAGTATTTGACAGACGAGTAGCCCACCACTATCAATTTCGGCGTAGAAATGACATTGATTCTTGTTGGACCTTGTTGATCAACTACAAGTAATCTCTCAAGTGAAGGTGTGTCCTCAATGAACATATTGTGGTCCACCTTTTGTGATCTCTCGTTGCAGCACAAGCAACACACATAAATAGTCTGGAGAGTCCTGGCGGTGATGTGGAAGCTACTCGACCAATTCATCGCCTGAAGACGAAGGAACTCGAGTGCAGTACAGCCGCGGAGCAGGCGTTCCATGTCATCCTTTGGGATGCAGACGGTGACGAGGTCGAGGTGCTTCAGTCATGGTAGAAAAAGAGCGGACGCGTCATTAAGAGGGGGGGATGGCAGTTCATGAACTTAGCGAGGCGCAGTGTGGGCACGAAGCGGAGCGCGGACGTTGGCAGCGAGCGCATATGCCCATCATTAAAACTAAGCTCCTCGAGCTGATCTAGGGCGGGGGATCGGAACCACTCGTCAAGCTTGGCTCGGTTCTTGCCGTTGGAACGAAACTTGCCCGTGATAAGGCCTTTGATTGGGCCATGGTGACTGCCGATGATCTGGGAGAATGCATCCAAGCTTTTGCGAAAGCCATGGCAGAGCTCGTGGGCGTCGAGGAGGTCGAGAGGGGTGGAGAGCCATAGGGGGCGCCACCGTCGGGAAAGGGCGGTTGTCCTTGCCCCATATTTGATTGGGAGGGAGGGATATGATGACTGTCAACATATCATTGGGGAGGCTACTGATGAAGTCTAGGCCTACTGGAGTCGCTTGTGGTTCTTTCTCGACCAGCCTCCGCTTGTTGGCAGCCTTGTTCTCCACCTTGTCGGCGGCGACGGAAACCTCTGTCTCCATCCACGCCGTGCCCCGGTGCTTCAGCAGCCCCGGCATCGCCACTCCCTCCGATGGAGCACTTCGGTGGCATCCTCATACACTGACGGCTTTGAGGACTGAGAGCGGCATCGAGGATGCGAGCGGAGAGAGAGGATTGTATGTGTGGCGAGGATGGGGGGTGCCCGCTTTGAGGACTGAGAGCGGCGTCAAGGATGCGGGCGGAGAGAGAGGATTGTGTGTGTGGCGAGGATGGGGGGGTGCGGTCGCTCGGGCGCGCCATTAATATGGAGCAGTGGGAGCGAGGCGGGTGGCGGTCAAAGGCTGTCTCGGTTCCCGGTGAGCCTGCGCGGCGGACTTCTGGCATTCCTATACCATCATTTCACACAGCTACTCGCACGCCTTCCGGTGACACTACGCAGCGAAAACGCCTCCCGTCAATTCACATGCCTGCACGCACGCCTCCCGGTCTGCCTGCATGGCGAACTGCTCGCATGCGTCTCGTCAACTCACGCCTGCTCGAACGCCACACGGGGCGCGTGGCACGTATAATTTTTTTGTTTTTTGATGATTCATTCTTTCGCTTTACTGCTTAACCGAAGCATGGCACGGTCTAACGCACACGGTCCGAATAAATATTCCGTATGAGATATTGGTTGCCAGTTATTAACAATCTCCCATTTGTAAGTAGATTACATCAAAACTTGTCTCAAATTTGACCGAAAAAATACAATATCACATTCTACTGGTGTCCATATATGACACCACGATAAGTTTCATGAATTTCAACTAAGTTTTGGATTTACTGAATTTTAAAAATCAATATTCTCAATGTTTTGAAATTTCTTTCACGGGGGAACATGCACCGAGGGACACACGTATGATTTTGCAATCCATTTTGGTGCACATGTAGCTCAAATTTTATTTTTGCACATTAAATCCCTAGGAAATCCATCAATGTATAAAACGGGTCGAATGATCTCTGTTTTTTTAACTTTAACACAACACTCCTTTGGTCACATGTTCACTGCAGAAAAAGTTTGACATGCCTCAGAATGGAGGTGGTGGTGCGAGATGTGTGTGTGTGTGTGTGTGTGTGTGTGTGTGTGTGTCATAACCTAGCTCCATGTGGGGACTTTCCGGTTCCCGAGGCAGGTGCCACATCAAAGTTGTGCATTGGTATTCAAACATCACGCAATACCATGCAGGCAGTGGTTGCCCTATAGGAACTCACTCGCATGCGGCGCTTCCATCTGTGGGCCCGCGAGAGGTCGTCCTCCATCACTTTGACCCAACGAGAGAGAGAGAGGCACATTTGACGAACAAGGAGGATTAATTCTTTTAGGGATGTGTTAGGGTATATATATATATATAGTACGTGTCGAAGGGGAGATGGGACCAACATATACTAGGTGTCACACATGAACCTTGCTATGTGTGGGGACTTTGCGGTTTTTGAGGTAAATACCACATCAAAGGTTGTGCATTAGGTATTCAAAACATCACAACCATACACCTCTCCATATATATGTTTTGGCACACATGCAAGTGATGGTGGTTGTCCTGTGGCACTAACTCACGTGGTTATCGATGATGCTTCCATCTGTCGGCCCGCTTGGTCCATCACTTTCACCGACAATGAGAGAGGTTAATTATTTTGACTTAGGAGGGGATTAATTTTTTGCTTGTCTCGCGATATAGGTGAGATTGCATATATAATAGCACATGTGTACACATGAATCCATCCCGCTGGATCGAGGGGGGGGGGGCGAGCACACGATACATCATGAACCTCTTGCTCTGTGTGGGGACCTATGTGATTTTCAACGCATGCACCACATCAATGTTGTGCATTAGGTATTAATTCAACACATATGCATGCATCACGCACCTCCATAAATATGTTTGGGACACATGCATGCAATGGTTATCTTTGCACACTCACTCGCTTGGTTATATATGGGCGGCAAGCCTATATATATTTGTGGGCCCGCATGGACGTCCATCATTTCGACCGACGACGAGAAAGATTACCAGGGTGGATTCTTCTTCTTTGGTTCATGTTACCGTATAGTAGTAGGTCGATCATTCTAGGCCTAATTAAGTTTGAGCGCATGCATGCTACGCATCGTGAACCCTCGATCAGGGTGGGGATTTTATGGTTCCAAATCATGGTGTCACATCAAATTTGCGCATTGCGTATTCAAACACCTGTACCACACACACCACTTCCATACATAATTGGGCCACATGCATAGAGTGGTTTTTGTCTTCAGACAGTACTCCCTCGCAAGTTTATCGGCGACAAGCTAGCCCATTTCGTGGGGCCGTGTGGACGTCCATCACTTTGACCAACAACGAGTGAGAGAGGTTGTACGATCAAGTTGGATTCTGTCTGATCCATGTTACAGTACGTCTTGGTGAGATGCCCTCTCCCCGACATGTGTGTGGGGGGGGGGTACTTCGTACTACCCGCAACCTCCGTGGGGTCGGGGAAGTCCGGTTTTTTTGCGAGGCACACGTGCCACATCAAAGTTGTGAATGGTATAGTTAAATATGACACCACACCCTTTTCATACATATAGTATAGGGCCACCCACAGGTGGTTCGTATGTGGTCTCACCCATCTCCCGCCTCAAGCACAAATTTGTGGGTCGGGACACGGTCCACCTTTGTCCGGATGCGAAAGGGGAAGTTTGACCATATATATGATGGACTCCTATAGGTTTTGTGTTACGGTAGGGTGAGATTCCAAACCTAACTATCTGGGGGAATGCATTCGTAGCTAGGATTCCCTTACCGCCGACACGAAGTGGGGTTCGTAGGGGGTGGCTGACTAGCAATACTGTGCGCTTTGTGCGATAGGTGCCACATCAAAGTTGTGCATTGGGTATTCGAACATCAAACTAGCCTTTTCATACATATATTTGATCCACATGCAAGTGTGTTCGTGTTCTGACCCTTTCCCGCGTTATTCTTTTTGCCAAATTTATAAACAGCACACGAATTGGATGCAGAAACCGTCTGCGATTGGGTACGCAACAGACACGGTTCGGTAAGACTACCCGTGTGCCACGCCCGTGCCCCTGCAGTCACTCACATGAGCATAGTAGATTGGGCTCCACGAGGCTTGCCTCCCGCTCTCAAAAATACCTACTACCTCATAATCTCAAAAATATCTACCCGCGTAGAGGGTTTTTCTGTTTGATAGCACACGATTCGTATGTGTGGACCGTGTGCGATGTCTGTTACTCCCGCTCTGCTTCAATCAGTTGATCCAAATTTTCAGTAGCCCGGGATTTTTTTTTTAACTGGAGCCCCGGCATTTTACTCCCGCATGCATCCCTCGCAATCTCAAAAATATCTGCTCGGCTGGAGTGGTTTTCTGTTTGATAGCACACGACTATTATGTTTTAACCGTGTGTAATTTTTGTTACTCCTGCCTCGCTCTGCTTCGATCCCTTGATCCAAATTTTCGGTAGCCCCGCCATTTTACTCCCGCCTAGTAAAATTTTCACTATCTGCGGCATTTCCTCAAACACCTCCTTGGACCCCCTCCACACACACACCCCAAATCCTTCGCTCACCCCAACCCCCCCCCCCGTCACACACATACACACCACCCCTCCCTCGCTCCAAACCTAGCTAAGGTCGTCGCCGCCGCCGCCACGCCGCCTCCATCGTCAACCTCTGTCGTTCTGCCCGTGCAGTTTACCCACCGATATACATACCCTCGCTGCCCTGAGTTTCTTAGATGACGCCTACGAAACGCCCCCATTCCCAGAGATCCCCATCCCCACCCCCTCCCCCACTCCAGAGCATCGCAGCCTAAGCCCAGCTACGCTTCCTGAGGAGCTCGAGGAGCGAATGGCCAAAAAGAGCTTTACCGCGGCCTCTTCGCCGACGTCAGCGAGGTGGCCACCGGGGAAGCTGACGACGATGACTGGACCTGGATTGAGCCTTTCAATCAGCGGGCTAGAGTATTCTGGCATGTCGTGATCGCCGGCTACGACATCGAGGTCGTCGACACCGACGGCTTGACGCGGGTTATGTCACAGGTTAAGTTGCCCACCCCCAACCCTTCGGGCTCGACAGCCGTCGATCTCATCGATGGCCCTGCCGCTGATCTCCTGCGGCTCGTTATGAATAATTTGCCATCCTTCATCGCCATGGAGCCTCTTTTTTCATTTCTGAAGGACACGTTCTGCGACGCTGGCTTGGGATCCTCAGCTGGCAAGTCAGACCTCATCGACGGCGACCACGAGGAGGAGCCTATCTATGACAAGTGAGGAAACCCATGATTTATTTTCTCGAACCCCTTTTGTAGTGAGAACATGTCCAATATTTATTGCTATATTTGGTTGTTTGCACTACGCCTTGTTTATTTCTACGGTTTATGGTTGTTCGGTTGTTTGTAGTTAGCATATGTCCAGTTTCAATTGCCATCTTTGGTTGTTCATAGTATGCCTTGTTTATTTCAGCCATTAACAGTGTGATGTTCTATATGTGCCAATATGAACTATGCAGTTCAATTTCATCAATACCAAATTTAACAATAGCTCTATGAATGACTATATTTGGTTGCTGTTAAGCATGATTTACTCCCTCCGAATCTTTTTAGTTCGCATATAAGATTTGTCTAAAGTCAAGCCTCGTAAAGTTTGACCAACTTTATAGAACAAAATACCAACATTCACAATATGAAATAAATATCAGTGCATGTGTCATGACTTAAATTTTCATATTGTACTCCCTCCGTCCGAAAAAGCTTGTCCCAAGCTTGTTCCTCAAATGGATGTATCTAGCACTAACTTGATGCTAGATACATCCATTTGAGGGACAAGTTTTTTCGGATGGAGGGAGTATAACTTTAGCATGGTAGATGTTGATATTTTTTCATATAAATAAGGTCAAACTTTATGAAGTTTGACTTCAGACAATTCTTATATGCAGAGTAAAAAGGACCGGAGGGAGTATTGAACACGCCTTTCCATTTGATTTAACAATGGCACTATTTGGATACTCTAACTTAGCTAGAGGTTAGAGTTAGTTTCTAGCTCATGACAGTTAAAAGGGAGAGAGAGAGAGAGAGAGAGATTGGTGGAATAGTTGATTGTATTGCTTGAGCCTCGTGGGCATATATATAGGAGTACATGGTCATCTTGGAGTACAAGTCAAGGTAGAATAAATCCTACGCTATCCTACGTTTCCTAAATAACAATGATACTAAACAATGACTAACCCTGAACTAACTCTAGCCAAAGAGGTGTTTGGATGATAGTGTTAGATTGACAATAAATGCACAAGGAGAACTAGCCCCAATCAGCACCTCTTGGGCGGGATAGTTGTTTTGGGTGGGTTTGACGCAACTAGCTCAAACTAGCCTCATGTTTGGATACTTTAGGGCTATTTGAGCCCAAACTAGCTCAAACTAACTCTAACCCATGGATCCAAACAGGGCCAATAACTACTGTACTTAGACCTGCACAATACAAGTTTGAATGACTACGTTTGCTTGTTTTTAAATATTAGGCATGTTGTAGTTAATAACACACCTTTCCACTTCTTGTTTTTAAATATTAGGTTTTTAACAATTTGGTCTTGCACATGTAGGTCCTGCTGTCAGAGGTTTTGACCCACTGTTTGACCCTTTTTGCATATGTGGAAATGAGTTGTCCATGAATATCAGTCAAGTCAAGAAACTCAGAAAGATTGTTAAGATAATGAAATTAGCGACAAAAAACAACAAGATCTTTGTCTGCACAATGAAGAAGACATCAGTTCACTACGGGATGGTACTAACTGTTATACCTTGTCTTTTTAATTCCTTTGCGCCATTTCAAATCTAGAGAAGATATTTATACATATCCTTGTTTTCAGGCCTTTCCAAAGCAGTTCACTGATGATTACCTCTCAAACTACCTGTATGGTCAGGAGGCGAGGAAGGTATTCATACAACACCCATGATTCAATATTGAATTGTTCCTGAAGAGGACGAAGGATGGACAGGCACTGGCCTAAAGTTGCAAAGACCTTCAACATCAATGAAGGCTCAATATTCGCCTTCTGCTTCAGCAGTTTTCCAGATGAGATCCATCTTTCTATGTACCGTCTATGATGCTAATTTCGAAAGGTTATAGATATTGCATGTGAAACTTGGTGCTGGTGCAGTTGTGTAATGGGCTAGCGGAGTGCCGAAGCTATATGACATTGTACTCTGACGTATTTCAATTATGAAATCATGCTTCCTTAATATGAAAATGAAATATATTGTGTGCTTAATATGAAATGTCAGTTATATTAATAAATGGATTATTAATAATAGGGCAATCAGCCTGCTAATGGCCAATTAGCCTGCTAATTGGGTTCTTCTATTGCAAACGGTTATTGAGAAAACACCGTGGGCGATGACCTCAGGCAAGGCACACAGTTTCTAGGAATAAACCGTGTTGGATCAATGAACAATCACACACGACATTCTCTTGAAAACTGTTTGCGTTAGGCCACCTTGCGCAAACGTTTCCCACATAAAAAGTGTGTGTGATGGACAACCTTTGCCACACAGTTTCTTCTACGCACCGTGTGTGATGCATTCAATAACACAAATGATAAAATTATTAATATCATGTGCAATGGCAATGCTATCACAAATGATTTAATGGGGAAAATTGTGTGTGATGTACCTGCGAACGGAAACGTTTTCCTTGGAGTGACTGTGTGGGATGTATATTGTAACACCCCATGTAATTAACCACAGTGATCATCCTTAGTTAATGCCATGTCAGCAAGATTAACAAAGCCTAGTCATCATTTGCATCATATTGCATTTAAAACTCCTAATTCAAACTTCAAATTAATTTACAGTGAAAATAAAAGTTGTTCCAAAATTGGAAACTAAACTGTTCATCATGTTGCAAATAATCTTGAGGCATTTATAAAATTAGCAGCAACATTGTTTGAAATGTTTAAGTGGCCCTAAAAACCTCAAACAGTAGGAAACTGCCACCTTTAATAACCTTTTATTTAATCTAAATTAAATACGAAATTATATTTTACCCAAACTAGTTTTTGGTGATAGAGAATAATGCACTGCAATTTATGAGCCAAGTCCCACATTTTACAAAAGTGTAATGGTGGCCAAACTATTTGCAAAACAGAAAAGGAAAATAGAAAAGGAAACAGAAAATAGAAAAAAGGAAAGAATAGGGGCCTTGCTACTGTGCACTTTAGCCCAGTGCTACAGCACAGGCCCGGCCCACCACGCACCTCCTTCAACCTACTGCTCACCCCCGCTCGCGCTGTCGCCCGCATCGCGCCAGCGCGCGCTGGCCCCCCTCTCCCGCTGCTCGACAGCGGCTTCGCGCCCGTCGCTGGCTGGATAAGGATCACCCCCAGCCCCTCTCTCTCGCTTGGCGAAACCCTAGTCCCCATTCACCCCCTCGCACGCCCTCTCCTCTCACCCGAGCGTCGCCGTCGCCATGACCGCCGTCGCCCACCCGCTCTGCGGCCTCCCCGCCACCTGAGACCATGCCAGGAGCACCGCCTGCTTCGACTACGTCGACTACGAGGACGCGCTTGAGCTCGGCGCCCCGCAACGACCGAATCGCGCCCTTCTTCCTCCTCGGACCTGCCGGCGATCCCCGTCGACCACGACCTCCCCTGCAGCTACTAAGCCCCTCGCCAGCCTCCTTGAGCCGCTTGGTGATCTCCGCCATCTCCTCCCACTTCTTCCTTGACCTGCCGCGCCCGTAGCTCGCTGCTCCGCTTATGGCCGAACACAGTGCCGTCGTCGAGCTCATTGCCGTGGCCCCGCTCACCGTTGAGCTCGTTCGAGCTCGAGGTCGTGCTCAACACGTGCGTAGGGCCCCGCCGCGCTAGCTAGCTTGCTTCGCCGCGCTGTATATAGCCGAATCCGATGATGCCCGAAACACCTCGCCGCCGGCGAGGTCATAGGGCTCGTCTCCTGCCGTTTTAGCTCGCGCTGGGGCCGTAGATCGACGCGGCATCGAGCACTCGATCGAACGCAAGTAGAACCACGTCGAGAGGTGCACCGCAGCGGTTTTCCGATGAGGTCCGTGGCTGCGCCGCCGCGTATTTGGTCGCCGGCATCGCTCCGGCCACCGCGCTGACCTGGCGCCTGTGGGCCTCGCCCCTGTGTCACTGAGAGCGGGCCCCACGGGCCCCTGTTGACCCCGTTGACCTTGGTCAATGCTGACTAGGCTGGCCCTGTGTCTATGACATGTGGGTCCCGCCTGTTAAAGGATTTTTAAATAAATAGTTAATCAGTTAATTAGTTAATTAGCTTATTAAGTCAGTAAACACCCACTGACTGCTGGGCCCCACTCGCTAATTAGGTTAGTTAGGTTAAATTAACTCTGTTTAGTTAGCTCAGTCACTAACATGTGGGTCCCACTGGACCCACATGTCAGGTTTGACTCTGGTCAGCTGGGTTTGACCAGCTGACATCACCTATGTCATGCTGACATCATCATTCACTATTCTGGATAATTCGAATTTAAATAAATAATTAAATAATTCAAAAAATGTTTAAATCTCTAGAAAATCATATAAAATAAACCGTAGCTCCGATCGAAAAACTTTATACATGAAAGTTGCTCAGAACGACGAGACGAATCCGAATACGTGGTCCATTTATCTGTCAGATGCCCCTAGCTACCTGAACATGGAACTTTTAGACTGATTTCGATAAATGAATAGTGCTCAACTTTAATAAAATAAATCCAAATAAATTCCTAAATTAACTAAATCAGTTAGTTAGGCAGTAGAACACCTCTGCATATCATTTAGGCATGTCATGCATATTGTTTGCATTTTTGCCATGAATTTATTGTTTCTTTCTCCCTCCTTCTCTCTTGATAGACGCCGAGACCGACGCCGACGCAGCAGAGTACAACTACGCTCCGGACGAGCAGCCTTCTGACGACCAGCCCCTCTCAGCAGAGCTTCCAAGCAAGCCCCCCCCTTGATCACTCCGATATCGCCCATTCCTTTCTCTCCTACTTGCATTAGATTTTGCTATTGTAAATGATTGCTCCTATTCTGATGCATAGCCATCTTTTTGTAACCTGCTTATTGCTACCTTACCTGCCTATTTCAAACTGCTTAGTATAGGTTGGTTAGTGATCCGTCAGTGACCCCCACTTTGTCCTTGTTGCCTCTGCTTCATCATCGATGACTCGATCAACATGATCGACGACCAGAGACTGACACTTCACTTCACCCCCTTTGTTGTACGACTCTGCATAGTTGCTATCGAGTGCCGAGGGTGATACCTCGTAACGCACTCCTGATGATAGCTCTGTAGTGTAGCTGTTCGGTCGTGGTCATCGGGGGTGATTCCTCCTTAACCACTCCCGATACGACTCTATCGTGCAACCCCTCAAGTGTGAACCTCGAGGGTGATGCCTCCTACGTTCACCTTGATGATTTCATCGAGTGGAATCCACAGAGGGTGATTCCTCAAGGTTTCCTCCTTGATGTTATGACCACACAGTTACTTTGACCTTTGTCGCAGGCGGGTCGACCCTGATGGGTACCCGCGGGGAACTTATGCAGTCGGGTGTGCCAGGAAGGCACCCGAGAGGGATATTGTGGCGGAGCATCAGAAACTCTGATCGTCTCCGCGAGTTACTAAATATGTGTAACGGATTTGGGTAATTGATCTGAGTTGGCCAATGGCCTATACGCACTACCACCACGTGGGATAATGGTTTATGGGGCCCTCTACGTCGTACGTTTCTCCCGAAAGCTCATCATACGTCACAGTTCACCGTGCGGGCTGATTGCTGGGGTTGGGCTGGATACTTCACTGACGAGTTCAGTGTCGGGCCTGCTCCTCGGCCAGTCTGGCAACGCGCAGGAGTGCCCGGGGCGATGGCCCAAGACCCCTGGATGCATAGGTTAGTCCGAGCGTGTTGACCTCTCTGCTGAGCCTAGGTAGGGCGCTGCTTCGTGTCGATCTCCCGAGGCCGGGTATTACCCAGCAAGTGTGTCCGGCCAGAGGTGATCGAGCGTGTTGGGTAACAGTAGTGCACCCCTGCAGTGAAGCGATCTATTCGAATAGCCATGTCCACGGTAACAGGACGCTCAGTTTGGTATCCCGATCTATTACTTGAACTGGATACTTGCTTAATTAATTGAAGCTCCGGGATTGCTTTCTCGCAGGGAGTCGAGGAAGGATCTCTATGCTTTGCCTCAACATGCTTGTTTAATAAAATGCTTCTCTGTACTCTTCTAATTGCTGCAAGATGGTGGCTTCGTGAAGATGCTAGTCTTCGATAGGACTAGGTCTTCTCTCTATTCTGGCATTTCTGCAGCCCAGTCCACATATACAACCTTTCTTTGATAATGTTGCATATGTAGTGTAGATCCTTGCTTGCTGAGTACTTCGGATGAGTACTCACGGTTGCTTTGCTACCTCTTTTCCCCCATACCCCTTTTGATGTTACCTCAGACGATGGAGCTCCGGAGCCAGATGTCCCCGCAGGAGCTTACTACCAGGAGGGTCCAGATGGCACGTACTACTGGATCGAGCC
This sequence comes from Thinopyrum elongatum, assembly GCA_011799875.1. Taxonomy (NCBI): domain Eukaryota; kingdom Viridiplantae; phylum Streptophyta; class Magnoliopsida; order Poales; family Poaceae; genus Thinopyrum; species Thinopyrum elongatum. The sequence continues at coordinate 527,624,353 of CM022298.1, forward strand.
AGCCGACCAAGAGTAGGATCAGAGGGTCCCAGGCAGGAGGCCTTCACCTTTCGATCTAGAGTTGTTGTTTGTGCTAGCCTTCTTAAGGCAAACCTTGACTAACTATGTCTGTACCCAGATATTATTTGTATGACTGACTTATGTATTCGGATCCTCGTGATTCCTGGTCTGTAATATTCGTGGATCTCCGTTTATTTGTGTTAGAGTTGTGTTGTGATATCTTCCCGTGAGTCCCTGTGCTTGATCGTGCATGTTTGCGTGTATGATTAGTGCACGATTGAGTCGGGGGCGTCACATATATACGAACGGAAACGTACTTCTTAGATTAACTGTGTGGGATGTACATAATAACGGAAACGTATTCCTTGGATTGACTGTGTGGAATGTACATACGAACGGAAACGTTTAGCCAGGACTGATTGTGTGGGATGTACTTACGACCGGAAACAATTTGGCATGTATAATTGTATTTTTTAGCACAACTGTACGTATAACCGAATTTGATCGCTCGCCCATCGCACACGACCTCATTTTGCCGAGCGTGTGTACCAGGAGGGCCTATCCCCGACGGTTTCTGGGTCGTGTGGGATGGACCCCCCCCTATCACAGTCACTCACTAGGCGACGGTTCAGAACGCCGTCGCCAAAAGGGGTTAAAAACCGTTTGTATAGCACCTCGCTGTACCAGTGTGCCATGCTTAAGTAGCTAGGATTGTATAATGATTTATTTTAGATTTCAACATGCATTAAAATGGTTGTGATGTAGTATGATGATATGGTATCCTCCTCTGAATGTTTCGAGTGGCTTGACTTGGCACATATTTACACATGTAGTTGATTCAAAACCAACATAGCCTCCCAGATATTTATGTTCATGGTGTTTATATCCTACTCATGCTAGTATTCAATGTTAATTATTCACAACGCATGTTCATGACCGTTTTCGCTCTCTAGCTGGTCGCTTCTCAACCTAATTGCTAGCCTTAACCTGTACTAAGCGGAAATACTGCTTGTGCATCCAAATACTTAAACCAAAGTTATTCCAGATGAGTCCACTATATCTACCTATATGCGGTATTACCCTATCGTTCTAAGTAAATTTGCATGTGCCACCTCTAAAAATTCAAATGAACATCTGTTTTGTGTGCCCGTACCGGTCATGGAGCGATAGTGGGTGGTCAGTATCTTCCATGCTAAGCGGATTATTCTCATGATGAGTGTTTACTCACTCGTCCTTGCATGAGAGGGGTCGATAATCAGGATGCCCGGTCCCATGATCAAAATTGCAAATAATTAAACAAAACTCCCCCGAACTGTTGTTGGTATGGAGGGCACCCGAGGATTCGGCTAGCCATGGCTTATGTTTATTGGCGAAGGGGGAGTAAAATTTACTTTTACCGCTTAGGAATCGCCCCTAATTTGTTTAGCATGGAAGATATTCAAAACTCTCTTGGTCGTAACATTGACAGGAAAGGTATACCTCCCAAAATTATATTTATCTCTGATTTAAGCTTTGAGCTCTGGCACCTCTGCAAATCCCTGCTTCCCTCTGCGAAGGGCCTATCTATTTACTTTATGTTATTTTACTTTTATTGTTGAGTCATCACCTTCTCAAATAAGCACCAGTCCTGAGAGCCCTATTGTCATCCTCATGCATCGTGTATAGTTAATGTTGTGTGCATCATGACTGAATCTCTTCTACCATGAATTACATTGTTTAGTCGCTGCTTGAACTCTGGAGGCGCTCTGCATTTATGTTTTGCGGTCTCAGAAAGGGCTAGCGAGATACCATTATTGTCATACTAAATCATGATTGTTTTAACAAAGTGTTGGCATTTGAAATATTTTATTATTGCTCGCTAGTTGATTATGCCATTGATATGAGTGAATATAATTTCTAATAGTTATCGTCTGCATGGTTAGTCATGATCTTTGCTGAAAACCTGGGTATTATTTAAGAATATATATGGACACAAGAACAAAAGAGTTCGTAAAAGTTTTTCTTTATCACTTTCAGTTTATCAACTGAATTGCTTGAGGACAAGCAATGGGTTAAGCTTGGGGGGAGTTGATACGTCTTTGTCGTATCTACTTTTTTTCCTAACACGTTTGCTCTTGTTTTGGACTCTAATTTGCATGATTTGAATGAAAATAACCCAGACTGACGTTGTTTTCAGCAGAACTACCATGGTGTTGTTTTTGTGCAGAAATAAAATTTCTCGGAATCGGACGAAACTTTTTGGAGTATTATTTTGGAATAAAAGAAAAATACTAGAACCAAGACCCACTGGAGGGGCCCACGAGGCTTCGCTGACCCTAATCTCGATCCTATAAATTCCTATTTTTCAAGAAAAAATAATAGAGGAAGTTTCATCTTGTTTTACGATACGGAGCCGCCGCCACCTCCTGTTCTTCAACGGGAGGCCGGATCTGGAGTCCGTTCGGGGCTCTAGAGAGGGGGATCTTCCGTCTTCGTCATCATCAACCATCCTCCATCACCAATTTCATGATGCTCACCGCAAGGGGTGAGTAATTCCTTCATAGGCTTGCTGGATGGTGATGGGTTGGATGAGATTCATCACGTAATCGAGTTAGTTTTGTTAGGGCTTGATCCCTAGTATCCACTATGTTCTGAGATTGATGTTGCTATGACTTTGCTATGCTTAATGCTTGTCACTAGGGCCCGAGTGCCATGATTTCAGATCTAAACCATTTATGGTTTCACCAATATATTTGTGTTCTTGATCCTACCATGCAAGTTATATGCACCTATTACGTGTTGTGATCCGCATATCCCAAGGTGACAATAATTGGGATTCTTTCCGGTGATTACCGTAATTTGAGAAGTTCATGTATTCACTATGTGTTAGTGCTTTGTTTCGGTTCTCTATTAAAAGGAGGCCCTAATATCCCTTAGTTTCCTTATGGACCCCGCTGCCACGGGAGGGTAGGACAAAAGATGTCATGCAAGTTCTTTTCCATAAGCACGTATGACTATATACGGAATACATGCCTACATTATATTGATGAATTGGAGCTAGTTCTGTGTCGCCCTAGGTTATGACTGCTATATGATGAATATTATCCAATGTTATCACCGATCCAATGCCTACGAGTTTTCCACATATTGTTCTTGCTAAGTTACTACTGTTGTTACTACTGTTACAACTGCTACAAAATTACTGCTACTACTGTTACCGTTACTGTTGCTATCACTGCTACTGCTATCAAACTATCATACTACTGTGCTACTGATCACTCTGTTGCAGATATTTAGTCTCCAGGTGTGGTTGAATTGACTACTCAACTGCTAATACTTACAAATATTCTTTGGCTCCCCTTGTGTCGAATCAATAAATTTGGGTTGAATACTTTACCCTCGAAAACTGTTGCGATCCCCTATACTTGTGGGTTATCAGGGGCCCGTCCTCAACTTCTTCCGCTCCAACTTGGCCGGCATGTGGACACAGCTCTTCAAGCTGGCCAAGGACAAGATCCCTAAGGAAGGGGAGGACCTTGGTGATTGCTTGTATCTGCGTTGGTATTTCCTCGAAGAGGATAGGATGATGCAGCACATCAACGGTTACCTCAGTTGTGAAACCAAGGTTAGCAATCCAGTAGGAGAACCAAGCAACACTATGTAAACATCACCTACACACAAACAAAAAATACTAGCAACCCAACGCGTAAGAGGGGTTGTCAATCCCTCCTCGGTATTGAGATAGATTAAATTGTATGAGATTTGATAAATAGATCTAAATAAAACACAAAATAAAATAAATGAAGGAAAAATGCAGCAAGGTATTTTTAGATTTAATATGATAGGAAATAGACCCAGGGGCCGTAGATTTCACTAGAGGCTTCTCTCGAGAAAATAGCATACGGTGGGTAAATAAATTATTGTTGGGCAATAGACAGAAGAGAAAATAATTATGAAGATATCCAAGGCAATGATCATGTATATAGGCATCACATCCAAGATTAGTAGACCGACTCCTACATGCATCTACTACTATTACTCCACACATCGAACGCTATCTAGCATGCATCTAGTGTATTAAGTTCATGAAAAAATGGAGTAATGCAATAAGAACGATGACATGATGTAGACAAGATCTATTCATGTAGGAATAGACCCCATCTTTTTATCCTTAATGGCAATGATACATGCGTTTCATGTCTCACTCTGTCACTGAGATTGAGCACCGCAAGATCGAACCCATCACAAAGCACCTCTTCCCATGGCAAGAAAAATCAATCTTGGCGGCCAAACCAAACCAAAGTTTCAGAGAAGAAATACGAGGCTATAACAATCATGAATAAAAGAGTTAAGCATAAACTCACAATTCATCGGATCCCAACAAACACATCGCAAAAAGTCAATACATCATATAGATCTCCAAGAACATCGAGGAGAACATTGTATTGAAGATCAAAAAGAGAGAAGAAGCCATCTAGCTACTACCTACGGACCCGTAGGTCTATGGTAAACTACTCACGTATCATCGGAGGGGCAGCAAGGATGATGAAGAACCCCTCCGTGATCGTTGACCCCTCCGGCAGAGTGCCGGAAAAGGCCTCTAGGTTGGATCTCGTGTTTCTGGAACTTGCGGCGCTGGAATTGTGTTTCATCAACTTCCCTAGGTTTTTTTGGATTTTAGAGTATTTATAGAGGTGGATGGCGGTGGAGAAGCTTCCCGTGGTGCCCACTATCGACCAGGGCGCGCCTGGGCCTTCTAGCGCACCCTGGTGCCTAGTGGGCCCATGGGCCACCTCCCGTGCACTTCTTTGGCTCCCTGGATGTCTTCTATCCAAAAAATATCTCCAAAAACTTTCGTGGCATTTGGATTTTGTTTGGTATTGATATTCTGCAAAGTAAAAAACAAGCAGAAAACAGCAACTCGCACTGGCCACTATGTCAATAGGTTAGTCCCAAAAATGATATAAAGTTGCTAGTAAATGAATATAAAACATCCAAGATGGATAATATAACAGCATGAAACAATGAAAAATTATAGATACATTGGAGACGTATCACTCAGCTTTGAGGTCGGCTACGAGGCCCCATTGGTAAGTGTTTTAACACACACATTCATATTCTTCTTTTCTTGTAAGGTGAGACGGGTTTTGATGAATCACCTCGTTTCGTATTTGCAGAACTATGCAGCTAAGATGTAGCAAATGTTGTGCCCGGCCCCACTGCCAGAGGTCGAGAGAACCCTCCGCTCACGGTGCTCCTAGTCGAGGAGCCGCACATGGTGGTCCTCAAGGGGCCGATGTCCTAGAAGGGTAGGACGGGTCTTCAGAATCGGGAGACCTCGGTCACCCGGTCTGAGGAGACCCACGCCTCCTCCACCCACGAAGACGACATGGGGGAGGACGAGGAGAAGGAGAACCCTCCCATTAAATGGAAGAGGGCGGCGTTAGAGGACGCCGAGGCCGAAACGCGGCCCAAGGGCCAAAAGAGGTTGAGGAGGGCCTTGGCCGGGGCCGCAGGCAAGTCATCGGAGAAGATCTTGCTCTCCGACGAGTCATAGGATGATCCCCTTGCTCTGGGAAGGAAGAAACCGACACCCTGAGGGTATGTTACCGTTTTTATGTTTATGTTGCCCCAAGTCCCTTTAGCAGGAGCAAACTCACCCAAGCATCTTTACGCAGTCCGCCGAAGGTGCGCCCTAGCGAATCGTCAAGCGGGTTGCCATTCGCCAGTGGGACACCAGATCCCGCCACTCCTCCCCCCACTCAGGACGGGTTGGGGGAGGCGACGTCTACTCCGGTCCCCCATGTTGACACGACGGGGGCCGAAGAGTCCACGGTCATGGCCGAGGTTGAGACCTCGGCCACACAAGGCCAAGGGGATGGTGTCCCCGAGGTCGTCAAGGAGGGGCTGGGCTAATCATTGGCTTAGCCAAAGTCCACTCCGGCTCCACCGCCGCAACTGGAGACCCCCGTGCCCAGCACCCATGTGCTAGGGTCTAAGGTCTTACCACGCCCACCTCCCTCTCAAGGGCGGGTTAGCGCGGGATGGACTAAAGAGATGGAGGCAGCCTTAACGGGCTCCTCCCTCAAGAAAGAGCACCACGCTTTGATTGGAGCAGTGCTGTAGGGATTCTGGTCCATAGATTCCGGAATGCGCGAGGTCTTCAGGGGCCTCATTACGAGCTTGGAGGTAAGCGTCTGCCCTTGAAAAAATAATTTCTCTGTTTGGGTTTATTTTACAAATCTGTCTAAAGATGCTTTTGCTTAGCATTTAGACGGCACACCCAGTGAGTAGCCCCCGAGCCCAAGGCTAGTTTTAAGAAACTAGCGTTGGGATCAAAGTAGAAGAGGAGCAGATAGAGTAGCCCCCGGGACTTTGTCCGGAGTATCAATGGATTGATCATGGGGCTTATCACAAAGTGCTTGTTTGCAGGTTTCTACCTTGAATCCGAGCTCCATCTCCGAGGAGATTGCGGAGATGAACTAGAAGCTCGAGAGGTCTGAGAAGGACCTAGACCTGATGAACAAGCAGGTCCAGCAGTCTCAAGGTAAGCGACATGTCCTTCATGTTATGTTGAACACGAGAAGTGTATTATTTTTGTTTTGAAGTAGAAGCTGATGCCGAACTGTTTGAGTGACAGCGGCTTTAGCCGAGCTTGAGGGGCTCAAGGTCGAGTTGTTGAAGGCTCAGCAGGAGGCCAAGCAGCAGACGGCTGCTGCTGCCATGGCGGAGAAAGACCTAGCCGCCGAAAAGGTGGCTAGGGGGGAAGATCAGGCGCAGGTCGTAGAGGTCAAGGAGACCCTAAAGGGCGTGTTTGAGGCACGCGATGCCCTTCAGGCCGAGGAGCAGAAGATGAAGGAAGAGCTCAAGAAGCCCGATCTTTCACACTCCGAGCTTCAGACCAAGGCCCGGGTTGACCGCGAGGTGCTCCAACAAGTGGAGCAGATAGCCGCGGGCAATCCATATTTACTTCAATGCGTGTTTGGCAGCAAAGGGTGCATCAAGCTCACCCAGCTGTGGCGTTCCGCAGAGGTCTTCCCGGATCTCCTAAAGAGTGTGGCGAATGTCATCCATCACTTCGACGAACTGGAGGGCCATGATGAGGAGAAGGAGTTCTGGCGGCAGATCCAGGAGTCGTCATCGTCACAGTTGCTGAACCAACGAATGAAGCAGCTGGTGGAGCTATTCCGCATGGCGAGGCCACCACTCCCGGACATGTGCATCAATTTGTGGCCTGCCGAAGCCCTGCCGACCAGCTTCTTCGGTCTTCTAGCTCGGCTGCGGGTGGCCAGCGCGCAAGTGGATAGCTGGAAGCAATCTGCGTGCTTCGAGGGAGCAAGGCGAGCGTATGCCTGTGTGAATACGTACTTTTGGAAGGTTGACGCGGTGGTGATCGCTGCAGGACCTGGTACATCTCCAACGTATCTATAATTTTTGATTGTTTCATGATGTTATATTATCAATATTGGATGTTTCATATTCATTTACTAGCAACTTTATATTATTTTTTGGGATTGACCTATTGACATAGTTCCCAGTACCAATTGTTGTTTTTTACTTCGCAGAATATCAATACCAAATGGAGTCAAAATGCCACGAAACTTGTAGGAGAATTTTTCAGCCCAGAAGACACCCAGGAGGGCCAAGAAGTGCACCAGAGGGGGCCTGTGGGGCTCACTAGGCACCAGGGCGCGCCAGGGCCCCCAGGCATGCCCTGGTGGGTAGTGGAGCCCATAGGCACCCCCTCCATTGACCTCTGCCGCTATAAATACTCTAAAATCCCAAAAAACCTAGGGGAGTCGAGATAAAATATTTTCCGCCGAGGCAAGTTCCAGAACCACGAGATCCAATCTAGAGGCCTTTTCCGACACTCTGCCAGAGGGGTCAACAATCACGGAAGGGTTCTTCATCATCCATGTTGCCCCTCCGATGATGCATGAGTAGTTTACCACAGACCTACGGGTCCGTAGCTAGTAGCTAGATGGCTTGTTCTCTCTTTTTGATCTTCAATATAATGTTCTCCTCGATGTTCTTGGAGATCTATTTGATGTAATGACTTTTGCGGTGTGTTTGTTCGGATCCGATGAATTGTGAGTTTATGATCAGTTCTATTCATGAATATTATTTGAGTCTTTGCTGAACTCTTTTATGCATGATTGTTATAGCCTCGTATTTCTTCTCCGAAAATTTGGTTTGGTTTGGCCAACTAGATTTATTTTTCTTGCCATGGGAAGAGGTGCTTTGTGATGGGTTCGATCTTGCGGTGCTCAATCTCAGTGACAGAAAGAGACATGACACGCATGTAGTGTTGCTATTAAGGATAAAAAGATGGGGTCTATTCCTACATGAATAGATCTTGTCTACATCATTTCATCATTCTTATTGCATTACTCCGTTTTTCCATGAACTTAATACACTAGATGCATGCTGGATAGCGGTCGATCTATGGAGTAATAGTAGTAGATGCAGAATCGTTCCAGTCTACTAATCTTGGACGTGATGCCTACATACATTATCATTGACTTGGATATCGTCATGATTATTCGCTTTTCTATCAATTGCCCAACAGTAATTTGTTTACCCACCGTATGCTATTTTCTCAAGAGAAGCCTCTAGTGGAAACTATGGCCCCCAGGTCTATTTTCCTATCATATAAAACCAAAAATACCTTGATGTGTTTTTCCTTTATTTATTTTATTATGTGTTTTAGTTAGATCTATTTATCAAATCTCATACAATTTAATCTATCTCAATATCGAGGAGGGATTGACAACCCCTCTTACGCGTTGCGTTGCAAGTTTTTGTGGTTTGTGTGCAGGTGTTGTTTACATAGTGTTTCTTGCTTCTCCTACTGGATTGATAAACTTGGTTTCATAACTAAGGGAAATACTTACCGTTGCTGTGCTGCATCATCCTCTCCTCTTCGGGGAAATACCTACGCAGATACAAGCAACCAGAAAGAATCTTTTGCGCCGTTGCCGGGGAGACATCATCAACATCTATCAAGTACCCACGCATAAACTCTCATCTCCTTGCACTTACTTTATTTGCCATTTGCCTCTCGTTTTCATCTCCCCCACTTCTATTTTTTTTTACAAAAATACAAAAATATTTTCTGTTTGCCTTTTCTTTTGCATGTTTGTTCGTTTGCTTGTTTTGCCTTTATGACTCAAAAAACAGAAAATAAACAAGAAATTAAAGATGGATCCTCATACTCTTGCTAATATTTTAAAAGATCCAATTATGATGAACCAATTGCTAGTGATTTGAGTGCACTAGATTATCTTTATGAAGTTTTGCTTGAAAATCGTGAATCTGAAAATATGATGAAGTGTTAGAGGAAGAAATTTATAAAGTGATTCATGATAGCTCCTTGAAAGAAAAGCATGATTGCAATGTTATTATTATAAATTCTATTAATGACAATTGTGTTAACTATATGCAAAACCCCAAGCTTGGGGATGACAATTTTGTTGTGACCACTACTTATTGTAGTGATCATGATTGGGGTGATTCTTCTTATGATCTTGAAAATTTATTTAGGCCTCATGATGAATATGATATTGATAATAGTGTTTGAAATAATATTGAAAGTGGGTTTGGAAGAGTGTCAATTCTAAGTAATAATGATCCCACTACTTTGGAGAATGATCAATCTTATGAAATTTTTGATAAAAGTGGGCTTGGAGAGGTCATGACTTTATTTGATGATAATCCCACTATTTTGGAAGAGTGTCAACTTTGTATGCATGTGGATCATGAAGAGAAAATTTTATATGATAGCTATATTGTTGAATTTGATTATGATCTTACATGTAATTATTATGAGAGAGGAAAATATGGTTGTAAAAAAATTCTTGTTACTAAACTACCTCTCGTTATGTTGTGATTGCTATTGTTTCTTTCTTCTTCCTTGCATATGCTAGTTTTCGCTTGCCTAGATAATTTGTTTGCTTATGAAATGCCTACGCATTGGAAGTATGTTAGACTTAAAAATGTTTGTCACGTGTTTTATGATGTTGTCTTCGTGTTTCAATTATTATCTTTCATGTGAGCATCAATAAAATCTTAAGCCTATCTTAAGGGCTATAAAGAAAGAGCTTGTTGGGAGACAACCCAATAATTATATTTTCTGTTTTTAAATAATTGCACAATTATGCCTCTGTTATGATTGTTCTTTTTATGTTTTAGTTAGTGTTTGTGCCAAGTGATGCCTTTAGCATGGCTTGGGTGATAGTTGATTTGATCCTGTTGGAAAACAGAAACTTTTATGTCCAGTATCAGAATTTTTAAAACTTACCAGAGGTATGAAAAATTCTTAATTTTTTACACAAGATTTATATACAAATTTCCCCTCCTGTCCTAAATTTTCAGATATTTTGGAGTTATATAAGTACGATCTTAATTCAGTTCTATACAGACTGTTCTGTTTTTTACAGATTCTGTTTTTGTTGCATTGTGTGCTTATTTTGATGAATCTATGGAGTGTATCGGAGGGTATAAGCCATGGTAAAGTTAGAATACACTAGGTATAATGCAATAACAAAATGTGAATGAGTTGCAACAGCATTATAGTAGTGAATTGTTTTCTTATACTAACGGATCTCATGAAGGTTTTTGTTAAGTTTTGTGTGATTGAAGTTTTCAAGTTTTGGGTGAGATCACAATGGATAAAGGAATAAGGAGTGAAAAGAGCCTAAGCTTGGGGATGCCCATGGCACCCAAGGTAATATTCAAGGAGAACCAAGCAACTAAGCTTGGGGATGCCCCGGAAGGCATCCTCTCTTTCTTCTAACGACCATCGGTAATTTTACTTGGAGCTATATTTTTATTCGTCACATATCATGAGTTTTTCTTGGAGCGTCTTGTATTATATGAGTCTTTATTTATTTTACTTTTTAGTTTGTCACAATCATCCTTGATGGACACACCAATTTGAGCGAGCCATAATGATGCTATGATTTGTTAGAATTGCTCTATGTGCTTCACTTAAATTTTTTGAGCTAGGAATTGCTCTAGTGCTTCACTTATATCTTTTTGAGCACGGTGGTGCTTTAATTTTGAAGAAATATCCTCTCATTGCTTCACTTATATTATTTTGAGAGTTGAATTTTTTTTGAAGAAATATTTATGCTCTCGTCCACACTTCAATTTATTTGAGAGCTTGAAAAGTAGCAATGGTGATATATGAAATTAGTCCCAAAGTGATAGATATTCAAAGGGGGATATAATAAAACTTTCATGAAGATCATTGGACAATATAAACTTGATTCCTTGTAATAGTTTTGAGATATGGAGATAGTAATATGTGAGTCATGTTGGTGAGTAATTATGCTTAGTAAGAATATTGGTGTTAAGGTTTGTGATTCCCTATGCAAGCACGAAAGACAATAGTTATGCAATGAAGTTATATCCTACTTGTGGTGCATTATTCGATGTTAGTTATGTATAATGCTCGTTTATGATCATTTTTGTTTTTTGGTTGGTGATACGTCTCCAACGTATCTATAATATTTTATTGTTCCATGCTATTATATTATCCATCTTGGATGTTTTATATGCATTATTATGCTATTTTATATCATTTTTTGAAACTAACTTATTAACCTAGTGCCCGGTGCCAGTTGTTTTTTTTTCATGTTCTTGTCTTTAACAGAAAGTCAATACCAAACGGAGTCCAAATGGAATGAAACTTTTTGACGATTTTTCTTGGACCAGAAGACACCTAGGAAGCTTCGGGAGGAGGCCAGAACAGCCACGAGACCACGACAAGCTCGGGAGGCGCGCCCTAGGGGGCGCCCCCCAGGCTTGTGGGCCCCCTGTGGCTCCTCCAAACCTAATCTCAGCTCCATAAATACCCAAATATTCCCCATATTCCAGAGGGCACACCAAAATACTTTTCTGCCGCCGCAAGTTTCTGTACTCGTGAGATCCCATCTGGAGACCTGTTCCGGTACTCTGTTGGAGGGGGATTCGATCACGGAGGGCCTCTACATCAACCTTGCTGCCCTTCCGATGATGTGTGAGTAGTTTACCACAGACCTACGGGTCCATAGCTAGTAGCTAGATGGTTTCTTCTGTCTCTTTGATCTTCAATACAATGTTCTCCTCGATGTTCTTGGAGTTCTATTCGATGCAATATTCTTTTGCGGTGCGTTTGTTGAGATCCAATGAATTTTGGATTTATGATCAGATTATCTATGAATATTATTTGAGTCTTCACTGAACTCTTTTATGCATGATTAATATAGCTTTGTATTTCTCTCCGGTCTATTGATTTGGTTTGGCCAACTAGATTGATTTATCTTGCAATGGGAGAGGTGCTTTGTATTGGGTTTAATCTTGCGGTGTCCTCACCCAGTGACAGAAGGGGTAGCGAGGCACGTATTTGTATTGTTGCCGTTAAGGATAAAAAGATGGGGTCTATGTCATATTGATTGGATCTATCCCTCTACATCATGTCATCTTGCTTAAGGAGTTACTCCATTCTTGTTAACTTAATACACTAGATGCATGCTGGATAGTGGTCGATGTGTGGAGTAAGAGTAGTAGATGCAGGCAGGAGTCGGTCTACTTGTCACGGACGTGATGCCTATATTCATGATCATTGCCTTAGATATCGTCATAACTTTGCGCTTTTCTATCAATTGCTCAACAGTAATTTGTTTACCCACCGTATGCTTTCTTTCAAGAGAGAAGCCTCTAGTGAAAACTATGGCCCCCGCGGTCAATTTTTCTCATATTATTTTCAGATCTATAAAACCAAAAACCCAAAAATACATTGCTGCAATTTATTTACCCTTACTTTGTTTTGCACTTTTATTTATCTTTTATACCTATCTCTATCAGATCTCATCCTTGCAAGTAACCGTGAAGGGATGGACTACCCTTTGATCGCGTTGGGTGCAAGATTTGTTAGTTTGTGTAGGTGCAATCATTGGTGACTTGTGTGTTCCTCCTACTGGATTGATACCTTGGTTCTCAAACTGAGAGAAATACTTATCTCTACTTTGCTGCATCACCCTTTCCTCTTCAAGGGAAAAGCAACGCAAGCTCAAGAAGTAGCAGGAAGAATTTCTAGCGCCGTTGCCGGGGAGGATCTACATCAAGCCTACCAAGTACCCATCATAAACTCTCATCTCTTGCATTACATTATTCGCCATTTGCCTCTTGTTTTCCTCTCCCAACCTTCTAAAATGTTTTCAGAAAAACACAAAAAATATTTGCATTTTTATTCGCCTTTTTTTCGTTCGTCTTTTCATTTGCTTTTTGTTTGCTTGTGTGCTAGATTGCTTGCTTTGTCATGATGTCTCAAGAGAATACCAAGTTGTGTGATTTTTCCAACACTAATAATAATGATTTTATTGGTACTCCAATTGCTCCCGCCACTAGTGCGGAATCTAATGAAATTAATGCCGCTTTGTTGAATCTTGTTATGAAAGAACAATTTTCTGGTAGTCCTAATGAAGATGTTGCATCCCATCTAAATACTTTCGTTGAATTGTGTGATATGCAAAAGAAAAAATATGTGGATAATGATATTGTTAAATTGAAGCTATTTCCGTTCTCACTACGAGACCGTGCTAAAACTTGGTTTTTGTCCCTGCCTAAAAATAGTATTGATTCATGGAATAAGTGTAAGGATGCTTTTATTTCCAAGTATTTTCCTCCCGCTAAGATCATCTCCCTTAGGAATGATATAATTAATTTTAAGCAACTAGATCATGAACATGTTGCACAATCTTGGAAGAGGATGAAATTGATGATAAGAAATTGCCCTACTCATGGTTTAAGTTTATGGACGATCATATAAAAAAATTATGCTGGATTGAAATTTGCATCTAGAAATCTTTTAGATTCCGCTGCTGGTTGTACTTTTATGTAAATCACATTAGGAGAAGCTACTAAACTCCTAGATAATATTATGGCAAATTACTCTCAATGGCATACCGAAAGATCTTTTACTAGTAAAAAAGTGCATGCTATTGACGAAACTAATACTTTGAGTGGAAAGATGGATGAATTTATGAAATTGATTGCTAGCAAGAGTGCTCCTATTGATCCTAATGATATGCCTTTGTCTACTTTGATTGGGAATAATAATGAATCTATGTATGTGAATTTTGTTGGTAGGAACAATTTTGGTAATAACGCATATAGAGGTAATTTCAACCCTAGGTCGTTGCTAGTAATTCCTCTAATAATTATGGTAATTCCTACAACAATTATTATGGAAATTATAATAAGATACCCTCTGATCTTGAGAATAATATTAAAGATTTTATTAACTGCCAAAAGATTTTCAATGCTATGGTAGAAGAAAAATTGCTCAAGATTGATGATTTGGCTAGAAACATTGATAGATTTTCTCATGAGATTGATTCTTTTAAGATTAGATCTATGCCACCCAAGCTTGATATTAATGAGTCTCTGAAAGCTATTCAAATTTCTATTAATGAAAGTAGGGAGAGACCCGCTAGGATGTGTGCTAAGAGAGAATGGCTAGAAAAAGTATGTTCTTTTAGTTTTTGCGATAATCATGATGAAGATCTTAAAGTGATTGGGGTGACTCCTACTAAATATTTGTTTGCTAATATAAAACTTGATAAAGAAGGGACTAGAGATGATTCAACTTTAGCTAGAAGGCGTCCCAATAATTTGGAGGGTGAAGATCTTAATGATTTTTTTTGATAAAAGTGGGATTGGCGAGGTCAAAACTTTAACTAGAGATGAGCCCACTCTTTTGGATTTCAAGGACTTTAATTATGATAATTGTTCTTTGATTGATTGTATTTCCTTGTTGCAATCTTTTCTTAAATCACCTCATGCTTATAATCAAAATAAAGCTTTTACTAAACATATCGTTGATGCTATGATGAAATCTTTTGAAGAAAAACTTGAGTTGGAAGTTTCAATCCCTAGAAAGCTTTATGATGAATGGGAACCTATTATTAAAATTAAGATTAAATATTATGAGTGCAATGCTTTTTGTGATTTGGGTACTAGCGTTTCCACTATTCCTAAAACTTTATGTGATGTGCTAGGTTTCCATAAACTTGATGATTGTTCTTTAAATTTGCACTTAGCGGATTCCACTATTAAGAAACCTATGGGAAGAATTAATGATATTCTTATTGTTGCAAATAGGAATTATGTGCCCGTAGATTTTATTGTGCTTGATATAGATTCAATCCTACATGCACTATTATTCTTGGTAGACCTTTCCTTAAAACGATTGGTAAAATTATTGATATAAAAGAAGGAAACATTATATTTCAATTTCCGTTAAGGAAGGGCATGGAACACTTTCCAAAAACAAAATTAAGTTTCCATATGAATCTATTATTAGGGCCACTTGAGGAATTGAATATCAAAGATGACAATACCTAGATCTATGCAATATGCCTAGCTAGGGGCGTAAAACAATAGCACTTGTTGGGAGGCAACCCAATTTAATTTTTATGTTTTATGTTTTTGCTTCTGTTTTTCAATAAATATGCAATTATACCTCTATTATGATTGTGTTTCAATGTTTTAATTGGTGTTTGAGCCAAGTAAGACCTTTGGGATGATTTGGAAGATCGTTGATTTGATTTTGCTGAAAACAGAAACTTTTGTGTCCAATAGCAGAATTGTAAACATTTGCTGGATCTTGGAAAATCTCTGAATTTTTTACACAAGATTTATATGCAGATTTTCTACGTTGTCCTAATGTTTCAGAATTTTTGGAGTTACAGAACTATGACTAAATTAGGGTCTTTACGGACTGTTCTGTTTTTAACAGATTCTGTTTTCGTTGTGTTGTTCGCTTATTTTGATGGATCTATGGGTAGTATCGGGGGGTATGAGCCATGGAGAAGTTAGAATACAGTATAAGTGATTCAAATATAAAATTGGAATGAGTTTACAACAGTACCTAAAAGTGTAGATTTGTTTTATCATACTAACGGATCTCACGAGTTTTTTGTTGAGTTTTGTGTTGTGAAGTTTTCAAGTTTTGGGTGAAGTTTCGATGGACTACGAAATAAGGAGTGGCAAGAGCCTAAGCTTGGGGATGCCCAAGGCTCCCCAAGATAATATTCAAGGACAACCAAGCATCTAAGCTTGGGGATGCCCCGGATGGTATCCCCTCTTTTGTCTTCAATCCATCGGTAAATTACTTGAGGCTATATTTTTATTCTCCACATGATATGTGTTTTGCTTGGAGCGTCTTGTATTATATGAGTCTTTGCTTTTTAGTTTGCCACAATCATCCTTGATGTACACAGATTTTGAGAGGGACACACATTAATCTTGAATTTACTAGAATACTGTATGTGCTTCACTTATATCTTTTGAGCTAGGTAGTTGCTCTAGTGCTTCACTTGTATCTTTTTAGAGCACGACAATGGTTTTATTTTTAAGAAATTGATGAACTCTCATGCTTCACTTATATTATTTTAGAGCACGACAATAATTGCATATCCTGATACACCGCTGATACATCTCCAACGTATCTATAATTATGAAGTATTCATGCTGTTATACTATCATTCTTGGATGTTTTACAATCATTTTATAGCAACTTTATATCATTTTTTGGGACTAACCTATTGACATAGTGCCCAGTGCCAGTTGCTGTTTTTTGCTTGTTTTTTACATCGTAGAAAATCAATATCAAACAGAGTCCAAAAGCAGTGAAAAATTTTGGAGAATTTTTTTGGACCAGAAGACCCAGGATGGGCTAAAAAAGTACAAGAGGGGAGGCCCGAGGTGGGCACAACCCACCTGAGCGTGCCTAGGAGCCCAGGCGTGCCCAGGGGGTTGTGCCCCCCACGGTGACCTCCCGCACCGCCTCTTCGCCCTTTAAATTGCCAAATATTCCAAAAACCCTCGGGGTAACCCTAGATCAGAAGTTCCGCTGCCGCAGGCCTCTGTAGCCAGGAAAAACCAATCTAGACCCCGTTCCGGCACCCTGCCGGAGGGGGAGATTATCACCGGAGGCCACCTTCATCATCCCTATGTTCTCCATGATGAGGAGGGAGTAGTCCACCCTCGGGGCTGAGGGTTTGTACCAGTAGCTATGTGTTTAATCTCTCTCTCTCTCTCGTGTTCTTGATGGCACGATCTTGATGTATCATGGGCTTTGTTAATATAGTTGGATCATATGGTGTTTCTCCCTCTCTATCTTGTTATGATGAATTGATTTTTCACTCTGAGATTTCATTTTATCGGATTGAATACTTTTATAGATTTGAGAGCACTTGATGTATGTCTTGCTATGAATACCCATGGTGACAATGGGGTATCATATTGATTCACTTGATACGTGTTTTGGCACTCAACTCGCGGATTCCCGAGGTGACATTGGGGTAATCTATGCATAGGGGTTGATGCACGTTCTCGTCTTTGTTTCTCTGGTAGAAATCTTGGGGCACTCTTTGAGGTTCTTTGTGTTGGATTGAGTATTATGAATCTGAAATTGTTTGATGCATATCGCATAATCAACTCACGGATACTCGCGGTGACATTGGAGTATCTAGGTGACATTAGAGTTGGCTGATGTGTATCATATCGTGTTATTTTAGTACGAACTCTTGGTTAGATCGATCGGGAAGAATAGCTTGGTGTTATTTTAGTACGAACTCTAGGATAGATTGATCGGAAAGAATAGCTTTAAGGTGGTTTCGTACCCTGCAAGCAATTTCTTCTTATGTTCTCCGCTAGATAGGAACTTTGGAGTGATTCTTCATCGCACGTTGAGAGATGGTTATATGATCCAATTATATTAGCATTGTTGAGAGATTGCACTAGCGAAAGTACGGTCCCTAGGCCCTATTTTCAAGCATTGCAATACCGTTTGTGCTCCGTTTTATCAATTGCTACCTTGCTGTTCTTTATTGTTCCTATTACAAAAATCAATATCTACTATCATTACTACGCTTGTATCACCATCTCTTCGCCAAACTAGTGCACCTATACAATTTATCATTGTATTTGCTGTGTTGGGGACACAAGAGACTTTTTATTATTTGGTTGCAGGGTCGTTTGAGAGAGACCATCTTCATCCTACACCTCCCATGGATTGATAAACCTTAGGTCATCCACTTGAGGGAAATTTGCTACTGTCCTAGAAAACTCTGCGCTTGGAGGCCCAACACGAGTCTACAAGAATAAAGTTGCGTAGTAGACATCAAGCTCTTTTCTGGCGCCGTTGCCAGGGAGGTGAGTGCTTGAAGGTATATCTTTAGATCTCGCAATTGAATCTTTTAGTTTCTTGTTTTATCACTAGTTTGGTTTATAAAAGAAAACTGCAAAAAAATGGAATTGAGGTGGCCTCATATTATTCATCTTTATAATGTCTTTCGTGAAAATGATGGAAAGGAAAATTGTGCTCAATTGATAGAAGAAGAATTCAATAAAATGTTTGGCATAAATGATGAGCATGATTTCAATGTTGTTAGTTTGAATTCTTTGAATATCCATGATGCTAATGATATGCAAAGCCATAAGCTTGGGGATGCTATGTTTGATGAAGATGATATTTTTAGTCTCCCAAGTTTTGATGAGAATATTTACTATGATGAAAGCATGCCTCCTATTTATGATCATTATGGTGATGACATGTATGCTATAAAGATTAATTATATCCATGAAACTTGTCATCATGATTTTAATTTTCAATCACATGATAGTTATTTTGTTGAGTTTGCTCCCACCACTATTCATGAGAATAAATTTGCATACGTGGAGAGTAATAAAAATTCTATGCTTATGGATCATCAAAAGAATGCTTTATGTGATAGTTATATTGTTGAATTCATTCATGATGCTACTGAAAATTATTATGAGAGGGGAACATATGCTTTTACATATTGCAATAATATCAAGTTTCCTCTCTATGTACTGAAAATCTTGAAGTTTTACTTGTTTTGCCTTCCTATGCTAGTCGATTCTTGTTCCCATTAGTTGTTTGCTTACAAAATCCCTATGCATAGGAAGTGGGTTAGACTTAAATGTGTTAGTCATATGCCTCATGATGTTCTCTTTGTGTTTCAATTCTTATCTTTTATGTGAGCATCATTGAAATCATCATGCCTAGCTATAAAGGCATTAAAGAAAATCGCTTGTTGGGAGACAACCCAACATTTACCCCTACTGTTTTTATGTGTTCACATGATTAAGATACTGTAGTAATCATGTTTTATATCTTATGTTTCAATAAAGTGCCAAGTAAAGCCTTTGGGATAGTGTGAATGATAGTTGACTTGATTCTGTGCAAAAACAGAAACTTTTTCTTCCAGTAACAGAATTGTTTATATTCACTGGAACGTGCAAAAATTCTGATTTTTTTACAGTTGATGGGTATACAATTTTTATACGTTTTCATAATTTTTAAGAATTTTTAGAGTTAGATAATTATGATCTTAATTCAAATCTTTATGTACTGTTCTGTTTTTCACAGATTCTGTTTGAAATGCATAGTTTGCTTGTTTTATGGTTTCTATGGCTTATATTGCTTAATATAAATTATGAAAATTGTAGGGTACATTAGGAATTATGTGTAAACAATTATGAATCTTATCTTTATAGTACCAAAGTGAATGATTTGTCTTTATCATACTAACCCATCTCACGAAGTTCCGTTAAGTTTTGTGTGATTGTAGTTTTCAAGTTTTCGGTGAGATATCGATATGAGGAGAATAAGGAGTGACAAGAACCTAATATTGGGGATTCCCAAGACACCCCAAGGTAATATTCAAGGAATATTCAAGCAACTAAGCTTGGGGATGTCCCGGAAGGCATCCCCTCTTTCGTCTCCAACATTATCGGTAACCTTACTTGGAGCTACATTTTTATTCATCACATCATATGTGTTTTGCTTGGAGCATCATTTTATTTTATTTGTATTTTCTTGCTTCTATTTATAATAATTTTTTTAATCTTTCATTTCAATAAAAATGTCAAGGATGGCCTTTACCATGCTTATTTTGCAAGTCTACATGTTGCTGTTTCAAAACAGAAAGTTTATCGCTGTTGCAAAAATTCCCGAGAAAAGTCAGAATGCGATAAAATGTTGAAACCTTTTGAACAATAAGCTATGATAAATTTTCTACAATGTGGTAAATTTTCATAATTTTTTGAGTTAAAAAAGTGTTGATATTCTTGCATCCTTTACAGACTGTCCTGTTTTGGCAGATTGCTGTTATGTTTGCATTGTTTGCATATGTTTGCTTGTTTAATGATTCTATTTGAGGATAGGACTATTAAATATGAAGAGGCATTTTGTATGAAATGTTAAATAATAATTTTAGTGATTTTCTACAGTAGAGAATGATAAGGTTATGCATTGATTTGTACTAACGTATCTCACGAGTTCTTGTTGAGTTTTGTGTGAATGAAGTTTTTAAGATTTAGGGAAACCGTGATATAAAAGGAATTAAGGAGACACAAAAGCTCAAGCTTGGGTATGCCCAAGGCATCCCAAGATAATATTTCTATAATTCTCAAGCATCTAAGCTTGGGGATGCCTCGGTAGGCATCCCACCTTTCTTCATCAACAATTATCGGTTAGTATCAGTTGAGCCTAAGTTTTTGCTTCTTCACATGAGTTGTGCTATTCTTTGAATGTCATTGAATTTTTGTTTTGCTTGCTGTTTTAATAAAATACTTATATCTGAAAGTTTTTAAATAAGAGAGAGTCCTCAAATAGCTAACCATTTACTTAACTACTCGCTTAATTTTCACTTTTAACTTTTTGGAGTAGCTTGTCATTTACTCTTGTGCTTCACTTATATCCTATGAGTAAATTGTTGAATGAATTGAATTTCATGAAGTTGAAATTATATGTTCATATCATGCCTAGTGGTAGCTTCACATTGGGTTTAGTAAGTGAAATCTTTTGAAGCTTGACAATCACAATATTGGTCATACAAGCAATTCATGAATGATTAGTATAAGGAAGAGAACTTTCACATACAAATATATTATCTTGGACATCTTCTATGATTGTGAATACCCATTAATTATTTTTAAACTTGAGCAAATTAGTTGAAGTTGGACAAGGAAGACAACGTAATGAGTTATGGTTGTGTATATTTTCATAGAAGTTATATTGTTATGGATCCTCCAACATGTGGTGTTTGCCTAGGATCTTTTGCTAGCCAAAAATTCGTACTAAGTAGAGATACTACTTGTGCATCCAAAAACCCTTAAACCCAGTTTCTTGCCATGAGTGTCCACCATACCTACCTATGGGTTGAATAAGATCCATCAGGTAAGTTGTCATCGGTGCATAAAGCAATAAAAATTGCTCCTAAATATGTTTGATCTTTTATTGTAAGGGAAAATTGAGCGTTGTACGAACTTGTGATGGCAAAGTAATAAAAGCAACGGACTGCATAATAAAGGTTGCTATCATAAGGGGCAATATAACATGATGTTCCTTTGCATTAAGAGCTTGGGCATCCAAATAAAAAGCGCATGGTAACCTCTGCTTCCCTCCGCGAAGGGCCTATCTTTTACTTTTCAGTATTTACTTTTATGCAAAGAGTCAATAGTATGAAATCTCATTTCAACCTCAACTATTCTCTAGTTGGCAAGCATCATGTGGTGGGGAAAGATCTAGGCACATATGACCAGTCAAATATATTTGATCATGATTTATTATTGTTGACAAATATCTCTATGATAAATGAGTTGGGAGGTGAAATATTAAGCCCCTATCTTTCTCTGTGTTCGATGGATGCCATTTGTTCTAAGAATATGCTTTGAGTACTATCAATCATAGAAGACTATATGATGATTGAGTATGTGGAGCTCTTACTTAGATTTTGTTGAATAAGTTGAATTGCAATTGTTTGGTGACTGAGAACATAGGTTGTTGAGTTTCAAGAGAATTCATTGTTTGAACCTTAACATGTGAATTGGTTGCTACTTTAACATGAGAAGTTTTATAAGAAAGAATTGCTGTTATGATGCTAGGAAAAGTGATTGAAATTATCATTGATCAAAGTTATGCACTTTGCTAGCATTCACACTTCATAAATTATTTATTTTATCATTTACCTACTCGAGGACGAGTAGGAATTAAGCTTGGGGATGCTCATACGTCTCCAACGTATCTATAATTTATGAAGTATTCATGCTGTTATACTATAATTCTTGGATGTTTTACAATCATTTTATAGCAACTTTATATCATTTTTTGGGACTAACCTATTGACATAGTGCCCAGTGCCAGTTGCTGTTTTCTGCTTGTTTTTTACATCGCAGAAAATCAATATCAAACGGAGTCCAAATGCAGCAAAACATTTTGGAGATTTTTTTGGACCAAAAGACCCAGGATGGGCTAAAAAAGTACCAGAGGGGAGGCCCGAGGTGGGCACAACCCACCTGGGCGTGCCCAGGAGCCCAGGCGCACCCAGGGAGGTTGTGCCCCCCTCGGTGACCTCCCGCACCGCCTCTTCGCCCTATAAATTGCCAAATATTCCAAAAACCCTCGGGGTAACCCTAGATCAGAAGTTCCATTGTCGCAGGCCTCTGTAGCCACGAAAAACCAATCTAGACCCCGTTCCGGCACCCTGCCGGAGGGGAAGATCATCACCGGAGGCCATCTTCATCATCCCTATGGTCTCCATGATGAGGAGGTAGTAGTCCACCCTCGGGGCTGAGGGTTTGTACCAGTAGCTATGTGTTTAATCTCTCTCTCTCTCGTGTTCTTTGTAACACCCATGTGTAATCATCACTATGATCAACTGCTAATAATGCCAAGTCATTCTCATTTGCAATGCTTAGTCACATTTATTAAAGATTCAAATCAAATCCTTCTCTGAATATCAACTCAAATTCAAAAGTGCATAATAATGTTGCTCAAAACTTGATGGAAAAATGTTCACCTTTTGACAAATAATCCAAAACCATTTGCTGTTAAGGAACACAACATCATCATCAGCTCTAAATGGGTCTATGCATTTTAAGAGAGCCAAAAAAGCATTTAAAATGCCCTATTCATTTTTGGATAAATTCAAATGGTTTCCAAAAATGCCCAAACTTTTTGTGGCAGTGCTGGATATTGCAATGAACTAATGTGAGCAAGTTACACATTTTTGCAAAATCTTTTGGAAGCTCAAAATATTACTAAACCATCTCTGTGAAAAGGAAAAAGCAAAAACAGAAAAATAGAAAGAGGCACTGTGCACTGGGCCTAAGTGCCCAGTGCCCCGAATCCAGCCCACCGGCCCATCTCCCTCTTCTCTCACCTGCGTGTCACCACCGCCTTGGACGCACGCGCGCGCGCCAGTGCGGCGCCGATAGCGCGTCGTCCACCGACGCCCCACCGACCGTGAGGGGATAAGGCCGAGGCCGTTCATCCCCCCTGGCCTCCCCATTCACTCTCCCCCTCTCCCTCGCCTCGCTCGCCTCTCCTGCTCCTCTCCAGTGCGCCGCCTCCGCCGCGTCGCTGCTCCAACATGGCGACCGTGCCTTTCTCACCGTCACACCATGTCTGGGAGCACCATCACGATCGACCACGTCATCTACGGCCAGACATTCAAGCGGAGCCGCATCAATGCTTCGGGATCGAGCTGCCCCTTTCCCTACGGCCACCGGCGAATCTCCGGCGACCGCGTCCAACTCTGCTGCTCCTAAACTTCCAAAGGCTTTACGTAGCCTCCCGGTGAGCTTCTGCCCCCTCCCCCTCCCTCTGTTGCTCTTCTCCGATCCCGAGCAAAACCGCCGCAGTACCGCTACTCCGGTTGCCGACGACGACGGCGAACAGCCAGCGCAGAGCCACCCGCGCCCTTTCTCCATGTTCGTCGCATTTCGGACGTCCGCAGGAGATCGCTTAGACGCGTAGCCGCTCATAAATCGGCTTAAAACCCCGCGCCCGAGCTCGACCGAAACGCCTCGCCACTGGCCTCAACGCCGGCGATGTTCCGGCCACCCCCGCGTCCAACCGGTGGCACCGATCGACGCGCGGGCTTGCTGGCTCTCGAACGCGACCGGCCGCTGTCCAAATGGACCCCCATAGGCGAAACCCGAGCCTCTCCGGCGAAGTTGCCACCGCGGAGGGCTCGCCGGAGAGATTCCGGCGCCGGCGTCCTACGTGGACTGACCGGTGGGCCACCCTGAGCCACTGGCAACTGGGTCCCACGGACCCAGTTGACCAGTTGACCAGGTCAACGAGCTGACGTGGCGCCCACTGCCACTGACGTGTGGGTCCCTCGTGTCAGCACTTTAGTTAGCGGCTAATTGCACTTAATTAAGTTAAACCACTAATTAGCTAAGACACTCACAGATGGGCCCCACCTAGTTAATTAACTCTGTTAGTTTAAATTAACTCACTGTTATACCCACAGAGGCTGACAGGTGGGCCCCATCTGTCAGTTTGACCACTCGGCAGCTCAGTTGACTGGCTGACGCAGTGCTGATGTCATGCTGATGCAGTATATTTCTTTCTGTTATTTTAGGTAATTCCAGAATTTCAGAAAATAGTTTAAAACCTTGAAAATTCGTAGAAAATAAACCGTAGCTCTGATCGAAAAACTTAATACATGAAATTTGCTCAGAACGACGAGACGAATCTAATTGTGTCGTCTGTTTCTATGTCGAAACCCTCTACGTAGGTGAACCCGTAACTTTCCGCCCGTTTCCGGTAGATGAATAGTACATACATACCGGTTAATAAATCTCACTTTTATCCTAAAATAACTAAAATGACTTAGACATATCTTTAGGCAACCCTGCACTGCACCGTAGGCATGGCATGCTCTGTGTTGCTTTATTTGCTGTGTATTTATTTGTTTCCTTCCTTTCTTCTCTATCGTTAGACCCCGGTACCGACGCAGTTCCCGAGACCGACGCAGCTCAGGAGCCCGACGACACCGCTGACGACCTTGCCTTTGCCGCAGAGCAACCAGGCAGGCACCCCCCCTTTTGAGCATTCTGATATCGCCTATTCTCTTCTCTCTTATGCTTGCATTAGAAGTTGTTGTTGTTACTATTATACTATTTCTGCTGCATAGCCTGTTTATTGTAACCTACTATTGTTACCTACCTGCTTATCCTAAACTGTTTAGTATAGGCTGGGTAGAGACCCATCAGAGACCCCAATTTGTCCTGACTGCCCCGTTGGATTAACAGAAGACCCGATCAACGGGATCGAAGACCAGGCCCCGGCACTGCACATCACTTCCCCCTTAGTTGCTCGACACTACTGGGTTACTATCGAGTGCCGAGGGTGATACCTCGACAGCACTTCTGATGTTAACCTTGTAGGTTAGTTCATCAATTGTGGTCATCGAGGGTGATTCCTCCTTCTCCATTCCCGGTAACGACACTGTCGTGCAACTCCTCAAGAGTGGACCTCGAGGGTGATTCCTCCTTCGTTCACCTTGACGATAGCATCAGGTGGAATTCCATCGAGGGTGATTCCTCAGGGTTCCCCTTGGTGTTAGACACACGGATACTATGGTTACTATGACTTTACACTGAACCATGTTACTAAAGACGGGTCGGCCCTGAGGGGTACCCGCGGGAGCATGTGATGCGAGTGACATGGAGGCGGGTTGACCTGGAGGGTGCTCGCGAGATAACTACGAGGCGTGGCCGGGCATTCTTAGCCCTTGCCGCAAGTCCTCGAGACGGGGCAACGGGGTCACATCTTTCGTGAGTCTCTGCTCGTTACTGCACTACCAACACACTAACGGTTTGGATATTTGATCCGAGGGGCCTCTGGCCTGATAGCACTAACCATCACGTGGGCATAGTATGGGCGTTCTGCATGGTATGCATTAGACTGGTTACGCAACCGTGCTTGTATTAAGGGGTTGCCAGTTCTGCTCTCGACGGCCCCGTAACGTGCAGGAGTTCCCGGGGCGATAGCCCAAGACCCCTGGGGGCATAGGTTTAGTCCGGCGTGCTGACCTCTCTGTTAAGTCTAGGTCGGGTTGCGGCGTATCGTTTGGCCGAGGTCGGGCATGACCCAGAAAAGTGTGTCCGGCCGGAGTTAAGCGAGCGTGGTGGGTAAGTTGGTGCACCCCTGCAGGGAAGATACAATCTATCAATAGCCTGTCCTACGGTAACGGACACTCGGAGTTGTATCCTGATCGGTAGAACTAGAACTGTACACTTGAGATGATAACTGGATAGTATGGCCCTGGGATTGCTTTCTCGCCGGGAGTCGAGAAAGGATCTCTGGGCGAGGTTGATAACACTATTACTACTTTACATTATGCTAATCTGCACTCTTCTAAAGCTGCAAGACCGCTGAAGATGCTGAAGATGCTAGTCTTTGATAGGACTAGGCTTTCCCCTCTATTCTGGCATTTCTGCAGCCCAGTCCACATATATAGCCTTCCTTTGATAATGTTGCATATGTAGTGTAGATCCTTGCTTGCTGAGTATTTCGGATGAGTACACACGTTTGCTTTGCTTTCTTTTTCTCCCCAACCCCTTTTGGTGCAACCAAATGACGGAGCCCCTGAGACCGCTGCTCCCGCCGATGGCTACTACTACTACCCTCCCGGCGAGTACTACTTCGAGGAGCCATCCAACGACCAGGAGTAGGTTCGGAGGGTCCCAGGCAGGAGGCCTGCACCTTTTGATCGTAGTGTTTTATTTTGCCCCACCTTCATAAAGGCTTATCTCTATTTTATCTTTTATATCTGTACTCAGATATCTGATGCTTCCGCTGACGCTTGTATGTGAGCTTATGTATTCGAGCCCTCGAGACCCCTGGCTTGTAATATAAAGCTTGTATGACTTTATTTATGTTTTAGAGTTGTGTTGTGATATCTTCAAGTGAGTCCTTAGGCTTGATCGTGTGCATTTGCGTGTATGATTAGTGCATGATTAAGCCGGGGTCATCACAGGTTGGTATCAGAGCCGACTGCCTCTAGGAATCCCCATTTCCAACTCCTTGGCCGAAGTTGAGTCTAGTCGTCCAAAAACCGTTTTACTAACATGGCTGTGTGGCTTACGGGCCCACATCGCCAATTGGGTGGTATTAGGATCTTTTATTCCTCGTCCATACTCTGGGACTCTGATCTCTCTTCTATTCGGGTTAAAATTTTACGAACTCCAACTTTAGGTTCTCGTGCTCACATCCACCCGGAGTTCTGAAATTTTCCCCCCTTTCTTCAAGATTATGGACCAGGATCTGCTTACATGATCCCTTTTATCGAGGGCACCCTGTGTTGTCACTTGCAGAATCCGCGCTCCATCAGTTTTCTCCGATGTTGATGTAGCCTTTGCTATGTCTCATTGTGTACTTCCTTACCGCCTGCCTGCGTGCCGTCTAGCATGTCCAGATTCTGAAATTGCGCCGTTATGCTGTCCGCATGTAACCGACACTGTGTATGGATCTGTATGTCTTAATTGACTACTGTTAAGTATCCATTACATTACTTAATCATTGTCGTGTTACATCATGCCTGTCACTAAACTTCCGCAATAGCTTTTGCTAAACTACCCCTGTTGAATTTAGCAGGATGGGTGACAATAATCCACCACCGCCAGATTATATGGCAGCTATGATGCAACGATTCGAACTCAACCGCCAGTTCATGACTGGGATTATGGATCAGTTCCCTCGTCCCAATGCCAACCAGCAGCCAGCTTCAATTACGCTGCCAGAGTTTGTGCGTCTCAACCCATCGATATTCCGCAACATAGTTAATCCGCTGGATGCCGATGATTTGCTGCATGACATCTTCTATGAGTTGGAGTTAGCTGATGTTCCTCCTATCAGCTATGTCACTTTCGGGACATACTTCCTGAAGGGACCCGCAACACAATGGTAGGCAACTCACAGACAGACCCTACCTCCTGGAACTGTTGTCACTTGGGTGGAATTCAAGGCTGCTTTTCGTGCCCGGTATATTCCTCAAGGGGTTATAGATCGGAAGAAGGCCGAGTTCCATAGCCTCGTCCAAGGCAACAAGACTGTAGAAGTCTATCAGCGAGAGTTCCTTGATTTGTCTCGCTATGCTGAAGAAGACATTCCCACTGATGCTCGTAGGCAGGAGAAGTTCCGTGATGGGCTACACCATGGCATTCAGCTAGCCCTGCTCGTCCAAGACTTTCCCGACTTCACCACCTTGGTGAATAAAGCTATTATGGTCGAGACTAGTCTGAAGAAGCACAAGGAAGCGACCAGACACACCCGTGAAGCGGGCTCGTCTTCTCAGAATCGCCGCATGTGGATTCCATAGAGCATGTACCGTCCAACAGCTCCAGTGTACAGACCTGCTTATGCTGCACCTCGTCTGCCTCCTCCACCACTGAGGCAGCCTCTTCAAGCTACACCACCTCAAGCTCCTGCACCACGTCTAGACAATGGACTCTGCTTCAAGTGTGGCCAGCCAGGTCACCGTGCCACAGACTGTTCTCAGGGTCAGAATCAACTAGCTCTTCCTCCTGCTGGCTGTGGTATTGGCCGTGGAATTTCTCAGCCTCGCAACAACAATGTCAGGCCTTCTCATGGTCGTGGACAGTACTACCACGTCAACATGACTGAAGCTCAGGATCAACCAGAAACTGTGATGGGTACACTCCTTGTTAACTTAGTACATGCATCTGTTTTATTCGATTCAGGAGCATCACATTCATTCATGTCAGAACATTTTGCACGCATGCATAACATTAAGTGTGAGCACATGAACACTTCATTAGTGGTACATACTCCCGCGGGTGGCTGCCGAACCTCCGTGGTTAGTTATAATATTCCCATTGAAATCGAAGGGATGACATTTCTTGTCTCTCCCATTATCCTGAAATCTTCCAAAATTGATCTTATTCTGGGAATGGATTGGTTGAAGGCTCACTATGCCTCAATCAATTGTGCCACCAAAGCTGTTCATCGTCTACACCCATCAGATGAACTAGTACATTATCTTGCTCACCTCACTCAAAATGCCGAGGCTCAGATTTATGCCTTGAATGCGCTAAACGCTTCTTCGCTTGAGGGGATCGAAAACATTCCAGTCGTCTGTGACTTCCAGGATGTATTTCCAGAAGAACTTCCAGGAATACCCCCTGCTAGAGCTATCGAGTTTGTCATCAACTTGAAGCCTGACACTACCCCTATTGCGAAGCGTCCTTATAAAATGCCTCCACACCACCTTCTCGAGCTTAAGGAACAAATCGACAAGTCACGTAAGAAGGGTTTCATCCGCCCTAGTTCCTCTGCCTGGGGAGCACCGTCTCTCTTTGTCAAGAAGAAAGATGGTACCAATAGGCTGGTCCAAGATTACCACCCTATCAACTAGGCAACCATTCACAATAAATATCCGCTTCCTCGGATCAATGATTTATATGATCAACTTGCTGGATCTTCGATGTTCTCCAAACTCGACTTGAGGTTGGGTTATCACCAGATCTGTGTCCGCGAAGAGGATATTCCGAAGACCGCCTTTGTTACTCGTTATGGCTCCTATGAATACACCGTCATGTCATTTGGCCTAACAAATGCTCCAGCTACTTTCTCCCGTCTGCTGAATTATATCTTCATGGATTACCTCGACAAGTTCATCATGGTTTATCTGGATGATATTCTGGTATACTCGAAGAATAAGGAAGAACATGCTGAACATCTTCGTCTTGTTCTGGAGAGACTTCGAGAACACAAGTTGTATGCCAAGTACTCCAAATGTGAATTATGGCTTTCTGAAGTAACCTACCTTGGACATGTGATCTCCAAGGATGGTATCGCCATTAACCCGGAGCGTGTTCAAGCTATTCTTGACTGGACTCCTCCGAAGAATGCCAAGCAAGTCAGAAGTTTTCTCGGCCTTGCAAGTTATTGTCGTTGATTTGTCGAGAACTTTTCCAAGATTGCCAAGCCCCTGACTAATCTGCTCCACAAAGGCGTTAAGTTTGAGTGGACAAAAAAATGTCAGGAAAATTTCCAGACCCTCAAGGACAATCTTACTTCTGCTCCAGTGCTTGCTCCTCCGGATTCTCGCAAAGACTTTGTGATCTTCTGCGATGCCTCTCGTCAAGGATTAGGCTATGTCCTAATGCAAGAATGAAGAGTAATTGCGTATGCATCGCAACAATTGCATCCGCATGAAGAAAACTATTCAGTGCATGATCTCGAACTTGCTGCTGTGATCTATGCTTTGAAGCAGTGGCGACACTACCTCCTTGGTAATCGGTGTGAGATTTATACCGATCATCAGAGTCTGAAGTATTTGTTTACTCAGCCGGAACTTAATCTCCGTCAACAGCGATGTTTGGAAACAATTACAGACTATGACTGTGGTATTTCTTATACCCCTGGCAAGGCTAATGTGATTGTTGATGCCTTAAGCCGCAAGTCCTATTGCAACAACCTCATGGTTAAGCAAGCTCAACCCCATCTTTATGAAGAACTGCGCAAGTTGAACCTCTGTATTGTTTCGCAGGGTTCTCTTAATAACCTTGTGGTACAACCAGATCTTGAGAAAGCTGTTAAGCGTGCGCAAGCTAAAGATGCTGAAGTAGATCTGATGAAGAAAGAGCTTCACCTTGAGAAATACAGGGATTTCTCGGTTGCTGAAGATGGAACCTTGTATTTCAGAGACCGCATTGTGGTACCTCGCTTCGAACTTATGACTGACAAGGTCATGAAGGAGGCACATTATACACCGCTGTCTATCCATCCGGGTAGCACCAAGATGTATCGCGATCTTCGTCAAAGGTACTGGTGGTCCAGAATGAAGCAGGACATTGCTCGATATGTTGCTGAATGTGACGTTTGCCGTCGCGTGAAAGCAGAACATCAGAAGCCTGCTGGAATTCTCCAACCGCTCGACATTCCTTTATGGAAATGGGATAAAGTGCAAATGGATTTCATTACTGGCCTTCCCAAGTCACAGAAGGGTCACGATGCTATTCTTGTCGTCGTCGACCAACTCTCTAAAGTTGCACACTGTGACGCCCCCGGCTCAATCGTGCACTAATCATACACGCAAATGCACACGATCAAACCTAAGGACTCACGGGAAGATATCACAACACAACTCTAAAACATAAATAAAGTCATACAAGCTTTATATTAAAAGCCAGGGGCCTCGAGGGCTCGAATACATAAGCTTGCATACAAGCGTCAGCAGAAGCATCAGATACCTGAGTACAGATATAAAAGAAAACACAGAAAAGCCCTTAGAAGGCGGGGCAAAAGAAAACACTACGATCGAAAGGCGTAGGCCTCCTACCTGGGACCCTCCGATCCTACTCCTGGTCGATGGCAAGCTCGAAGTAATATCCACCCTCGGGGTAGTAGTAGCGATCGTCGGTGGGGGCAGCTGTATCCGGGGCTCCGTCATCTGGTCGCATCAAAAGGATATGGGGGAAAAAGAAAGCAAAGCAACCGTGAGTACTCATCCGAAGTACTCAGCAAGCAAGGATCTACACTACATATGCAACATTTTCAAAGGGAGGCTGTATATGTGGACTGGGCTGCAGAAATGCCAGAATAGAGAGAAAGGCCTAGTCCTATCGGAGACTAGCATCTTCAGAGGTCTTGCAGCATTAGAAGAGTGTAGATTAGTACCGTATAAAGTAGTAGTATCATTAAGTCTCAACCTCACCCAGAGATCCTTTCTCGACTCCCTGCGAGAAAGCAATCCCAGAGCCATACAGTTATCAACCTCGTTCAGAGATCCCTTCTCGACTCCCTGCGAGAAGCAATCCCAGAGCCATAGTATCCAATTCTAATTGTATCAATCGGGATACAACTCCGAGTGTACGTTACCGAGGATCCGGCTATGCATATATTAGTTCTTCCCTGCAGGGGTGCACCAACTTACCCACCACGCTCGCTTAACTCCGGCCGGACACACTTTTCCGGGTCATGCCCGGCCTCGGCCAAACGACACACCGCAACCCTACCTACAGCTCAGCAGAGAGGTCCCCATCGGTCTACATCCTAAGCGCAAGGGGGTCTTGGCCATCGCCCCTCGCCCTCCGGGTCGTTGCGTGCCGGGCGAACTAGGCTCCACCCCTCAGGATGGTGCCGGCCCATTCCGGCCGCAGTGCTGAACTGGACGTCAGATAGAGCTTTCGGCTGATGCTACGATGCAGAACGCCCATACTATGCCCATGTGATGGTTAGTGCTATCAGGCCAGAGGCCTTCTCGGATCAAATATCCAAATCGTTAGTGGACTAGGGGCTTGCGGTAACGAGCAGAGACTCACGAAAGCTGTGACCCCATCGCCCCGTCTCAAGGACTTGCGGCAAGGGCCAAGAATGCTCGGCCACGCCTCGTATTCCTCACTCAGGCACCATACAGGCAACCCGTCTTCACATCACACGCGGGTACCCCTCAGGGTCGACCCGCCTTTCCAAGTAACAATAGTACAGTCCAAGTATCCATGTGTCCATAACATCAGGGGAATCCGAGGTGTCACCCTCGTTGGATTCCTACACGATGTATCCGTCAAGGTGAACTCGGAGGAATCACCCTTGCTGGGTTCACACTTGAGGTGTTGTACGACAGCGTCGTTATCGGAAGTGGTGAAGGAGGAATCACCCTCGATGACCACGACCGATTAGCTACTCTACAGAGTTAACATCATAAGTGCTACACGAGGTATCACCCTCGGCACTCGATAGTAACGCTGCAGTTTCGTTACAACTAAGGGAGGGTGATGTGCGGTGCCGGGGCCTGGTCTTCAATCCCGTTGATCAGGTCTTCGGATAATCCAGCGGGGCAATCGGGATAAGTGGGGTCACTGATAGGTCTCTACCCAGCCTATAATAAGCAGTTTAGGATATGCAGGTAATTATCAACAGCAGGTTACAGTAAACAGGCTATGCATCAGAATAGGTAAAGCAGTAGCAGCGGCAATTCTAATGCAAGCATGAGAGAGAAAGAATAGGCAATATCGGTATGCTCAAAGGGGGGTGCTTGCCTGGTTGCTCGGCGGCAAGGGCAAGGTCGTCAATGGTATCGTCGGGCTCCTGAGTTGCGTCGGTCTCGGGGACGACATCGGTGTCAGGGTCTACCGAGAGAGAAGAGGGGGAAGAAACAGTAAATACAAAGCAAACAAGAGCATGTCATGACACTACGCAGAGCTAGGGGGTGTTCTGACGTGGTGCTACACGATTTAGGTGAAGAGGGAAAACATCCGGGAATGTTTTCCCGGTTCCGGACAGTTGTCAGACAGATGACCGGAGGGGAAGGGTTCCATGTTCGGGTAGCTAGGGACGCGTGACGGACGGACGGACTGCGTATTCGGATCCGTCTCGAAATTCTGAGCATTTTTCATATATAAATTATTTTCATCGGAGTTACGATTTAAAAGATATGATTTTCTAAAGTTTTTATTAATTTCTGGAATTTAAATATTTATTTAAATTCGAATTATCCAGAATAGTACAGGGCGACGTCAGCATGATGCATTGATGACGTCAGCAGTCAACAGGGGGCCGGCCAGGTCAAACCTGACTAGTGGGGCCCACATGTCATAGACACAGGGCTAATCCAGGGTTTAAAATTAACTAAAACTAATTAACAGGGGTGTGGCCCCACCTGTCAGTGAGTAATTAGTGATTAATTAACTAATTAATTAATTAACATATTAATTAACAATTTATTTATTTTTAAAATTGATTTAATCGCGCGGGACCCACATGTCAGTGGCCCACGCTGCCACGTCGACGGTTGACCCAGTCAACTGGGCCCGCGGGGCCCAGTGTTCAGCGGGTGAGCGGTGGGGCCCGGGGCTGCCACGTGGGCGCCCGGTCAGCGCCGGCCGCCGGAGCTACTCCGGCGAGCCCCGAGCGGTGGTGGAACTCCGGCGAGCTCGGAATTCTCCTGTGGTGCACCAAAATGGCCGCGGTTTCCTGCTTCTAAACGGCCTTTCCACGCCGCGTCGAACAGCAGTGGCCACGGGAGCTGGGATAGCCGGAGTCGTCGCCGGTGAGCACCGCGTCGGACGGCGAGTCTCGGGCGCCATCGGATTCGGGGCTACGACGAGCTATATGGGCTGCGCTAAGTTCCTACGGTGTCTACGCGATGCGGGGAGTCCAACTGACGCTAGCCCGTGACCATATGGTCATCGGAGCATCGCCGGCGACGAGCCTTGCGAAGGCGAGCTTGGCTCGAGGGGGGAGCGACGGTGCAGCGTGTCCTAGCGCTAAGCGAGGGGTGAGATGGAGGAGCTGGGGCTCACAGCGCGGCACACGAAGGC
Organism: Thinopyrum elongatum; assembly: GCA_011799875.1. Taxonomy (NCBI): domain Eukaryota; kingdom Viridiplantae; phylum Streptophyta; class Magnoliopsida; order Poales; family Poaceae; genus Thinopyrum; species Thinopyrum elongatum. Next base: position 527,658,490 of record CM022298.1, read on the forward strand.
CCTCGGTGGTCGGTAGCGCAGAGACAAGGCAAATTCGACGGTGATCGCCGGAGATGCCGTATACTGGGACGGCTCGATCCGCGAGTTTCGGTGCACCTCAGCTCTTGTCGTCCGTCGATGAGGAAGAGGTGGTCGGCGGCGCAACACCCAGACACATCCGTCGGGCTCGGGAATGCCGGTGGCCGCGGTGGTGACGACGGCGCGTCGGCGGTGGCGCTCGGGTGAGATGGGGAGGCGAGGGAGAGCGAGAGGGAGTGAGCGAGGGAGAGCCAGGGGGCCAGAGGGGATGCACTTAACCCTCCCCGGTGAGGCGAGGCCGCTGTCGACCGCTTGGAGAGGGGCCAGGGGGGCCGGGCGCGCGCGCGCGCTAGCTGTTCGACAGCGCGCCTGCGACGTCAGGGGGTAGGGGGAGGGGGGGCTAGTTGGGCTGGGCCGCCACTGTGCACTTGCGGTCCGGGCACAGTGGGCTTCTTCTCCCTTTTCTATTTTCCTTTTTCTTTTCTGTTTTGTTTGCTTTTTGTCTTTTGTTTTTATTTCGAATGACTTTTGATAAAATATGAGAGTTGCCCAAATATTCACAGTGCAATATTAGACATTGTTAGAAAATGGTTTGGAGTACAAATGATTTTATTTGGATTTTAAATAAGAGAATAAGGGTTAAATAACTCTGTTTTGTGGTTGTTAGAGTCACATAATTTATTTAGTATATGTTGAATATAATTTTAGAATTGTCTCTGGATTATTTACAATATTATGAACAATTTAGTTTTCAAATTTGAACAATTTTTATTTTCACTTTCAGTTTGAATTTGAATTTGAAAAGAGATATGATACTAATGATGATTAAGCACTGTTGATCGTGATGACAAGGCATAATCAATAGGGTGATTACTGTAACTTAATACATGGGGTGTTACACACACTTTCTGCCTGTCAAGGAGACTATCACTGCTAGCCAGTTAGCAGAGCTTTATATCTCCAGAATTGTTTCACTCCACGGTATTCCGAAGGAGATCAGTTTGGACCGTGGCGGTCTTTTCACCTCCAAGTTCTGGGAAAGTTTCCAACAAGCTATGGGAACTCATATTACCTGGAGTTCAGCATATCACCCCCAGTCCCAAGGCCAAGTCGAACGAGTAAATCTAGTGCTTGAAGATATGCTTCGGGCTTGTGTTATTTCTTTCGGCAAGAAGTGGGAAGAATCTCTCCCAGGTGCTTTATGGACGTAAGTGTCGAACCCCTCTGAATTGGTCAGAAACTGGGGAACGACCACTCGTGGGATCGGATATTATTCAACACGCCGAAGAACAAGTCCGCATTGTCCGAGAAAATCTCAAGGCAGCTCAGGACCACCAGAAGAGCAACTATGATCGCAAACGATGGGGTTTGACCTATCAGTCTAGTGATCAAGCTTATCTGCGTGTCAATCCTATGAAGGGCACCCGTCGTTTCGGAATCAAGGGCAAGCTTGCTCCTCGCTAGATTGGTCCTTTTCGCGTTGTTGCTAGACGTGGACAGGTGGCATATAAACTGGAGTTCCCGCCTCAATTCTCTCATATCCATGACGTCTTCCATGTGTCGCAACTTCGTAAATGCTTCAAGGAATCTCCACACCGCGTAGTGGATCACGAGATGCTTGAATTGCAAGATGATCTTTCTTATAAAGAGCATCCAATCCGCATTCTCGATGAGGCTGAACGTCGAACTCGTCAGAAGATGACCAAGTTCCTTAAAGTGCAGTGGTCGAATCATACTGAAGATGAAGCCACTTGGGAACGCGAGGATCATCTTCGGGAAGAATATCCCGACCTCTTTCCTTCTACCTCCTGAATTCTCGGGACGAGAATTTCTTTTAGAGGAGGAGAATTTTTAACACCCCTGTCTAATCATCACTGTGATCAACTGCTAATAATGCCAAGTCATTCTCATTTGCAGTGCTTAGTCACATTTATTAAAGATTCAAATCAAATCCTTCCCTGAAAATCAACTCAAATTCAAAAGTGCAAAATAAAGTTGCTCAAAACTTGATGGAAATATGTTCACCATTTGACAAATAATCCAAAACCATTTGCTGTTAAGGAACACAACATCACCATCAGCTCTAAATGGGTCTATGCATTTTAAGAGATCCAAAACAGCATTTAAAATGCCCTATTCATTTTTGGATAAATTCAAATGGTTTCCAAAAATGCCCAAACTTTTTGTGGCAGTGCTGGATATTGCAATGAACTAATGTGAGCAAGTTACACATTTTTGCAAAATCTTTTGGAAGCTCAAAATATTACTAAACCGTCTCTGTAAAAAGGAAAAAGGAAAAACAGAAAAATAGAAAGAGTCATCGATCGACGCGCGGGCTTGCTGGCTCTCGAACGCGACCGGCCGCGGTCCAAATGGACCCCCATAGGCGAAACCCGAGCCTCTCTGGCGAAGTTGCCGCCGCGGAGGGCTCGCCGAAGAGATTCCGGCGTCGACGTCCTACGTGGACTGACCGGTGGGCCACCCTGAGCCACTGGCAATTGGGTCCCACGGACCCAGTTGACCAGTTAACCAGGTCAACGAGCTGACGTGGCGCCCACTGCCACTGCCGTGTGGGTCCCCCGTGTCAGCACTTTAGGTAGCGGCTAATTGTACTTAATTAAGTTAAACCACTAATTAGCTAAGACACTAACAGATGGGCCCCACCTAGTTAATTAACTCTGTTAGTTTAAATTAACTCACTGTTATACCCACAGAGGCAGACAAGTGGGCCCCACCTGTCAGTTTGACCACTCAGCAGCTCAATTGACTGGCTGACACAGTGCTGACGTCATGCTGACGTAGTATATTTCTTTCTGTTATTTTAGATAATTCCAGAATTTCAAAAAATAGTTTAAAACTTTGAAAATTCATAGAAAATAAAACGTAGCTCTGATCGAAAAACTTAATACATGAAAGTTGCTCAGAACGACGAGACGAATCTGATCGTGTCGTCTGTTTCTATGTCGGAACCCTCTACATAGGTGAACCCGTAACTTTCCGCCCGTTTCCGGTAGATGAATAGTGCATACATACCGGTTAATAAATCTCACTTTAATCCTAAAATAACTAAAATGACTTAGACAAATCTTTAGGCAACCCTGCACTGCACCGTAGGCATGGCATGCTCTATGTTGCATTATTTGCTGTGTATTTATTTGTTTCCTCCCCCTCTTCTCTCTTGTTAGACCCTGGTACCGACGCAGTTCCCGAGACCGACGCAGCTCAAGAGCCCGACGACACCGTTGACGACCTTGCCTTTGCCGCAGAGCAACCAGGTAAGCACCCCCCTTTTGAGCATTTCGATATCGCCTATTCTCTTCTTTCTTATGCTTGCATTAGAAGTTGTTGCTATTACTGCTATCCTATTTCTGCTGCATAGCCTGTTTATTGTAACCTGCTATTGTTACCTACCTGCTTATCCTAAACTATTTAGTATAGGCTGGGTAGAGACCCATCAGAGACCCCACTTTGTCCCGACTGCCTCGCTGGATTATCAGAAGACCCGATCAACAGGATCGAAGACCAGGCCCCGGCACCGCACATCATTTCCCCCTTAGTTGCTCGACACTACTGGGTTACTATCGAGTGCTGAGGGTGATACCTCGACAGCACTTCTGATGTTAACCTTGTAGGTTAGTTCATCGGTTGTCGTCATCGAGGGTGATTCCTCCTTCTCCATTCCCGGTAACGACACTATCGTGCAACTCCTCAAGAGTGGACCTCGAGGGTGATTCCTCCTTCGTTCACCTTGACGATAACATCAGGTGGAATTCCATCGAGGGTGATTCCTCAGGGTTCCCCTTGGTGTTAGACACACGGATACTATGGTTACTATGACTTTACACTGAACCATGTTACTAAAGACGGGTCGGCCCTGAGGGGTACCCGCGCGAGCATGTGATGTGGAGACGGGTTGACCTGGAGGGTGCCCGCGAGATAACTACGAGGCGTGGCCGGGCATTCTTAGCCCTTGCCGCAAGTCCTCGAGACGGGGCGACGGGGTCACATCTTTCGTGAGTCTTTGCTCGTTACCGCACTACCAACACACTAACAGTTTGGATATTTGATCCGAGGCCCTCTGGCCTGATAGCACTAACCATCACGTGGGCATAGTATGGGCGTTTTGCGTCATATGCAGTAGCCGAAGCTTAATGGACTTCAGCGACTGAGCGGCACGCGCCGAGTTGGACTGGTTACGCAACCGCGCTTGTATTAAGGGGTTGCCAGGTCTGCCCTCGACGGCCCCGTAACATGCATGAGTTCCCGAGGCGATGGCCCAAGACCCCTGGGGGCATAGGTTTAGTCCGGCGTGCTGACCTCTCTATTAAGTCTAGGTCGGGTTGCGGCATATGATTTGGCCGAGGCCGGGCATGACACAGAAAAGTGTGTCCGGCCGGAGTTAAGCGAGCATGGTGGGTAAGTTGGTGCACCCCTGCAGGGAAGAAACAATCTATCAATAGCCTGTCCTACAGTAACGGACACTCGGAGTTGTATCCCGATCGGTACAACTAGAACTGGACACTTGAGATGATAACTGGATAGTATGACTCTGGGATTGCTTTCTCGCCGGGAGTCGAGAAAGGATCTCTGGGCGAGGTTGATAACTCTATTACTACTTTACATTATGCTAATCTGCACTCTTCTAATGCTGCAAGACCGCTGAAGATGCTAGTCTTCGATAGGACTAGGCTTTCCCCTCTATTCTGGCATTTATGCAGCCCAGTCCACATATACAACCTTCCTTTGATAATGTTGCATATGTAGTGTAGATCCTTGCTTGCTGAGTACTTCGGATGAGTACTCATGTTTGCTTTGCTTTCTTTTTCTCCCCATCCCCTTTTGGTGCAACCAGATGACGGAGCCCCTGAGACCGCTGCTCCCGCCGACGGCTACTACTACTACCCTCCCGGCGAGTACTACTTCGAGGAGCCATCCGACGACCAGGAGTAGGTTCAGAGGGTCCCAGGCAGGAGGCCTGAGCCTTTCGATCGTAGTGTTTTATTTTGCCCCGCCTTCATGAAGGCTTATCTCTGTTTTATCTTTTATATCTGTACTCAGATATCTGATGCTTCCGCTGACGATTGTATGCGAGCTTATGTATTCGAGCCCTCGAGACCCCTGGCTTGTAATATAAAGCTTGTATGACTTTATTTATGTTTTAGAGTTGTGTTATGATATCTTCAAGTGAGTCCTTAGGCTTGATCATGTGCATTTGCGTGTATGGTTAGTGCACGATTAAGCCGGGGTCATCACATTCTTGATGGCATGATCTTGATGTATCGCGGGCTTTGTTAATGTAGTTGGATCATATGGTGTTTCTCCCTCTCTATCTTGTTGTGATGAATTGACTTTTTCCCTTTGAGATTTTGTTTTATCGGATTGAATACTTTTATGGATTTGAGAGCACTTGATGTATGTCTTGCTATGATTACCCGTGGTGACAATGGGGTACATATTGATTCACTTGATATGTGTTTTGGCACTCAACTCGCGGATTCCCGAGGTGACATTGGGGTAATCTATGCATAGGGGTTGATGCACGTTCCCGTCTTTGTTTCTCCGGTAGAAATCTTGGGGCACTCTTTGAGGTTCTTTGTGTTGGATTGAGTATTATGAATCTGAAATTGTTTGATGCATATCGCATAATCAACTCACGGATACTCGCGGTGACATTGGAGTATCTAGGTGACATTAGAGTTGGTTGATGTGTATCATATGGTGTTATTTTAGTACGAACTCTTGGTTAGATCGATCGGAAAGAATAGCTTGGTGTTATTTTAGTACGAACTCTAGGATAGATTGATCGGAAAGAATAGCTTTAAGGTGGTTTCGTACCCTACAAACAATTTCTTCTTATGTTCCCCGCTAGATAGGAACTTTGGAGTGATTCTTCATCGCATGTTGAGGGATGGTTATGTGATCCAATTATATTAGCATTGTTGAGAGATTGCACTAGCGAAAGTATGGACCCTAGGCCCCATTTTCAAGCATTGCAATACCGTTTGTGCTCCGTTTTATCAATTGCTATCTTGCTGTTTTTTATTGTTCCTATTACAAAAATCAATATCTACTATCATTACTACACTTGTATCACCATCTTTTCGCCGAACTAGTGTACCTATACAATTTACCATTGTATTTGGTGTCTTGAGGACACAAGAGACTTTTTATTATTTGGTTGCAGGGTTGTTTGAGAGAGACCATCTTCATCCTATACCTCCCACGGATTGATAAACCTTAGGTCATCCACTTGAGGGAAATTTGCTACTGTCCTACAAAACTCTGCGCTTGGAGGACCAACACGAGTCTACAAGAATAAAGTTGCGTAGTAGACATCAACCGCTGGAAGCATTCATATAGAGTCATATTTTTGTTCTAGTATCGAGTTGTAATTCTTGTGTTGTAAGTAAAAAAAAGTGTGATGATCATCATTATTAGAGCATTGTCCCATGTGAGGAAAGGATGATGGAGACTATGATTCCCCCACAAGTCGGGATGAGACTCCGAACTTAATAAAAAAGAGCCCAAAATTAAAAAAAGAAAGAGAAAATAAAAATAAAAATAAAAATGAGATAAAAAGAGAGAAGGGACAATGCTACTATCCTTTTCCACACTTGTGCTTCAAAGTAGCACCATGTTCCTCATGATAGAGAGTCTCCTATTTTGTCACTTTCATATATTACTAGTGGGAATTTTTCATTATAGAACTTGGCTTGTATATTCCAATGATGGGCTTCCTCAAATTGCCCTAGGTCTTCGTGAGCAAGCAAGTTGGATGCACACCCACTTAGTTTTCTTTCGAGCTTTCATACACTTCTAGCTCTAGTGCATCCGTTGCATGGCAATCCCTAATCCTTGCATTTACATCAATTGATGCGCATCTCCATAGCCCATTCATTAGCCTCGTCAATCTGAGACTTTCTCCTTTTTTGTCTTCTCCACACAACCTCCACCATCATATTATATTCCACCTATAGTGCTATATCCATGGCTCACGCTCATGTATTGCGTGAGAGTTGAAAAAGCTTAAGAGCGTTAAAAATATGAACCAATTGCTTGGCTTGTCATCGGGGTTGTGCATGATAAATACTGTGTTATGAAGATAGAGCATGACAAGATTATATAATTTTGTAGGGATAACTTTCTTTAGCCATAATATTTTGAGAAGACATGATTGCTTTATCAGTATGCTTGAAGTATTATTGTTTTTATGTCAATATTAAACTTTTGTTTTGAATCTTATGGATCTGCATATTCATGCCACATAAAGAAAGATTACATGATAAACATGTTAGGTAGCATTCCACATCAAAAATTCTATTTTTATCATTTACCTACTCGAGGACGAGCAGGAATTAAGCTTGGGGATGCTTGATACGTCTCCAATGTATATATAATTATTTATTGTTCCATGCTATTATATTATCCATCTTGGATATTTTATATACATTATTATGCTATTTTATATCATTTTTTGGGTCTAACTTATTAACCTAGTGCCTAGTGCCACTTGCTGTTTTTCCATGTTTTTATCTTCTACAGAAAATCAATACCAAACGGAGTCGAAATGGAACGAAACTTTTTGACGATTTTTCTTGGACCAGAAGACACCTAGGAAACTTTGGGAGGAGGCCAGAAGAGCCACGAGGCCACGACAAGCTCGGGAGGCATGCCCTAGAGGGGCGCCCCGAAGGCTTGTGGGCCCCCTGTGGCTCCTCCAACCCTAATTTCAGCTCCATAAATACCCAAATATTCCTCGTATACCAGAGGGCACACCAAAAAAACTTTTCCGCCGCCGCAAGTTTCTGTCCTCGTGAGATCCCATCTGGAGACCTATTCCGGTACTCCGCCGGAGGCGGATTCGATCACGGAGGGCCTCTACATCAACCTTGCTGCCCTTCCGATGATGTGTGAGTAGTTTACCACGGACCTATGGGTCCATAGCTAGTAGCTAGATGGCTTCTTCTCTCTCTTTGATCTTCAATACAATGTTCTCCTTGATATTCTTGGAGTTCTATTCTATGTAATCTTCTTTTGTAGTGCGTTTGTTGAGATCCGATGAATTATGGATTTATGATCAGATTATCTATGAATATTATTTGAGTCTTCTCTGAACTCTTTTATGCATGATTAATATAGCTTTGTATTTCTCTCCGATCTATTGATTTGGTTTGGCCAACTAGATTGATTTATCTTGCAATGGGAGAGGTGCTTTGTATTGGGTTCAATCTTGCGGTGTCCTCGCCCAGTGACAGAAGGGGTAGCGAGGCACGTATTTATATTGTTTCCATTAAGGATAAAAAGATGGGGTTTATTTCATATTGATTGGATCTATCCCTCTACATCATGTCATCTTGCTTAAGGCGTTACTCCATTCTTGTTTAACTTAATACACTAGATGCATGCTGGATAACGGTCGATGTGTGGAGTAATAGTAGTAGATGCAGGCAGGAGTCGGTCTACTTGTCACGGACCTGATACCTATATTCATGATCATTGCCTTAGATATCGTCATAACTTAGCACTTTTCTATCAATTGCTCAACAGTAATTTGTTTACCCACTGTATGTGTTCTTTCAAGAGAGAAGCCTCTAGTGAAAACTATGGCCCCTGGGTCTAATTTTATCATATTATTTTCAGATCTATAAAACCAAAAACCCAAAAATACCTTGCTGCAATTTATTTACCTTTACTTTGTTTTGCACCTTTAGTTATCTTTTATACCTATCTCTATCAGATCTCATCCTTGCAAGTAATCGTGAAGGGATTGACAACCCCTTTATCGTGTTGGGTGCAAGTATTTGTTTGTTTGTGTAGGTGCAACCATTGGTTACTTGTGTGCTCCTCCTACTGGATTGATACCTTGGTTCTCCAACTGAGGGAAATACATATCTCTACTTTGCTGCATCACCCTTTCCTCTTCAAGGGAAAAACCAATGCAAGCTCAATAAGTAGCAGTTGGTTGCTTCTCAATCTATTTGCTAGCCTTTCCTTATACTAAGAGGGAATACTGCTTGTACATCCAAAATCCTTAAACCCAAGTTCTGCCAAATGAGTCCACCATACCTACCTATATGTGGTATTTCCATGTCGTTCCAAGTAAATTTGTATGTGCCAACTCTAAATTTCAAAATGAATTTCCTTTTTGTGTGCATGTACCGCTCATGAAGCGGCAGGGGGTGGCCAATATTTTCCATGCTAGATATTTTATTCTCAAGATGAGTGTTTATTCACTTGTCATTGCATGAGAGTGTGGCAAGGTAATATGGATGACCTGTCCTGAAATGAAAAAAAAAATTATGTTGTCAAATAATAAATTCATTGGAAAGTGTTGGTATGGAAGGCACCCGTGGATACGACTAGCCATGGATTGTGAAAGAATGGTGGAAAAAGGAATAAACTTTATTTTATGTTTGGGAACCGCCTATGATTTATCTAGCATGGAAAGTATTGGAAATTCTCGGTCGTTTTCGTTGACAGGAAAAGGATGCCACTCAAAACAATTTTATCTCTCAATTTAAGCTATGAGCTCTGGCACCTCTACAAATCTCTGCTTCCCTCTGCGAAGGACCTATCTATTTAATTTATGCAATTTTTATTTTGAGTCTCCATCTTCTCTTATAAAGCACCAACTAGGGAACACTATTATCATACTTGTGCATTGGATATAGCTAATATTTGAGTGTGTTTCATGAATGGATCAATGATTGAGCATAATGGATGAGGGATAGCTTTCTTTAGTGTTGACATTTTGAAAGACATGGTTTCTTGTTGATATGCTTGAGTATTGATGTCCTCATGTCAATTATAGACTATTGATTTGAATCATCTAAAAGTCCAAATGTCCATGCTACTAAAGAAAAGAATATATAATGAACATGTTAGGCAGCATTCCACATCAAAATTTCTATTTTTATCGTTTACCTACTCGAGGACGAGCAGGAATTAAGCTTGGGGATGCTGATACGTCTCCAACGTATCTATAATTTTTGATTGTTTCATGTTGTTACATTATCAATCTTGGATGTTTTATATTCATTTACTAGCAACTTGATATAATTTTTTGGGACTAACCTATTGACATAGTGCCCAGTGCCAGTTGTTGTTTTTTGCTTGTTTTTTACTTCGCAGAATATCAATACCAAACGGAGTCCAAATGCCATGAAACTTTTTGGAGAATTTTTCTGCCTAGAAGACACCCAGGAGGCCCAAGAAGTGCACCAGAGGGGGTCTGTGGGGCCCACTAGGCACCAGGGCGCGCCCTGGTGGGTAGTGGAGCCCACATGCACTCCCTCCACCGACCTCTGCCTCTATAAATATTCGAAAATCCCAAAAACCCTAGGGGAGTTGATACGTCACATTTTCCATCATGTTTTCCTACTATTATTTAGAGTGTTTTTATGCAATATAATACTTCGTGGAGTAATGATGTCTACTACACAACTTGTTCTTGTAGACTCGTGTTGGGCCTCCAAGCGTAGAGTTTTGTAGGACAGTAGCAAATTTCCCTCAAGTGGATGACCTAAGGTTTATCAATCCGTGGGAGGCGTAGGATGAAGAGGGTCTCTCTCAAACAACCCTGCAACTAAATAACAAAGATTCTCTTGTGTCCCCAACACACCAAATACAATGGTAAATTGCATAGGTGCACTAGTTCGGCGAAGAGATGGTGATACAAGTGTAATAAGGATAGTAGATATAGGTTTTTGTAATAGTAACAATAAAAAACAGCAAGGTAGCAAGTAACAAAAGTGAGCACAACCGGTATCGCAATGCTTGAAAATGAGGCCTAGGGTTCGTACTTTCACTGGTGCAATCTCTCAACAATGCTAATATAATTGGATCATATATATAACCATTCCTCAACGTGCGATGAAGAATCACTCCAAAGTTCTTATCTAGCGGAGAACATAAGACGAAATTGTTTGTAGGGTAAGAAACCACCTCAAAGTTATCCTTTCCGATCGATCTATCCAAGAGTTTGTACTAAAATAACACCAAGTTATCCTTTCCGATCGATCTATCTAAGAGTTCATACTAAAATAACACCAAGTTATCCTTCCCGATCGATCTATCTAAGAGTTCGTACTAAAATAACACCATATGATACACATCAACCAACTCTAATGTCACCTAGATACTCCAATGTCACCATGAGTATCCGTGAGTTGATTATACAATATGCATCAAACAACTTCAGATTCATAATACTCAATCCAACACAAAGAACCTCAAAGAGTGCCCCAAGATTTCTACCGGAGAAACAATGATGAAAACGTGCATCAACCCCTATGCGTAGATTACCCCAATGTCACCTCGGGAACCCACGAGTTGAGTGCCAAAACATATATCAAGTGAATCAATATGGTACCCCATTGTCACCACGGGTATTCATAGCAAGACATACATCAAGTGCTCTCAAATCCATAATAGTATTCAATCCGATAATAACGAAATCTCAAAAGGAAAACTCAATTCATCACAACAAGATAGAGAAGGAGAAACACCATATGATCCAACTATATTAACAAAGCTCGCAATACATCAAGATCGTGCCAAATCAAGAGCATGAGAGAGAGAGATTAAACACATAGCTACTGGTAAAAACCCTCATCCTCGAGGCTGGACTACTCCCTCCTCATCATGGTGGCCGCCGGAATGATGAAGATGGCCTCCGGTGATGATTTCCTCCTCCGGCAGGGTGCCGGAACAGGGTCCAGATTGGTTTTTCGTGGTTACAGAAGCTTGCGGCGGTGAAACTTCTGATCTAGGGTTATGTCTGGGGGTTTCTATATATATATGATTGTCAGCATTGGAATCATGCGAAGATGGGCCACGAGTAACCCACAAGGTACTAGGGCGAGCCAGCCCCACCTGGTGCACCCTCATGCCTTGTGGGGCCCTCGTGGCTTTTCTGGCCCTCCCACGAAGCTTCTAGTGCCTCTTTTCTTCCAAAAAAATCGTCAAAAAGTTTCACTACATTTGGAGAACTTTGATTTCTACACAAAAAACAACACCACGGTAGTTCTGCTGAAAACAACGTCAGTCCAGGTTAGTTCCATTTAAATCATATAAAATTGCACCCAAACCATTTTTTTTTGTAAACATGGCATGAATACTTCATAAATTATAGATACATTGGAGACGTATCAGCATACCCAAGCTTAATTCCTGCTCGTCCTCGAGTAGGTAAATGATAAATGAAGTAATTTATGAAGTGTGAATTCTAGCATAGTGCATAAGTTTGATCAATGATAATTTCAATCACTTTTCCTAGCATCATAACAGCAACTCCTTCTCATAAAACTCATCATGATAAAGTAGCAATTGAAAACGGAATTTTTGATGTGGAGTGCTACCTATCATATTCCTCCTATACTCTTTTCTTTTATAGCATGGACATTTGGACTTGAATGATTCAAAGCAATAGTCTATAATTTGACATGAGGACATCAATACTCAAGCATATCAACAAGCAACCATGTCTTTCAAAATATCAACACTAAAGAAAGCTATCCCTAGCCCATTACGATCAATCATTGATCCATTCATGAAACACACTCGAATATTAACTCTACCCGATGCACAAGTATCACAATAGGTTCCCTAGTTGGCGCTTTATAAGAGAAGATGGAGACTCAATAAAAATAAAATTTTCATAAAGTAAATAGATAGGCCCTTCGCAGAGGGAAGCAAAAATTTGTAGAGGTGCCATAGCTCAAAGCTTAAATTGAGAGATAAAATTGTTTTGAGAGGCATGCTTTTCCTGTCAATGAAACGACCGAGAATTCCCAATACTTTCCATGCTAGATACATCATAGGCGGTTCCCAAACATAAAATAAAGTTTATTTCTTTTTCCACCATTCTTTCACAATCCATGGCTAGCCGTATCCACGGGTGCCTTCCATACCAACACTTTCCAAGGAATTTATTATTGACAACATAAATAAAATTTCTTTTCATTTCAGGACTGGGCATCCCTATTACCTGCCACACTCTCGTGCAATGACAAGTGAATAAACACTCATCTTGATAATAACACATCTAGCATGGAAAATATTGGCCACCCCCTACCGCTTCATGAGCGGTACGGGCACACAAAAAGGAAATTCATTTTGAAAATTAGAGTTCGCACATACAAATTTACTTGGAACGACATGAAAATACCGCATATAGGTAGGTATTGTGGACTCATTTGGCACAACTTTGGGTTTAAGGAGTTGGATGCACAAGCAGTATTCCCGCTTAGTACAAATGGAGGCTAGCAAATAGATTGAGAAGCGACCAACCAAGAAACAAAAAACGATCATAAACAAGCATTAAACATAACTAACACCGAATAATGCACCACAAGTAGGATATAACTTCATTGCATAACTATTGACTTTCGTGCTTGCATTGGATATCACAAACCTTAACACCAATATTCCTACTAAAGCACAATTACTCACCAACATGACTCACATATTATTATCTCCATATCACAAAACTATTGCAAGGAATCAAACTTATCATATCCAATGATCTATATGAAAGTTTTTATTATATCCTTCTTGGATATTCATCATATTAGGACAAATTTCATAGCTTGTGCAAATTTTCATCACTATTATAAACTCTCAAAATAATATAAGTGAAGCATGAGAGTGTTCGACAAACTACTCCAAAAAGATATAAGTGAAGATCATGTGATTAGTTAAGTAAATGTGTAGCCATTTGAGGACTCTCTCTCTCTCATTTAAAAACTTTCAGATCTAAGTATTTTTATTAAAAAAGCAAGCAAAACAAAATAAAAAGACATTCCAAGAATAGCACACATCATGTGAAGAAGTAAAAACTTAGGCTCAGCCGATACTAACCGATAATTGTTCATGAAGAAAGGTGGGATGCCTACCGGGGCATCCCCAAGCTTAGATGCTTGAGACTTCTTGAAATGTTATCTTGGGATACCTTGGGCATCCCCAAGCTTAAGATTTTGTGTCTCCTTAATTCCTTTTATATCACGATTTCCCTTAAATCTTAAAAACTTCATCAACACAAAACTCAACAAAAACACGTGAGATAAGTTAGTATAAATCAATGCATAACCTTATCATTCTCTACTGTAGCAAATCACTAAAATAATTATTTAACATTGCATACTAAATGCCTCTGCATATTTAATACTCCTAGCCTCAAATAGAATCATTAAACAAGCAAACATATGCAAACAATGCAAACATAACAGCAATCTGTCTAAACAGGACAATCTGTAAAGAGTGCAATTATACTCATACTTTCCTACCTCCAGAAATTCCTAAAAATTACCACACTGTAAACAATTTGTTATATATCACTGTGTAAAAATTTCAAGATTTTATCATGTTCTTACTATTCACAAATATTGAAAACATAACAACAAACTTTCTGTTTTTGAACAGTAACATATAGACTTGCAAAATAAGCATGGTAAAGGCTATACTTGACATTTTTATTGAAATAAATAATACAAAACATTATTATAAATAACAAGAAGAAAAACCTAATAAAATAAAATGATGCTCCAAGCAAAACTCATATCATGTGACGAATAAAAATATAGCCCCAAGTAAGGTTACCGATAATGTTGGAGACGAAAGAGGGGATGCCTTCCGGGGCATCCCCAAGCTTAGTTGCTTGGATATTCCTTGAATATTATCGTGGGGTGCCTTTGGCATCCCCAAGCTTAGGGTCTTGTCACTCCTTAATTTCCTCATATCGATATCTCACCCAAAACTTGAAAACTTCAATCACACAAAACTTATCGGAACTTCGTGAGATGGGTTAGCATAGTAAAGCAAATCATTCACTTGGGTACTGTCAAAGACAAGATTCATCATTGTTTCCACATAATGCCTATTGTACTCTATAATTTCCACAATTTATATTAAGCAATATAAGCCATAGAAACCATAAAACAAGCAAACTATGCATTGCAAACAGAATCTGTCAAAAACAGAACAGTCTGTAAAGATCTGAATAATGACTATACTTCTGTAAGTCCAAAAATTCTGAAACATCAGGACAACGTAGACAATTTGCATATCAGCAAAGTATCAAAAATTCAGAATTTTTTGACGCTCCAATGATTTTTAACAATTCTGTTACTCGGCGCAAAAGTTTTTGTTTTTCCATAGAATCAAGTCAACTATCATCCACACTATCCCAAAGGCTTTACTTGGTACTTTATTGAAACAAAAGCTATAAAACATGATTACTACAGTATCCTAATCATTTGAACACACAAAAATAGTAGGGGTAAATGTTGGGTTGTCTCCCAAGAAGCGTTTTTCTTTAATGCCTTTTTAGCTAGGCATGATGATTTCAATGATGCTCACATAAAAGATAAGGATTGAAACATAAAGAAAGCATCATGAAGCATATGACTAGCACATTTGAGCCTAACCCACTTCCTATGCATAGGGATTTTGTGAGCAAACAAGAATCAACTAGCATAGGAAGGCAGAACAAGTGCAACTTCAAAACTTTCAACATAAAGAAAGGAAACTTGATATTATTGCAATATGTAAAAGCATATGTTGCCCTTTTATAATAATTTTCATTAGAATCATGAATGAATTCAACAATATAGCTATCACATAAAGCATTATTTTCATGATCCACAAGCATAGCATTTTTATTACTCTTCACATAAGCAAATTTATTCTCATGAATAGTGGTGGGAGCAAACTCAACAAAATAACTATCATGTGATACTTGATTGGAATAATCCAATTGAAAATAAAAATCATGATGACAAGTTTCTAGGTTATCATTATTCTTTATAGCATACATGTCATCACAATAATCATCATAGATAGCAACCTTTTTATCATAGTCAATTGAAACCTCTTCGAAAATAGTGGATTCAGCACTAAATAAAGTCATGACACTAGTAGAGAACAGGGTACTAGTCCCGGTTCCAGAGGGCCTTTAGTCCCGGTTCTGGCCCTCTGGAACTGGGACAAAACTGACGGGACTAATGCCCAAAACCTTTAGTCCCAGTTTGCTTACGAACCGGGACCAAAGGAGCTCCACGTGACCGTTGTTCGGCGCCCAGGGAGGAGGACCTTTAGTCCTGGTTGGTAACACCAACCGGGACTAAAAGGCAGCCACGCGTCAGCAGCTCCCAGGCGCTGGGGTTTTTGTTTTTTTTAAAGGGGGGCTTTAGGGGTTTTGGAGGGTTAATTTAGGTGTTTCATATTGTGTTAGCTATAGCTACTACATATAGAGAGAAGTGACCTCTCTTTCTCCGTGCTTGGTCGACGGTAGCTACTACATATATAGAGAGAACTCGACGCTAGCTAGTAAGCAAATGAAGGAACCATTAATCATCATCATCATCATTATAATAACAACTCATCATCATAGTCATATATATAGGAACTAGCTCATCAATCTAGCACAAAGGTAGCACATAACTCATCATCATGATAACAAGTCATCATCATAGTCATATAAGAACTAGCTCATCATTCTAGCACAATGTAGCACATAACTACCTAAGACCTCCTACTCCCTCGAAGGTAAAATAGCATAAAATAGGTAAACCCTTGATTCTCCATTATGGAGAATAAAGATGAACCTATCTCCCATCTTTCAGAACTTTTCTCCAATCTTTGATTGTGAGGATGTCATCGCTTCGACGAATCGTGTATGCACTGCGGTGGTACATAGGCCAACTGGGCCATAAGCTAACAATCCTCATGTCACCTTTCATTTCCATAAATCTAGGTATACAATCCGCCGGGAGTTTCTGTTGAAGAACATCATAATAACATACTTAGCAAAATGTAGTTTAGCCTAAAAGAATCTGTGCAAAAAATGCACTGATGACATAATAGGAAAAATCTTACCATGATATCTCGATGGATGTTACCATAGTTCAACACGTGCACTAGTGGCACGTATTGAGAATAACTTGGAGAGATATGATAATTCATCTTAAAAGTCTCAACATCTTTAATCCATGAAACAAAATGATGTATCTCCTCGCAATTTAGCTCAAACCCATAACTGTAGTAGGTTTTGTCTACTACTTTTCGTACATTTCTTGAAGAATGGAAATAAGCTGTCAATGGCAATAAGCTATCAACTATTTTTATAAATACAATATAAATTACTTATTGAATATGTTTGAGAAAGTCACATAGAGGTAGAAGTGGAAGCGTATGAACATCGACCCAAATGGAGATATTTTCTTCAGGATCATCACCCAGATCGAAGGTGACATACATACCCTCCCAAAAACCATATGCCTTGCCAAGTGCTGCCCAATTCGCGCAACCAAAATGGGAGGAGGTCACCGCATTGTATAGCTTGACAGCAAAAGTATAGCCATGATGGGTCCTGAGGTGAACTCTCTTTATCTGCATATTCTCATGATCTTCGAAATCTAGCTTTTCCAAGACATAATGTCTTGCATGGCATGGGATGCACTAGTTGAATTATAGAAAGTGAAAAGTACACATTGAAGAAACATAAGTCATGCTTACTTACGAAAAAAGACTTGTCGTTGTTGCGTACCGTATAAACATCGAAGGTCTCGTCGAGCTTGACACTGAAGCGTCGACCACCTTCCAGGTGAGGCCTGTCGCACAGACCTCGGTCGATGCCGCAGTACTCGCACTCTTGGATCCTATCGTCGTCAGACATTTCCTATGTTCATAATTCAAAGATATAACAGATCTCAGACTTAGTGAAAAGCTGACAAATATAACATGATAGCAACTTGAGAGTAACAACTAAACATGCTACAGCAAGGTAACATAGCAACCAAAAGCATGGCATCAAAGTACACATCACAAACACCAAATCACATGAAGGAATCATATCCATATGAGGTCTAGATTGGTAGCAACCAACAAGCAAAGTTGGCAAGTTTTATAACAGACAGTTTAGGACTTGGTGAAATTATTAAGTCTGAAAACAAAAACAGTGACTAGGCATGTTTGCAAGCTCATAGCACTCACATCAGGGCATATCATGGCATGACAAAATTACTACAGCAAGTACACATAAAAATGATCCAATGTCATGTTGACAAGTTGCTCATATGGTGCATGCATTAATTCACACAAAAATGACAAAGTGACAAACATTAACAGTTTTCTACAATAGACTTTGTTGTTCTTTGATTTGCAAAGGAGCTATATTCTCCCAAATTCTTTTGCACCCACAAAAATTACTCCACCTATTTGACAGTACCCACAACCCATTCCACCAAAAACATTTGGTTCCATAGTTCAAAATTTTCAAATTCCATTCAGTTCAAATTTCGACCAGATTCAAACTCCATGGTCAAAGCCCAATTTAAATTGCTCCAAAAATTCTGAAACTTTGCCAGACTCTCTTTTGTGCATCAACACCTCACCACCAAAATTCTCAAAAATTCCTAAAATTCCTAGAGCCCTCTGGCATTTCATCATACACTTGATGTGCACTGTCAAAAAATTCAGAAATTTCTAAACTTTGCCACAAATTGCCCAAAAGATGATTGCCACAACATTACTTTGCCACATCAAATTTGCCATATTAATATTTCTATAGAAATTTGAGAGAAACTTGTTGAGTGACTACCCTAACCCAAAAATTTGTAACAAAGAAATTGAAGGGGGGAAGAGTGCTCACCGAGGAGCTCATGAAGGCTCGTTGAGTGACTAGTAGCAGCAGACAAGGACGGTTAGTGACGAGGTCCGGCCGGCGACGAGGACGGGCGGCTCATGGGGGCGCGGCGATGCTAGGGGAGGTTTGGCCGGCGACGAGGAGCGAGCGGGCTCGGGGACAGCGTCGGGGCAGGGAACGGGGACGGCGTAGGGGGCGGCGACGAGAAGCGGGCTCGGGGAGGCGACGGGGAGGTCCGACAGCCTGGCGGCGTCGTGCTCTGCTTCTCGTTGTCGGGAGAGACTGGAGAAGTGGTTTGAAATTTTCTAAGTGTTTGCTTATATACACAAAGCATTGGTCCCGGTTCGTGGCACCAACCGGGACCAATGCCCACCTTTCGTCCCGGTTGGTGGCACCAACCGGGACTAAAGGTCTCTGCTTCCCGCCCAAACAACCGGGACGAAAGGGTGGCATAGGTCCCGGTTGGTGCCACCAATCGGGACGAAAGGGCTGTGGCTGGCACGGCGTCGGGCGGGTGGATGTTTAGTCCCACCCCGCTAGCTGAGAGGCGTCGAGAGTGGTTTAGAAGCGCGGCTGCGCCAACTCTCTCGAGCTCCTCTCTAATGCAGGCATACGGGCCTAAACACACTCTCTTTGTCTGTGGGCCTACAGGGCCTGCTGCGGGCCTGCATCCTGGCCCAACAAGAGGATTGGGTTTCTAGTCGTATGCAGGCCATGGTGGCCGTGTAGGCGGCATTTTTTTTAAAAAAATTCCAGTAATTTTGTTTTGTTTTTTGCTTTATTTAATTTTTTAGAGTTTTTGAGTGATTCTTTTTGCTTTAGGTCACAAAAATTATAAACTTTCTGTTAGTGCCATTATTTTTCAAATTTGAATAGTTTAAATTTGAATTCTTTGAAATTTGTGTGAATCACTGGTTTGTGAATAACTTTACTTTAAAAATAGATTTTTGAGTGATTCTTTTTCCTGCTATTTAATATTAGTGTGTTTTATCATTATGTTCAATTTGGTAATTTTAGGTTATTTTAAATGGGTGTTTTAATCAAAGACAGATTTTGTTATTTTAGTTTGCTATTAAAGTTTCTAACAAAAAATACTTTATGAAAATTCTTTTTGCTATTAATGTTTTGAACAAAAAATACTAGAGGTTTATAAAAGCTTTTTAGTTGATTCTTTTTGCTGTTGAAGAATATTATAGTTTTGTTTTAGTTGATCATAAAAAAAATTAATTGATTATTTTTAGTTCATTCTTTTTGCTATTAGAGTTTTGTAAAAGCTTTTTAGTTCATTCTTTTTGCTATTAGTTCATTCTTTGAGCTAAATGACCCTGAAATTGAAAAGCGCTACAAATAAACTCTGAACAGGTTGAAACTTGGCATGGTATCATCATTTCACCCATCTAGCATGTGCTAGAAAGTTGAGAGGGTTACGGCAAAAACTGGATGCACTTCATGTACAAATTGGACAATCTCTTTCGAAGTATCAGGGTTTCGGACGAAAACTCATGTGTTACGAAGGCATTTCATATTTTTTAAACTTATTTGAACTCCAGACTTTTTATGCGTTCAATATGCACCATTCAAAGCCACATCATCAATTTTCTACCCTTTATGACTTCATTTGCTATTTTTCACGCATTTAATCTTTTCTTTGAGCTAAATGACCCTGAAATTGAAAAGCACTACAAATGAACTCTGAACAGGTTGAAACTTGGCATGGTATCATCATTTCACCCACATAGCATGTGCTAGAAAGTTGAGAGGGTTACGGCAAAAACTGGATGCACTTCGTGTACAAACTAGACAATATCTTTCGAAGTATCAGGGTTTCGGACGAAAACTCATGTGTTACGAAGGCATTTCATATTTTTTAAACTTATTTGAACTCCAGACTTTTTGTGCGTTCAATATGCACCATTCAAAACCACATCATCAATTTTCTACCCTTTATGACTTCATTTGCTATTTTTCATGCATTTAATCTTTTCTTTGAGCTAAATGAACCTGAAATTGAAAAGCAGTACAAATGAACTCTGAAAAGGTTGAAAGTTGGCATGGTATCAACATTTCACCCACATAGCATGTGCTAAAAAGTTGAGAGGGTTATGACAAAAAATGGATGCACTTCGTGTACAAAATGGACAATCACTTTCGAAGTATCAGGGTTTCGGACAAAAGCTGATATGTTACAAAGGCATTTCATTTCTTCACATGTAACTGCAGTGATATTCTAGATCAAAGGCATCATCAGAATAGTTGTGGAGAGAAAGTCTTCACTTTTTCTTCATGCGTGTCCCTTGCTTATTGCGCCGTAACCATGGATAATCTTCATCGTTTAACAGGGTGCTTGGGTCAGCCTTGACTTTGAAGGGAGGAATTTCATGAAACTTTTCATAATCTTCAGACATGTCTGTCTTGCCCTCCACTCCCACGATGTCTCTTTTCCCTGAAAGAACTATGTGGCGCTTTGGCTCATTGTATGATGTATTTGCTTCCTTATCTTTTATTTTTCTCGGTTTTGTAGACATGTCCTTCACATAGAAAACCTGCGCCACATCATTGGCTAGGGCGAATAGTTCGTCTGTGTACCCAAGATTGTTGAGATGCACTGTTGTCATTCCGTACTGCGGGTCTACCTGTACCCCGCCTCCTGACAGATTGACCCATTTGCACCGGAACAAAGGGACCTTAAAATCATGTCCATAGTCAAGTTCCCATATGTCCACTATGTATCCATAATATGTGTCCTTTCCCCTCTTGGTTGATGCATCAAAGCGGACACCACTGTTTTGGTTGGTGCTCTTTTGATCTTGGGCGATCGTGTAAAATGTATTCCCATTTATCTCGTACCCTTTGTAAGTCAATACAGTTGAAGATGGTCCCCTGACCAACAAGTACAGCTCATCTGCAACAGTGTTGTCACCCATGAGATGTGTTTGCAACCAACTGCCGAAAGTCCTGATGTGTTCACATGTAATCCAGTCGTCACACTGCTCCGGGTGTTTGGAGCGCAGACTATTCTTGTGTTCATTGACATACGGGGTCACCAAGGTAGAATTCTGTAGAACTTTGTAGTGTGCTTGAGACCAAGAATGCCCGTCCCTACATATTATTGAGTCCGCTCCTAGCGTGCCTTTTCCAGTCAGTCTCCCCTCATACCGCGATTGAGGGAGACCAATCTTCTTAAGGTCAGGAATGAAGTCAACACAAAACCCAATGACCTCCTCTGTTTGATGGCCCGTGGAGATGCTTCCTTCTGGCCTAGCATGGTTACGAACATATTTCTTTAAGACTCCCATGAACCTCTCAAAGGGGAACATATTGTGTAGAAATACAGGGCCCAGAATAGCAATCTCGTCGACTAGATGAACTAGGACATGCGTCATGATATTGAAGAACGATGGTGGGAACACCAGCTCAAAACTAACAAGACATTGCACCAAATCACTCCTTAACCTTGGTAGGATTTCTGGATTGATTACCTTCTGAGAGATTGCATTGAGGAATGCACATAGCTTCACAATGGCTAATCGAACGTTTTCCGGTAGAAGCCCCCTCAATGCAACCGGAAGCAGTTGCGTCATAATCATGTGGCAGTCATGAGACTTTAGGTTCTGGAACTTTTTCTCTGCCATATTTATTATTCCCTTTATATTCGACGAGAAGCCAGACGGGGCCTTCATATTGAGCAGGCATTCAAAGAAGATTTCCTTCTCTTCTTTGGTAAGAGCGTAGCTGGCAGGACCTTCATACTGCTTGGATGCATGCCGTCTTTTTCGTGCACACGTTGCTGGTCCTCTCGTGCCTCCGGTGTATCTTTTGTCTTCCCATACACGCCCAAGAAGCCTAGCAGGTTCACGCAAAGATTCTTCGTCACGTGCATCACGTCGATTGCAGAGCGGACCTCTAGGTCTTTCCAATAGGGTAGGTCCCAAAATATATATTTCTTCTTCCACATGGGTGTGCGTCCCTCAGCGTCATTCGGAACAGATAGTCCGCCAGGACCCTTTCCAAAGATTACTTGTAAATCATTGACCATATCAAGTATGTGATCACCAGTACGGACGGCGGGCTTCTTCCGGTGATCTGCCTCACCTTTGAAATGCTTGCCTTTCTTTCGACATTGATGGTTGCTCAGAAGAAATCAACGATGTCCCAGGTACACATTCTTCATGCATTTGTCCAAATATATACTTTCGGTGTCATCTAAACAGTGCGTGCATGTGTGGTATCCCTTCTTTGTCTGTCCTAAAAGGTTACTGAGAGCAGGCCAATCATTGATGGTTACAAACAGCAATGCATGTAGGTCAAATTCCTCTTGGTCGTGCTCATCCCACACACGTACACCTTTTCCATTCCACAGATATAAAAGTTCTTCAACTAATGGCCTTAGGTACACATCAATGTCGTTGTCGGGTTGCTTAGGGCCTTGGATGAGCACTGGCATCATAATGAACTTCTGCTTCATGCATAACCAAGGAGGAAGGTTATAGATACATAGAGTCACGGGCCAGGTGCTATGATTGCTGCTCTGCTCCCCAAAAGGATTAATGCCATCCGTGCTAAAACCAAACCATACGTTCCTTGCGTCACCTGCAAAGTCCCCCCACGTTCTCTTGATTTTTCTCCACTGCGACCCGTCAGCGGGTGCTCTCAACTTCCCGTCTTTCTTACGGTCCTTTTTGTGCCATTGCATCAACTTGGCATGCTCTTTGTTTCTGAACAGACGTTTCAACCGTGGTATTATAGGAGCATACCACATCACCTTGGCAGGAACCCTCTTCCTGGGGCGCTCGCCCTCAACATCACCAGGGTCATCTCGTCTGATCTTATACCGCAATGCACCGCATACCGGGCATGCGTTCAAATCCTCATACGCACCACGGTAGAGGATGCAGTCATTAGGGCATGCATGTATCTTCTGCACCTCCAATCCTAGAGCGCATAGAACCTTCTTTGCTCCGTACATACTTTCGGGCAATTCGTTATCCTTTGGAAGCTTCTTCTTCAATATTTTCAGTAGCTTCTTAAATCCGTTGTTAGATACACCATTGTCTGCCTTCCATTGCAGCAATTCCAGTGTGGTACCGAGCTTTGTGTTGCCATCTTCGCAATTTGGGTATAACCCTTTTTTGTGATCCTCTAACATGCGATCGAACTTCAACTTCTCCCTTTCACTTTGGCATTGTCTCTTTGCATCAACAATGACCCGGCGAAGATCATCATTGGGCACATCATCTGGTTCCTCTTGATCTTCAGCTTCCCCCGTTGCAGCATCACTGTATTCAGGGGGCGGATAGTTGTCATCATCCTCTTCTTCTTTGTTGTCTTCCATCATAACCCCTCTTTCTCCGTGCTTGGTCCAAACATTATAGTGTGGCATGAAACCCTTCTCAAGCAGGTGGATGTGAAGGGTTTTCGAGTCAGAGTAAGACTTCGTATTCCCATAGATAGGGCATGGACAACACATGAAACCATTCTGCTTGTTTGCCTCAGCCACTTCGAGAAAATTATGCACGCCCTTAATGTACTCGGAGGTGCGTCTGTTACCGTACATCCATTGCCGGTTCATCAGCGTGCATTATATATAATTAAGTGTGTCAAAAACCATTACAGAACATCATGAATAGAGAAGTACCCAAATTAATAGAAGTTCATCATCACATTAAAACCAAAGTACAGTAGTGATCAAATGTTATTACAGAAAAAATAAATACATAAAGTTCATACATAGTTCTCATTGAACAACATATAGCTCTCTAGAGCATCTAATTAAAACATACATTGAAACTATGTAAAACATCTAAATGCAACAACAAATGCTCACCACGGTGGTGCCAGTGACGAGATCGGCGCGGGCGATCGATGGTGGTGAGGACAGGGACGGGACAGGACGGACCGGCAAACCTAGACAAATCTTGAGGAAAATGGAGCTTGGACAAGGAGCTTGGAGAGGAGAAAGCTTAAGTGTGGCTCGGGCATTTCATCGAACACCTCATGTGCATAGGAGGTGAGCTAGAGCAAGACACACCTCTCCCACGGCCGTCCAAAAAAACAGAGCAGTGAGCGAACACAGCAGTGAGCGAGCAGGGGTATATATAGGCTTCTCTTTAGTCCCGGTTGGTGGCTAGAACTGGGACAGAAGACAGACTTTTGGTCCCGGTTCCATCCACCAACCGGGACTAAAGGTGCTGGGCTAGGAGCGAGGCCCATTGGTCCTAGTTCGTGTCTGGAACACAGACCAAAAGTGTCAGACGAACCGGGACCAATGGCCCCCGAGGCCCGGCCGGCGCCCTGGCCTCACGAACCGGGACTGATGCACCCTTTGGTCCTGGTTCGTGAGTGAACCGGGATTAATGCCCTTATCCTGGCCTCAACCAAAGCCCGGACAATTATTACAATAAGATTCAAATCCACTTTTATAATTATTACAATAAGATTCAACACCCTCCAAAATAGTGGTATCATTACCTAGAGTTGACACTCTTCCAAAACCACTTTCATCAATATAATCATCATAGATAGGAGGCATGCTTTCATCATAATAAACATTCTCATCAAAACTTGGGGGACTAAAAATATCATCTTCATCAAACACTGCATCCCCAAGATTATGGCTTCACATATCATTAGCATCAAGGATATTCAAAGAATTCATACTAGAAACATTGCAATCATGCTCATCGTTCAAAGATTTTATGACAAACATTTCATTGAATTCTTCTTCTAACAATTGAGCGCAATTTTCCTTTCCATCATTTTCAAGAAAGACATGATAAAGACGAATAATATGAGGCCACCTCAATTCCATTTTTTGTAGTATTCTTTTATAAACCAAACTAGTGATAAAACAAGAGACTAAAAGATTCAATTGCAAGATCTAAAGAGATACCTTCAAGCACTCACCTCCCCGGCAACGGCGCCAGAAAAAAGCTTGATGTATACTACACAACTTGTTCTTGTAGACTCGTGTTGGGCCTCCAAGCGCAGAGTTTTGTAGGACAGTAGCAAATTTCCCTCAAGTGGATGACCTAAGGTTTATCAATCCGTGGGAGGCGTAGGATGAAGATGGTCTCTCTCAAACAACCCTGCAACCAAATAACAAAGAGAATCTTGTGTCCCCAACACACCAAATACAATGGTAAATTGTATAGGTGCACTAGTTCAGCGAAGAGATGGTGATACAAGTGTAATAAGGATAGTAGATATAGGTTTTTGTAATAGTTACAATAAAAAACAGCAAGGTAGCAAGTAACAAAAGTGAGCACAAACGGTATTGCAATGCTTGAAAATGAGGCCTAGGGTTCATACTTTCACTGGTGCAGTCTCTCAACAATGCTAATATAATTGGATCATATATATAACCATCCCTCAACGTGCGATGAAGAATCACTCCAAAGTTCTTATCTAGTGAAGAACATAAGATGAAGTTGTTTGTAGGGTACGAAACCACCTCAAAGTTATCCTTTCCGATCGATCTATCCAAGAGTTCGTACTAAAATAACACCAAGTTATCCTTTTCGATCGATCTATCTAAGAGTTCGTTCTAAAATAACACCAAGTTATCCTTTCCGATCGATCTATGTAAGAGTTCGTACTAAAATAACACCATATGATACACATCAACCAACTCTAATGTCACCTAGATACTCCAATGTCACCACGAGTATCCGTGAGTTGATTATATGATATGGATCAAACAATTTCAGATTCATAATACTCAATCCAACACAAAGAACCTCAAAGAGTGCCCCAAGATTTCTACCAGAGAAACAAGGATGAAAACGTGCATCAACCCCTATGCATAGATTACCCCAATGTCACCTCGGGAATCCGCGAGTTGAGTGCCAAAACATATATCAAGTGAATCAATATGATACCCCATTGTCACCTCGGGTATTCATAGTAAGACATACATCAAGTGCTCTCAAATCCATAAAAGTATTCAATCCGATAATAACGAAATCTCAAAGGGAAAACTCAATTCATCACAACAAGATAGAGAGCGAGAAACACCATATGATCCAACTATATTAACAAATTTCGCGATACATCAAGATCGTGCCAAATCAAGAACACGAGAGAGAGAGAGAGAGAGAGAGAGAGAGATTAAACACATAGCTACTGGTAAAAACCCTCAGCCCTGAGGGTGGACTACTCCCTCCTCATCATGGTGGCTGCCGGAATGATGAAGATGGCCTCCGGTGATGATTTCCCCCTCCAGCAGGGTGTCGGAACAGGTCCAAATTGGTTTTTCATGGTTACAGAGGCTTCGGCGGTAGAACTTCTGATCCAGGATTATTTCTGGGGGTTTATATATATATATATATATATAGGATTTTTCAGCATTGGAATCACGGGAAGATGGGCCACAAGTAGCCCACAAGGTACCAGGGCGAACCAGCCCCACCTGGCATGCCCTAGTGCCTTGTGGGGCCCTCGTAGCTCTTCTGGCCCTCCCACGAAGCTTCTAGTGCCTCTTTTCTTCCAAAAAAATCATCAAAAAGTTTCACTGCATTTGGAGAACTTTGATTTCTGCACAAAAAACAACACCACGGTAGTTCTGCTGAAAACAGCGTCAGTCCAGGTTAGTTCCATTTAAATCATATAAAATTGCACCCAAACCATATAAAATTGTTGTAAACATGGCATGAATACTTCATAAATTATAGATACGTTGGAGACGTATCAAGTAATTCTAATGCCTTTTCTCTCCTAATATGCAAGGTTTACACATAGAGGGAGAATACCGGCAGCTGGAATTCCGGACCTGAAAAAGCTATGTTAGAGATACCTATTCTGCACATCTCCAAATGAGCTGAAATTTTATGGAGAATTATTTTGTAATATATAAAAAATACTAGAGAAAAGAAATACCAGAGGGGGCCACCCAGGTGCCCACTAGGCACCAGGGTGTGCCACCCCCTCCAGGCGCGCCCTGGTGGGTAGTGGGCTACCTGGCCAACCTCCGGGGCCCATCTTCTGGTACATAAGGTCTTTTGACCTAGAAAAAATAAAGAAAGGACTTTCGGGATGGAGCGCCGCCGTCTCAAGGCGGAACTTGGGCAGGAGCACTTTTGCCCTCCGGCGGAGCGATTCCGCCGGGGGAACTTCCCTCTGGGAAGGGGAAATCAAAGATATCGTCATCACCAAAAACCCTCTCATCTTTGGGAGGCCAATCTTCATCAACATCTTCAACAGTACCATCTCATCTCAAACACTAGTTCATCTCTTGTGTTCAATCTTTGTATCAAAACCTCAGGTTGGTACCTGTGGGTGACTAGTAGTGTTGATTACATCTTGTAGTTGATGCTAGCTGGTTTATTTGGTGGAAGATTATATGTTCAGATCCATTATGATATTTATTACTCCTCTGATCTTGAGCATAAATATGTTGTGTGAGTAGTTACTTTTGTTCTTGAGGACACGGGAGAAGTCATGTTGCAACTAATCATGTGAATTTGATATTCGTTCGATATTCTAATGATATGTATGTTGTGATTCCCTTAGAGGTGTTATGTGAACGTCGACTATATGACACTTCACCATCTTTGGGCCTAAGGGAATGCATTTTGGAGTAGTTATTAGAAGATGGGTTGCTAGAGTGACAGAAGCTTAATCCCTAGTTTATGCGCTATTCCGTAAGGGGCTGATTTGGATTCATATGTTTAATGCTATGGTTAGATTTTATCTTAATTCTTCTTTCGTAGTTGAAAGTGCGTTATATCGACTAGAGGGGGGTGAATAGGCGATTTTTACAAATTCGTCACTGAGGAATTTCAAGGTGAGGAAATTCCTAAGCGACGAACTACTTAGCTGCGGAATAAGTACTCAGATGCAAGCATAACAGAGCAGTAGCACAGTCATCATGATGAAATGAAAACAAGCACAGAGTACGAGTAGCGTAAACACAGGATAAGCAGGCTGAAGACAAACTGACTGAAGAAATTGAACTGAGGAAATTGAGAAAGTCTTCAGTCAAAGTCTTCAAACAGTAATGATCAAATACATAGCAAGAATGCGAGGAAATGAAAGGGTTGAGGAAATAGAACCAGTAGCTCGGTGAAGACAATGATTTGGTAGACCAGTTCCAACTACTGTGACAGTTGTATGTCTGGTTAGAGCGGCTAGGTATTTAAACCTGAGGACACACAGTCCCGGACACACAGTCCTCACCATATTCTCCTTGAGCTAAGGTCACACAGACCTCGCCCAATCACTTGTGGTAAGTCTTCAGGTGACTTCCAAACCTTCACATACTCGGTCACTCGGCAATCCACAATTTCCTCTTGGATGCTCTAGACCATGACGCCTAACCGTCTAGAGGATGCACAGTCCTCAAAGGTAACAAGCGTCGGTTCCACACAGGAACAATCTCTTCAGTGATGCTCAATCACTTTGGGTTTGTAGGTGTTTGGGTTTTTGGGTTTTTCCTCACTTGATGATTTTCGCTCAAAGTCCTCGGAGGATGGGATGCTCTAAATGACAAGTGTCAATCTATTTCTCGGAGCAGCCAACCAGCTAGTGGTTGAAGGGGGCGGCTATTTATAGCCTAGGGAGCAACCCGACATGATAAGACATAAATGCCCTTCAATGATATGACCGTTAGGTGGGTAGGATATTTGGACAGCTGGCGCGCAGCACAGCAACGGTCGAATATTTGAGTATCAAATTCCTCAGGGCTATCATGTTCCTCACTTGTAGGCAATCCGCACTGGCAAATTCCTAACTCCTCAGTCAGAACAAATTCCTCAGAGAACAGAAGAACTTCGTCTCTGTCACTAAAGAACTTGACTAAACTGTATGAGATTTCCAATGGCTTCACTCGAAAGGATTGGGTAGGTGTAGGATTTTGAGTTGAGCATCACTTGGAAACTTTTCCTTAGTTTTACCTCGACCCCCTTTAACAGTACGGTGTTTCCTATGACTCAAGAAGAAGAAAATTAAACTACGAAAACAAAAGTCTTCACGCTTCATAATCCTCGCATGAATATGAAGTCTTCAGGGTCACACCAATTTCTTCACTTTCAAAGTCTTCAAGAAAACCAAAGTCTTCAGTTGAAGACATTCATTTTTAGGGGTCGACTTTCATCATAAATATCAAACTCCTCATAGACTTATAGACCTTTGTACACTCACAAACTCATTAGTCCCTTAACCTATAAGTCTTCAATACACTAAAATCACTAAGGGGCACTAGATGCACTTACAGTAGTTGTGGATGCTTACGAAGGGGGTTAATCATAAGTGGGAGGCTTTTTCAAGTAAGAACATCACCCAAGCACCGGTCCACCCACATATCAAATTATCAAAGCAGCGAACGCGAATCAAACCAACATGATGAAAGTGACTAGATGAAATTCCCGTGTGTCCTCGAGAACGTTTTACTTATTATGAGAGACCGTTCCGGTCTATCCTTTGGTACAAAAAGGATTGGGCTACCTTGCTGCACTTATTGTTACTATTGTTACTCGTTACTTGTTACAAATTATCTTTCTATTAAACTACCTGTTACCGGCAATTTCAGTGCTTGCAGAAATTACCTTGCTGAAAACCGCTTGTCATTTCCTTCTGCTCCTCGTTGGGTTCGACACTCTTACTTATCGAAAGGACATTATTGATCCCCTATACTTGTGGGTCATCAGGAGTCGAGAGAAAATAGTTTCCGCCGTCGCAAGTTCCAGAACCACGAGATCCAATCTAGAGGCCTTTTCCGGCACTCTGCCGGAGGGGTCAATGATCACGGAGGGGTTCTTCATCATCCTTGTTGCCCCCCTCCCCCGATGATGCGTGAGTAGTTTAGCATAAACCTACGTGTCCGTAGCTAGTAGCTAGATGTCTTCTTCTCTCTTTTTCATCTTCAATACAATGTTCTCCTCGATGTTCTTGAAGATCTATTTGATGTAATGACTTTTTGCGGTGTGTTTGTTGGGATCCGATGAATTGTGGGTTTATGATCAGTTCTATCCATGAATATTATTTGAGTCTTTGCTGAAATATCTTATGCATGATTGTTATAGCCTCATATTTCTTCTCTAAAATTTTGGTTTGGTTTGGCCAACTAGATTGATTTTTCTTGCCATGGGAAGAGGTGCTTTGTGATGGGTTCGATCTTGCGGTGCTCAATCTCAGTGACAGAAAGAGGCATGACACGCATGTATCATTGCTATTAAGGATAAAAAGATGGGGTTTATTCCTACATGAATAGATCTTGTCTACATCATGTCATCGTTCTTATTGCATTACTCTGTTTTTCCATGAACTTAATACACTAGATGCATGCTGGATAGCGGTCGATGTGTGGAGTAATAGTAGTAGATGCAGAATCGTTTTGGTCTACTAATCTTGGACGTGATGCCTATATACATGATCATTGCCTTGGATATCATCATGATTATTCGCTTTTCTATCAATTGCCCAACGGTAATTTGTTTACCCACCGTATGCTATTTTCTCAAGAGAAGCCTCTAGTGAAAACTATGGCCCCCGGGTCTATTTTCCTATCATATAAAACCAAAAATATCTTGCTGTGTTTTTCTTTTCTTTATTTTATTTTGTGTTTTAGTTAGATCTATTTATCAAATCTCATACAATTTAATCTATCTCAATACCGAGGAGGGATTGACAACCTCTCTTACGCATTGGGTTGCAAGTTTTTGTGGTTTGTGTGCAGGTGTTGTTTACATAGTGTTGCCTGGTTCTCCTACTGGATTGATAACCTTGATTTCATAATTGAGGGAAACACTTACCATTGTTGTGCTGCATCATCCTCTCCTCTTCGGGGAAATACCAACGCGGATACAAGCAACCAGGACCCCCGAAGGGAAGTTGCGCACCGCAGAGCAGTTCTTCGCCGAAGTGGAAGAGGGTGCCCGGGCTACCGAGGCCATGTGTCCAAAGGACACTTTGTACTTGGTTTAGTATTTCAGAATGCCAAAGTATGTGGGATGTACAAAAACTATCTTTTGTTTTAGTGATTATGGTTTTAAATTCCCTCATATGATTGTGTTGTTATTTACTTTAACATTCCTTCTGTGTGACCATATTGAGCTGAAAGTGGTCAGTCATCAGCTTCTACCCCAGTGTAGAATATACAGGGGGTGTTCCTTGAGGCAGTTTATGACCCTTAGTCGACGTCTCGGTACCCGAGGGCGGTCTATGCTCATAGGAACTAGGCAATCGGTCTATAACAACTTTATAACATTCACTTAGTCATAGGAGTTTGACGATGGGGGCTGATGACGAGCCCCCGGCATGTGAAGTGGTCGGCATAGGTAGCCGAGGTCTAAGCCATCGCATACTTTGGTTAATGCTATAAAGAAGCCCTTCATTTAACACGGGTGATCTCTATCGTCACGTTGCTTAACGTGGTGCTCGGATTGCCGACCAGTTTTGCTTACCCGGATAGTCAGTTTTCGACTTTCTCCACTGAGGCACTCTGCCAATTAACCTAGCGGCACTATCGTAGTGGTTCTCCCATTACACCCTTAGCCAAATTTGTCGGGAATGTAAGGGGTACACATAGGAGCCGGGAAACCAAACTATTGACCAAAACCCAGGTTCGAAACTGATGCATATAATGCAACATCCGAGACGGCGAGTACTTCAGACTTGTATTTCAGGACAGGGAAACAAAGCCCTTTTAGCAGTTGTATCTTAAAGATGTTCTTGTAGCTGACAGGCAGTGCTTGTACAGAAATACATTAAGGACCTTGAAGGGCATGATTTCTTTATTTTATATGTTCAAACTTTACATACTGATCTGTAACGAATGAAACTAGAAAGATACAATGCAATTTAAATGTAAATAAAGGAGAAAATAAAAACAGGGAGGATCCTGTCATCGGGTTCATGAGCCCGGGCCGCTTCTTGCCGCACGTCTGCATCTCCATGCTGTTGACCAGCTTGTCCTTCATTGATGACGAAGATTAATACAGACTGTATGCAAACTCGGCCCCGCATGTGCTTGAAGCGTTCGCTAGCCAAGTCCTTTGAAGAGGTCTGCAGATGTCCGTTGTGTGGCTTAAGCCACGTGAATATACTTTTGCTGGCTAGCTATTTAACAAAGCCTTTGCCGATGTGAAAGCTCGAGGCTCCATCGATCCTCGGTCCAGCCGATCTGACGTTTCCATGGATTTACTTCCTCTGCGGCCCAAGGAATTTTTAGCGCGAAATTGTGCACCCTTGGGACTTAATGCCCCTTCCAAGGGGAGCATGCAAGGAGCTCATACCCCTATTTAGGATGTGGGGGTACGTGTCCGAGGTTGACTGGCATGGCCCGCGCGCACTTCGAAGAGTTGGGGTGCGTTTACCGCCACGGGCTTCCTCCTCGGGTGCCTGCACCTCGGCTGCAAAGGTCGTGGTCTTCTCCTCCGTCCGGAGGGAGCGTTCCATGTTACCATTAAATGTAATAACATCATCGGGTCCTGGCATTTTAAGCTTGAGGTAAGCGTAATGCGGGACTGCACTGAAGCGAGCAAACACTATGCGCCCTAGGAGCGAGTGCTATCCACTTCGGAAGGGGACGATGTCAAAGATTATCTCCTCGCTCCTGACATTTTCAGGTGACCCGAAGACTACCTCCAACATCATAGTTCTGGTATAGCAGGCCTCGATGCCTGGGATGACAACTTTAAAGGTGGTGCTGCTCGGCTTGATCCGATATGAGTCGATGCCCATCTTCCTAACCGTGTCCTCATAGATTAAGTTGAGGCTGCTTCCTCCGTCCATAAGGACATGTGTCAGATGGAAACCATCGACGATTGGGTCCAGGACAAGTGCGGCCAATACGCCATGCCTGATGTTGGTCGGATGATCGTGTTTGTTAAATGTGATCGGGTAGGCCGACCACGGGTTGAACTTCGGGGCGACTGGCTCTAGCGCATAGATGTCCCGAAGTACGCGCTTCCTCTTCCTTTTAGGGATGTGGGTAACATAGAGCATGTTTACTACTGTTAACTCATTAGGAAACTTCTTTTGGCCTCTATTGTTGGGCCACCAAGGTTCATCCTCGTCTTCACTGTGATTTTGGGTTTTACTTTGACCCTCTATCGCCACCTTACCAGCCTGTTTAAAGACCCAACAATTCCTGTTAGTGTGGGTTGCTAGTTTGTCCGGAGTGCCATGAATTTGGCACGGTCGATCCAGGATCATGTCGAGCTGGCTAGATCCATCCTTCTTCCCTTTAAAGGGATTTCTTTTCTGTTCGGATCTAGGTCTGGTGAATCCTACATTGACTGTTGCGTCTTCTATGTCGCTTCCGCCGTTTCTATGTTTGCGCTTATTTTTGTTGCGCTTGGGCTTGCCGTTGGCGTCACGAGTCTTCGAGGTGCCCGCCTCACTGTTGTGAGTGCTACGGGCAAGCCAGTTGTCTTCTCCAATGCAAAAATGGGTCATCAGCGAAGTAAGGGCTGCCATGGTCCTCGGCTTATCCTAGCCGAGCTAGCGGGCAAGCCATTCATCTCGGATGTTGTTCTTGAATGCGGCGATGGCTTCGGCGTTGGAGCAGTCTATGATCTGGTGCTTTTTGGTAAGGAACCTATTCCAGAACTTCTGAGCTGATTCGCTTGCCTGCTGGGTGACACGGTTGAGGTCATCAGCGTCCGAAGGTCGGACGTAAGTGATACGTCTCCAACATATCTATAATTTTTGATTTGTTCCATGCTATTATATTATCCATATAGGATGTTTTACATGCATTATTATGGTATTTTATATCAATTTTTGGGACTAACCAATTAACCTAGTGCCAAGTGCCAGTTGCTATTTTTTCCTTGTTTTTGTCTTTTATAGAAAATCAATACCAAACGGAGTCCAAACGAAACAAAACTTTTTGACAATTTGGGGGGGCACAAATTGGCAACAAGCTCACAGGGTGTGCCCCAGGGGGGCGCGCCCTCCAAGCTTGTGGGCCCCTGAGGCTCCTCTAACCCTAAATTCGTCTTCTATAAATACCCAAATATTCCCCGTAGACCAGAGGGCACACCAAAAATACTTTTCCGCCGCCGCAAGTTTCTGTCCTCGTGCGATCCCATCTGGAGACCTTTTCGATACTCTGCCGGAGGGGGATTCGACCACGGAGGGCCTCTACATCAACCTTGCTACCCTTCCGATGATGTGTGAGTAGTTTACCACAAACCTACGGGTCCATAGCTAGTAGCTAGATGGCTTCTTCTCTCTCTTTGATTTTTAATACAATGTTCTTGGAGATATATTCTATGTAATCCTCTTTTGCGGTGTGTTTGTTGAGATCCGATGAATTGTGGATTTATGATCAGATTATCTATGAATATTATTTGAGTCTTCTCTGAACTCTTTTATGCATGATTAAGATAGCTTTGTATTTCTCTCTGATCTATTGGTTTGGTTTGGCCAACTAGATTGATTTTTCTTGCCATGGTATAGGTGCTTTGTAATGGGTTCAATCTTGCGGTGCTTATTCCCAGTGACAGAAAGGGACATGACACGTATTTGTATTGTTGCCATTAAGGATAAAAAGGTGGGGTTTGTTCATATTGATTGGATCTATCCCTCTACATCATGTCATCTTGCTTAAGGCGTTACTCCGTTCTTGTTAACTTAATACACTAGATGCATGTTGGATAGCTGTCGATGTGTGGAGTAATAGTAGTAGATGCAGGCAGGAGTCGGTCTCCTTGTCATGGACGTGATGCCTATATTCATGATCATTGCCTTAGATATCATCATAACTATGCGGTTTTCTATCAATTGCTCAACAGTAATTTGTTTACCCACCGTATGCGTTCTTTCAAGAGAGAAGCCTCTAGTGAAAACTATGGCCCCCCGGGTCTATCTTTTATCATATTATTCTCAGATCTATAAAACCAAAAACCTAAAAATACCTTGCTGCAATTTATTTACCTTTACTTTGTTTTGCACTTTCACTTATCTTTATACCTATCTCTATCAGATCTCATCCTTCCAAGTAACCGTGAAGGGATTAACAACCCCTTTATCGCGTTGGGTGCAAGTATTTGTTTGTTTGTGTAGGTGCAACAAGTGGTGACTTGTGTGTTCCTCCTACTGGATTGATACCTTGGTTCTCAACTGAGGGAAATACTTATCTCTACTTTGTTGCATCACCCTTTCCTCTTCAAGGGAAAAACCAACTCAATCTCAAGAAGTAGCAGGAAGAATTTCTGGCGCCATTGCCGGGGAGGATCTACATCAAGCCTACTGTAACATCCCTATGTAATGGCCACAGTGATTACCATTTTGATAATGCCAAATCACCTTGCTGAACAGTGCATGATCATCATTTACATCATATCTCATTTCAATTCCAAATTCAAATTTAATTTCAAATGCATGTGAAAATATTAAGTTGCACAAAAACTACTGGAAAAATGTTCTTTAAGTAGAAAATAATCCAGAGGCAATTATAAAATTGTAATCAACGTTTATAGAATTAGTTAAGTGACTCTAACAATCTCAAACAGTAGCAAACAACACCCATTTAATCCCATTTCATTTAATAAAAATCGAAATGAAATCATATTTTGCCCAAACTAATTTTTGGTAGTAGAGATTAATGCACTGCAAATTTATGAGCTAGGTCACATATTTTATAAAAGTCATTTAGTGCTCAAACAATTTGCAAACAGAGTTAAAATGAAAACAGAAAACAGGAAAATAGAAAATGGCCTAGTGCTTACTGTGCACTTAGGCCTGCTGCTACAGGATCCGACCCAGCCGACCTAGCTCATCTCCCTCCTCATCGCACGCTGTCGCGCGCGCGTGCCGACACGGCGATAGCCGCCGCGCATCGCCCATTCGCCGGCTCCCTGGCACCTATATGGTCTTCCCTGATCCCCCTCACCGTCCCCGTGAACCCTAGCCGCCAGTTCCCCCTCTCGCCCCCTCCTCGCCGCTCTCTGCCTCACCAGATCCCCCTCGCCCGAGCGCCATCGCCGCCGTCCAGCTCCCACCACCGCGGCCACCGACTGCCCCGTGCCTCGCCGCCATGCCCTGAAGCACGACCGTCGTCCGCCTCGTCGTCCCCGACCGCGCACGCGAGCCGGGAACCACCGGAGCGCCCGCGGCACCGTCGTCTTCCTCCTCCAGACGCCGGAGCTCTGCCACCGTCTCGCTTCACCGGACCTCCCCGAGATCGTTGCCTAGACCCTACGCCCCGCGGTGAGCTCCTGCACCGATTGCGCCTGTCCCTACCCCCTCTAGCCGGCCGTAGCTCGCCCCTGACGCACTCGTGCTCACGCCACCGCAGTTGAGCTCGCCGGCGTGGCCCCTGTGGCCGTAGTCTGCGCCCGTGCTCGCGTTCGCATTCAACGCCACAGTCCGAACACGTAGCGCCTGTCCGCTGCCCTCCCCGTGGCCCCTGCCGCCGATCCCACATTCGCCCGAACTCCAGCGACCACCGCGGTGCTCGCCGCCGTCGTTGTAGAGCGTTTCCGACCAGCCACTACCACCACGCGACGCGCCGCTCTGCGCTCGCTCGATTCCGCCCATCCGCACTCGATTTGGTGGCCGGAGAACGAATCCCGACCACCTCCCGAGCCCCGCCGCCACTGGAATGGTCACCGGCGTCGCTCCGGCCGCCGTGCTGACCTGGCGTCGGTGGGGCCCGCCTTAGTGTCACTGACCTCAGGCCCCACGGGCCCAAGTTGACCCAGTTGACTGGGTCAACTGCTGACTGGGCACCGTGGCCCACTGACATGTGGATCCCGCTTGATTAAACGAATTAAAATAAATAGTTAGTCAGTTAATTAGTTAGTTAAGACACTAATCACCCACTGACAGTAGGCCCCACCCACTAATTAACTTAATTAGATTAGACTAACCCCTCTGTTAGTGCCACAGTCACTGACAAGTGGGTCCTAGTGACCCCACATGTCAGGTTTGACCTGGCCAGCCGGTCAGTTGACCTGCTGACATCATCATGATGTTCTGCTGACGTCACAATGCACTGTTTCGGATAATGTTAATTTAAATAATAAAAATAATTCTAGAAATTCTTTAAAACTTTAGAAATTCATAGAAAATAAACCGTAGCTTAGATCGAAAAACTTTGTACATGAAAGTTGCTCAGAACGACGAGATGAATCCGAATATGCCCTCCTCATACCTGTCACATGCCTCTAGCATGATGAACATGGAACTTTTCCCTTCGGCTCATCATACCGCTCCGTCTGCAACGTGTAGCCGTTCGTCAGGTCTCCCCTAGCACCGCATATCTGCCTTGTTACGTTTTGTGATGCTTTGATTGTTCTGTTATTTATTGTTTCTTCCCCCCTTTCTTCCCGGTAGACCACGAGACCGCTGACGATGCCCTGGTGATCGACTGCTTCACCGTCGGAGTTTCCTTTTCCATCTGCCGAGCAACCATGCAAGCAACCCCCCTTTAAGCATGCCCATATCGCCTATTCTCTTCTCTCTTATGCTTGCATTAGAATTGTTGCTGCTACTGCTTTACCTATTCTGATGCATAGTCTGATTTTGTAACCTGCTTTTGATGATTACCTGCTTATTCTAAACTGCTTAGAATAGGAAGGTTAGAGACCCCAGTGACCCCACTTGTCCCGATTGCCCTGCTGGATTATCAGATGACTCGATCAACATGATCGACAACCAGGCCCCAGCACCGCACATCACATTCCCTTTATCTGTACGACACTTCAGCGTTACTATCGAGTGCCGAGGGTGATACCTCGTCAGCACTTCCGATGTTAACTCTGTGGAGTAGTTACTCGGTCGTGGTCATTGAGGGTGATTCTTCCTTCACCACTCCCGATAACGACGATGTTGTGCAACACCTCAAGTGTGAACCTCGAGGGTGATTCCTCCTAAGTTCACCTTGACGGATACATCAAGTAGGAATCTAACGAGGGTCATACCTCGGATTCCCTGATGTTATGGACACACGGATACTTGGACTTTACAACTGTTACTTGGAAAGGCGGGTCGACCCTGAGGGGTACCCACGAGTGATGTGGAGACGGGTTGACCTGGAAGGTACCCGAGAGTTAAATACGAGGCGTGGCTGGGCATTCTTAGCCCTTGCCGCAAGTCCTCGAGACGGGGCGACGGGGTTACATCGATCATGAGTCTCTGCTCGTTACCGCACTACCAAAACACTAACGATTTGGATATGTGATTTGAGTGGGCCTCTGGCCCGATAGCACTAACCATCACGCGGGAATAGTTATGGGCACTCTGCATCGTATGCATCAGCCGAAAGCTCTGTCACACATCCAGTTCAGCATGGCGGCCGTGTCGGATCGTGCCGATGGCGCTGGTATCCACCCTGCACGCAATGACCCGGAGTGCACAGGGCGATGGCCCAAGTCCCCTGAGCGCTTAGGATATAGACCGGCGGGGGCCTCTTTGCTGAGCTCTAGGTAGGGCTGCGGTGTGTCGTTTGGCCGAGGCCGGGCATGACCTAGAAAAGTGTGTCTTGCGGAAGTTAAGCGAGCGTGGTAGGTAAGTTGGTGCACCCCTGTAGGGAAGAACTAATCTATGCATAGCCGGATCCTCGGGAACGGACGCTCGGAGTTGTATCCCAATCGATACAACTAGAACTGGATGAGAAATGGATAGTATGACTCTGGGATTGCTTTCTCGCAGGGAGTCGAGGAAGGATCTCTGGCCGAGGTTGATACTTATTGCTGCTACTACTTTATACTGTACTAATCTACACTCTTCTAATGCTGCAAGACCGCTGAGGATGCTAGTCTTCGATAGGACTAGGCCTTCTCTCTATTCTGGCATTTCTGCAGCCCAGTCCACTTATACAGCCTTTCTTTGATAATGTTACATATGTAGTGTAGATCCTTGCTTGCTGAGTACTTCGGATGAGTACTCACGGTTGCTTTGCTTCCTCTTTTTCCCCATATCCGTTTGATGCAACCAGATGACGGAGCCCCGGAGCCAGCTGCCCCCACTGACGACTACTACTACCACCCCGAGGATGGTTACTTCTACGAGTTGGCTGACGACCAGGAGTAGGATCGGAGGGTCCCAGGCAGGAGGCATGTGCCTTTCGATCATAGCTTTTGTTTTGTCCCACCTTTCTAAAGGCTTCTCTGTTTCTGTTTCATATCTGTACTCAGATATCTGATGCTTCCGCTGACACTTGTATGCGAGCTTATGTATTCGAGCCCTAGAGGCCCTTTGCTTGTAATATAAAGCTTGTATGACTTTATTTATGTTTTAGAGTTGTGTTGTGATATCTTCAAGTGAGTCCTTAGGCTTGATCGTGCGCATTTGCGTGTATGATTAGTGCACGATTAAGCCAGGGGCATCACAGGTTGGTATCAGAGCCGACTGCCTGTAGGATCCCCCTTTCCAACTCCTTGGCCAAAGTTGAGTCTAGTCGTGAAAACCATTTTACTAACATGGTTGTGTGGCTTACGGGCCCACGTCGCCAACTGGGTGATATTAGGATCTTTCATTCCTCTTCCTTACTCTGGGACTCTGACCTCTCTTCCTTTCGGGTTCAAATTTTACTAACTCCAACGTTAGGATCTCGTGTTCACATCCACCCGGAGTTCTAAAATTACCCCCTATCTTCAAGATTGTGGGTCAGGTTCTGCTTACAGGATCCTTTTATCGAGGGCACCCTGTGTTGTCACTTGCAGATTCCTCACTCCAGCAGTTTTCTCCGACGTTGATGTAGCCTTTGCTATGTCTCGTTGTGTGCTTCCTTACTGCGTGCCTCCGCGCCGCCTAGTTTGTCTAGCTGCGAGTGTTTCCGAGCATGAACTATCCGTTTGAATCTAACTCTGTGCATGGATTGGTATGTCTTCAATGACTACTATTACATATCTAATGCCCTTCTTGTTCATTATCCATGTTATATCATGAATAACTCCATACACATGCAATTTTTCTTGCTAAACCGCCGCTGTTGATTTGGCAGGATGGCTGACGATCCTCCACCTCCACCCTATATTGCCGCCATGATGCAGCAGCTTGAACTCAACCGTCAGCAGTTTGAACTCAACCGTCAGTTTATGACCGGAGTATTGGCTCAGTTCCCAACTCAGAATGCTCAACAACAGTCTGCTCCAATAACTCTGCCAGAATTCGTGCGCCTCAATCCATCCATTTTCCGCAATTCCACCAATCCTATGGATGCTGATGATTGGCTTCGTGACATCCTGTTTGAGATGGAGTCAGCTAATGTTGCCCCTGACAGTTACGTCACCTTTGCGATATTCCACTTAAAGGGTCCAGCTGCTCAATGGTGGGAAAGCCTCAAGGATTTGTTGCCTGCAGAGACTGTAACCACTTGGCAGGAATTTCAGTCAGCCTTTCGTGCAAGGTACATCCCTCCAGGTCGACCAGAAGAAGTAGGAGTTCCGCAAACTCTCACAGGGCACAATGACTGTGGATGAATATCATAGGAAATTCCTTGAATTATCCCACTATGATGCGGATGACGTCGACACTGACGCTCGCAAGCAGGAGAAATTCCGTGAAGGACTGCGTACTGATATAAACCTCGCACTTGTTGCCCTTGATTGTGAGGACTTTGCGATGCTTGTCAGTCAAGCCTTTCGAGTTGAAACTGGTCTGGCTATGTACCAGGAGTCGCTCAAGCGCAATTGTGATGTTGGCTCATCCTCGGGTCAGCCTGCTCAGAAACGTCGAGTCTGGATCCCCCACAATGTTTATCACCGACCTGCTCCAACACCAAGGCCATCATATATTGCACCTCGTCTGCCTTCATTGCCGAGACAGCTAACGGTTCAGGGTGGACAGCCTAATGCTATGGCTTCTCCTCAGCTTGCACCACGTCCTCCTGTTGGTCGCAAGAAGAGCTGTCGGAACCGTCGTCTCAGAAGCTATAGTGCCAGGCCGTCCGCTATAGTTCGGGGCCAGGTCACTCATGTCAGAATGGAAGAAGCTCGAGAGTCCCCTAAAATCGTGATGGGTACCCTTCTAGTTAATTCAGTGGCAGCTTCTGTTCTTTTTGATTCGGGTGCATCACATTCCTTTGTGTCCCAGCAATTTGCACAATTGCATGAGTTAACCATGAGCTCATTACCCACTCCTTTAGAAATCAGCACTCCCCGTTCCAGGTGGCAAACTCAAATGATAAGTCACAACAATCAGATCAGGATTGAAGGATTGATGTTCCCTGTTTCACTCATTGCTCTGAGACCTTCTAACATAGATGTTATTCTCGGTATGGATTGGCTGGAAGCCCATAATGCTATGATTAACTGTGCCGCCAAGTCGGTCCAGCTCACACACCCTTCCGGTCAGAGAATCAACTACTCCGCCCGGATAGTCCAGAACGCTGAGAGCTAGATTTATGCTCTGAATGCATTGAATGCTTCACCTCTTGAAGGCATCGAGAACGTTCCAGTTGTTCTTGATTTTCAAGATGTCTTTCCAGAAGAACTTCCAGGAATACGCCCTGTTAGAGCTGTCAAGTTTGTCATCGACTTGAAACCAGGCACAACTCCTATTGCGAAGCGTCCTTATAAGATGCCTCTGCACCATCTTCTCGAGCTTAAGGAGGAAATCGACAAGTCACTTATAAAGGGTTTCATCCGCCCCAGTTCTTCTGCTTGGGGAGCACCTTCCCTCTTGGTCAAGAAGAAGGATGGTACGAATCGGTTGGTTCAAGATTACCGTCCTATCAACCAGGCAACCATTCAGAATAAATATCCGCTTCCTCTGATCAATGATCTGTATGATCAACTTGCTGGATCATCGGTGTTCTCTAAACTCGACTTGAGGTTGGGTTATCATCAGATCTGTGTTCGCGAAGAGGATATTCCGAAGACTGCCTTTGTTACCCGTTATGGCTCTTATGAGTACACTGTCATGTCTTTTGGCTTGACTAATGCTCCAGCTACGTTCTCCCGCCTGATGAATTATATATTCATGGATTACCTCGACAAATTCATCGTGGTTTATCTAGATGATATTCTGGTATATTCGAAGAATGAAGAAGAACATGCCGAACATCTTCAGCTTGTACTGGAGAAGCTGCGTGAACATCAACTATATGCCAAGTATTCTAAGTGTGAATTCTGGTTGTCTGAAGTGACATATCTTGGCCACGTGATCTCAAAAGATGGCATTGTTGTTAACCCAAAATGAGTTCAGGCTATTCTTGAATGGACTCCACCGAAGAATGTCAAGCAAGTCAAAAGTTTTCTCGGCCTTGCAAGCTATTGCAGTCGTTTTGTCGAGAATTTTTCAAAGATTGCTAAGCCTTTGACTGATCTGCTTCACAAGGGCGTTAAGTTTGAGTGGACGGAAAAATGTCAAGAGAGTTTTCAAACACTTAAATATAAGTTGACATCTGCCCTAGTACTTGCTCCTCCAGATTCTCGCAAAGTCTTTGTGATTTACTGTGACGCATCCCGTGAAGGATTAGGCTGTGTCCTAATGCAAGAGCGTAAAGTGATTGCTTACGGCTCTCGACAGTTGCGTCCGCATGAAGAGAACTATCCAGTGCATGATCTAGAACTAGCTGCTGTCATCTATGCATTGAAGTTGTGGCGACATTACCTCCTTGGTAATCGTTGCGAGATCTACACAGATCATAAAAGTCTGAAGTACTTGTTCACTCAGCCATCTCTGAACCTCCGTCAGCAAAGATGGAAGGAGACCATTACGGACTATGATTTGGGTATTTCTTATACCCCTGGCAAGCCTAATGTAATGGCTGATGCATTGAGCCGTAAATCCTACTGCTGTGAACTTGAGGTCCAGTTACAGCAACCACTCCTGTATGAAGAGCTGCGAAAGCTAAATCTCGAGATAGTTCCTCAAGGATACCTAAATACCATGGTTGTTGAACCAGACCTTGAGAAGGCTATTAAGAGTGCGCAAGCTAAAGATGCTGAAGTTGATCTGATGAAGAAAGATCTTCACCTTGAAAAGTATAGGGATTTCTCATTGTCTGAAGATGGAAC
Source organism: Thinopyrum elongatum (assembly GCA_011799875.1). Classification (NCBI taxonomy): domain Eukaryota; kingdom Viridiplantae; phylum Streptophyta; class Magnoliopsida; order Poales; family Poaceae; genus Thinopyrum; species Thinopyrum elongatum. Next base: position 527,702,062 of record CM022298.1, read on the forward strand.
CTTTTACTTTAGAGACCGCATTGTCGTACCTCGCTTCGAGCTTATGACTGACAAGGTCATGGAGGAGGCACATGACACACCATTGTCTATTCATCTGGGTAGCACCAAGATGTATCATGATCTCCATCAAAGGTACTGGTGGTCTAGAATGAAGCAGGATATTGCCCGATATGTTGCTGAATGTGATGTGTGTCGTCGCGTTAAAGCAAAACATCAGAAGCCTGCTGGAATTCTGTAATCCATTCCTATTCCTTTATGGAAATGGGATAAGGTTCAAATGGATTTCATTACTGGCCTTCCCAAGTCACAGAAGGGTCACGATGCTATTCTTGTCGTCGTCGACCAACTCTCTAAAGTTGCACACTTTCTGCCTGTCAAGGAGACTATCACTGCTAGTCAGTTAGCAGAGTTGTATATCTCCAGAATTGTTTCACTCCACGGTATTCCGAAGGAGATCAGTTTGGACCGTGGCGGTCTTTTCACCTCAAAGTTTTGGGAAAGTTTCCAAGAAGCTATGGGAACTCATATTACCTGGAGTTCAGCTTATCACCCCCAGTCCCAAGGCCAAGTCGAGCGAGTCAATCAAGTGCTTGAAGACATGCTGCGAGCTTGTGTTATTTCTTTCGGCAAGAAGTGGGAAGAATCTCTTCCGTATGCCGAGTTCTCTTATAACAACAGCTACCAAGCCAGCTTGAAAATGGCCCCCTTCGAAGTACTTTATGGACGTAAGTGTCAAACCCCTCTAAATTGGTCAGAAACTTGGGAACGACCGCTCGTGGGACCGGACATTATCCAACACGCCGAAGAGCAAGTCCGTATTGTCCGAGAAAATCTCAAGGCGGCTCGGGACCGCCAGAAGAGCAATTATGATCGCAAGCGATGGGGTTTGACTTATCAACCTGGTGATCAAATTTATCTGCGTGTCACTCCTATGAAGGGCACTCACCGTTTTGGAATCAAGGGCAAGTTAGCTCCCCGCTACATTGGTCCCTTTCGCATTGTTGCCAGATGTGGTCAGGTGGCATATAAACTGGATTTACCGCCGCAATTCTCACATATCCACGACGTCTTCCATGTGTCGCAACTTCGTCGTTGCTTCAAGGTGTCTCTGCACAGAGCAGTGGATCACGAGATGCTCGAATTGCAAGATGACCTATCTTATAAGGAGCATCCGATCTGCATTCTCGATGAAGCTGAACGTCGAACCCGTCAGAAGGTTACCAAGTTCCTGAAGGTACAGTGGTTGAATCATACTAAAGATGAAGCCACTTGGGAACGCGAGGATCATCTTCGCAAGGAATACCCCGACCTCTTTTCTTCTACCTCCTGAATTCTCGGGACGAGAATTTCTTTTAGTGGAGGAGAATTGTAACATACCTATGTAATGGCCACAGTGATTACCATTTTGATAATGCCAAATCACCTTGCTCAACAGTGCATGATCATCATTTGCATCATATCTCATTTCAATTCCAAATTCAAATTTAATTTCAAATGCATGTGAAAATGTTAAGTTGCACAAAAACTACTGGAAAAATGTTATTTAAGTAGAAAATAATCTAGAGGCAATTATAAAATTGTAATCAACATTTATAGAATTAGTTAAGTGACTCTAACAATCTCAAACAGTAGCAAACAACACCCATTTAATCCCATTTCATTTAATAAAAATCCAAATGAAATCATATTTTGCCCAAACTAATTTTTGGTAGTAGAGATTAATGCACTGCAAATTTATGAGCTAGGTCACATATTTTATAAAAGTCGTTTAGTGCTCAAACAATTTGCAAACAGAGTTAAAATGAAAACAGAAAACAGGAAAATAGAAAAATGCCTAGTGCTTACTGTGCACTTAGGCCTGCTGCTACAGGATCCGGCCCATCCCACCTAGCTCATATCCCTCCTCATCGCGCGTTGTCGCGCGCGCGCGCCGACACGGCGACAGCCGCCGCGCGTCGCCCATCCACCGGCTCCCCGGCGCCTATATGGTCTTCCCCGAGCCCCCTCGCCCACCCCGCGAACCCTAGCCGTCAGTTCCCCCTCTCGCCTCCCGCCCCCCTCGCCGCTCTCTGCCTCGCCAGATCCCCCTCGCCCGAGCGCCATTGCCGCCGTCCAGCTCCCACCACCGCGGCCACCGACTGCCCCGTGCCTCGCCGCCATGCCCTGAAGCACGACCGTCGTCCGCCTCGTCGTCCCCGACCGCGCACGCGAGCCGGGAACCACCGGAGCGCCCGCAGCGCCGTCGTCTTCCTCCTCCAGATGCCGGAGCTCCGCACCGTCTCGCTTCATCGGACCTCCCCGAGCTCGTTGCCTAGACCCTACGCCCCGCGGTGAGCTCCTGTGCCGGTTGCGCCCATCCCTACCCCCTCTAGCCGGTCGTAGCTCGCCCCCGACGCACTCGCGCTCACGCCACCACGGTCGAGCTCGCCGGCGTGGCCCCTGTGGCCGCAGTCCGCGCCTGTGCTCGCGTTCGCATTCAACGCCACCGTCCGAACCCGTAGCGCCTGTCCGCTGCCCTCCCCGTGGCCCCTGGCACCGATCCCACGTTCGCCCGAACTCCTGCGACCGCCGCGGAGTTCGCCGCCGTCGTTGTAGAGCGTTTCCGACAGTGCCACTACCACCACGCGACGCGCCGCTCTGCGCTCGCTCGATTTCGCCCATCTACGCTCGATTTGGTGGCCGGAGAACGAATCCCGACCACCTCCCGAGCCCCACCGCCGCTGGAATGGTCGCCGGCGTCGCTTCGGCCGCCGTGCTGACCTGGCGTCGGTGGGCCCCGCCTTAGTGCCACTGACCGCGGGACCCATGGGCCCCAGTTGACCCAGTTGACTGGGTCAACTGCTGACTGGGGGCCGTGGCCCACTGACATGTGGGTCTCGCCTGATTAAATGAATTAAAATAAATAGTTAGTTAGTTAATTAGTTAATTAGTTAGTTAAGACACTAATCGCCCACTGACAGTAGGCCCCACCCACTAATTAACTTAATTAGGTTAGACTAACCCCTCTGTTAGTGCCACTGTCACTAACATGTGGGTCCCAATGACCCCACATGTCAGGTTTGACCTGGCTAGCCGGTCAGTTGACCTGCTGACATCATCATGACGTTCTGCTGATGTCACAATGCACTGTTTTGGATATTGTTAATTTAAATAATAAAAATAATTCCAGAAATTTCTTAAAAACTTTAGAAATTCATAGAAAATAAACCGTAGCTCAGATCAAAAAACTTTGTACATGAAAGTTGCTCAGAACGACAAGACGAATCCGAATATGCCCTCCTCGTACCTGTCACATGCCTCTAGAATGATGAACATGGAACTTTTCCCTTCGGCTCATCTGACCGATAATTGCCCGGAGCTGGTAAAATATCTCCGGATGTTTTGTCGCTCCGTCTGCAACGTGTAGCCCTTCGTGAGGTCTCCCCTAGTACCGTGTATCTACCTTGTTACGTTTTGTGATGCTTTGATTGTTCTGTTATTTATTGTTTCTTCCTGGTAGACCCCGAGACTGCTGACGATGCCCTGGCGATCGACTGCTTCACCATCGGAGTTTCCTTTTCCATCTCCCGAGCAACCAGGCAAGCACCCCCCTTTGAGCATGCCTATATCGCCTATTCTCTTCTCTCTTATGCTTGCATTAGAATTGCTGCTGCTACTGCTTTACCTATTCTGATGCATAGCCTGATTTTGTAACCTGCTTTTGATGATTACCTGCTTATTCTAAACTGCTTAGAATAGGATGGTTAGAGACCCCAGTGACCCCACTTGTCCCGATTGCCCCGCTGGATTATCAGATGACTCGATCAACGTGATCGACAACCAGGCCCCAGCACCGCACATCACATTCCCTTTATCTATACGACACTGCAGCGTTACTATCGAGTGCCGAGGGTGATACCTCATCAGCACTTCCGATGTTAACTCTGTGGAGTAGTTACACGGTCGTGGTCATCGAGGGTGATTCTTCCTTCACCACTCCTGATAACGACGCTGTCGTGCAATACCTCAAGTGTGAACCTCGAGGGTGATTCCTCCTAAGTTCACCTTGACGGATACATCAAGTAGGAATCTAACGAGGGTGATACATTGGATTCCCTGATGTTATGGACACACGGATACTTGGACTTTACAATTGTTACTTGGAAAGGCGGGTCGACCCTGAGGGGTACCCGCGAGTGATGTGGAGACGGGTTGACCTGGAAGGTACCCGAGAGTTCAATACGAGGCGTGGCCGGGCATTCTTAGCCCTTGCCGCAAGTCCTCGAGACTGGGCAACGGGGTCACATCGATCGTGAGTCTCTGCTCGTTATCGCACTACCAAAACACTAACGATTTGGATATGTGATCTGAGTGGGCCTCTGGCCCGATAGCACTAACCATCACGCGGGAATAGTTATGGGCACTCTGCATCGTATGCATCAGCCGAAAGCTCTGTTAGACATCTAGTTCAGCATGGCGGCCAGGTCGGATCATGCCGATGGCGCTGGTATCCACCCTGCACGCAATGACCCAGAGTGCACAGGGCGATGGCCCAAGACCGCTGAGCGCTTAGGATGTAGACCAGCGGGGACCTCTCTGTTGAGCTCTAGGTAGGGCTGCGGTGTGTCGTTTGGCCGAGGCCGGGCATGACCCAGAAAAGTGTGTCCGGCCGGAGTTAAGCAAGCGTGGTGGGTAATTTGGTGCACCCCTGCAGGGAAGAACTAATCTATGCATAGCCGGTGTGACGCCCCCGGCTCGATCGTGCACTAATCATACACGCAAATGCACACGATCAAGCCTAAGGACTCACGGGAAGATATCACAACACAACTCTAAAACATAAATAAAGTCATACAAGCTTTATATTACAAGCCAAGGGCCTCGAGGGCTCGAATACATAAGCTTGCGTACAAGCGTCAGCGGAAGCATCAGATATCCGAGTACAGATATAAAAGAAGGCACAGAAAGGCCTTTAGAAAGGCGGGGCAAAATAAAACACTGCGATCGAAAGGCGTAGGCCTCCTGCCTGGGACCCTCCGATCCTACTCCTGGTCGATGGCAAGCTCGAAATAATATCCACCCTCTGGGTAGTAGTAGCGATCGTCGGCGTGGGCAGCTGTCTCAGGGGCTCCGTCATCTGGTCGCATCAAAAGGATATGGGGGAAAAAGAAAGCAAAGCAACCATGAGTACTCATTCGAAGTACTCAGCAAGCAAGGATCTACACTACATATGCAACATTATCAAAGGAAGGTTGTATATGGGGACTGGGCTGCAGAAATGCCAGAATAGAGAGGAAAGCCTAGTCCTATCGAAGACTAGCATCTTCAGCGGTCTTGCAGCAATAGAAGAGAGTAGAACAGTACAATATAATGTAGCAGTATCATTAAGTCTCAACCTCACCCAGAGATCCTTTCTCGACTCCCTGCGAGAAAGCAATCCCAGAGCCATACAGTCATCAACCTCGTCCGGAGATCCCTTCTCGACTCCCTGCGAGAAGCAATCCCAGAGCTATATATCCAGGTCTCATCTCAAGTTCTAGCTGTATCGATTGGGATACAACTCCGAGTGTCCGTTACCGTAGGACAGGCTATCGATAGAAGTTTTCTTCCCTGCAGGGGTGCACCAACTTACCCAACACGCTCGATTAACTCCGGCCGGACACACTTTCCTGGGTCATGCCCGGCCTCGGCCAAATGACACATCGCAACCCTACCTACAGCTCAGCAGAGAGGTCCCCGCCGGTCTACATCCTAAGCGCAAGGGGGTCTTGGCCATCGCCCCTCACCCTCCGTGTCGTTGCGCACAGGGTGGATACCAGCATCGCCTCGGGTGGCCGACACGATCCAACCATGCCGCCATGCTGAACTGGACGTCTGACAGAGCTTTCGGCTGATGCATACGATGCAGAACGCCCATACTATGCCCACGTGATGGTTAGTGCTATCAGGCCATAGGCCTGCTCGGATCAAATATCCAAATCGTTAGTACCTTGGGCTTGCGGTAACGAGCAGAGACTCATGAAAGATGTGACCCCGTCGCCCCGTCTCGAGGACTTCACATCACACGCGGGTACCCCTCAGGGTCGACCCGCCTTTCCAAGTAACAATAGTACAGTCCAAGTATCCATGTGTCCATAACATCAGGGGAATCCGAGGTATCACCCTTGTTGGATTCCTACTCGATGTATCCGTCAAGGTGAACTCGGAGGAATCACCCTCGCTGGGTTCACACTTGAGGTGTTGTACGACGGCGTCGTTATCGGAAGCGGTGAAGGAGGAATCACCCTCGATGACCACGACCGAATAGCTACTCTACAGAGTTAACATCAGAAGTGCTACAAGAGGTTTCACCCTCGACACTCGATAGTAACACTGCAGTGTCGTTACAACTAAGGGGGTGATGTGCGGTGTTGGGGCCTGGTCTTCAATCCTGTTGATCGGGTCTTCGGATAATCCAGCGGGGCAATCGGGATAAGTGGGGTCACTGATAGGTCTCTACCCAGCCTATACTAAGCAGTTTAGGATATGCAGGTAATTATCAACAGCAGGTTACAATAAACAGGCTATGCATCAGAATAGGTAAAGCAGCAGCAGCAGCAATTCTAATGCAAGCATGAGAAATAGAATGGGCGATATCGATATGCTCAAGGGGGGGGCTGCCTAGAAGCTCCGCTGAAAGGGAAGAAGGGTAGTTGGTGATGTAGTCGATCACAGTGGCATCAGCAGCGGTCTCGGGGTCTACTGGAGAGAAGAGGGGGAAGAAACAGTAAATATAATGCAAACAGATGCAACACAGAAGCATGACGGGGCAACACGCAGGGCTAGGGTTGTTCTAACGCGGTGCTACATGATACCGGCGAAGGGGATAACATCCGGGAAAGTTTTCCCGGGGTTAGGCATTTTCGGACAGATGAAACGGAGGGGGACGGTTGCATGTTCGCTATGCTAGGGACGTGTGGCAGACGAACGGGCTGCGTATGCAGATTCGTCTCGTCTTTCTGAGTAACTTTCATGTACAAATTATTTTCATCCGAGTTACGGATTATTATCTATTAATTTTCAAAGGGTTAAACATTTTCTGAATTTTTGGGAATATTATTAATTTGAAATTAAAAAAACAAAAAGCTAAATGTACCAAAAAAACGTACCCAACAAACCAACACAGAGGCTGACTGGTGGGTCACGTTGACTGGGTCAACAGTCCAGTCAGCAGGGGCTGACTGGTGGGCCAGCTGTCCAGTCAGCGATCAACAGTGGTTGTTGACTAGTCAAAGGACCAGTGGGTCCCACCTAGCATTGGCTCATATTTTTAACAGAGATAATTAACTGACTTAAATTAGGTTTAATTAGAGGTGGGGCCTACTGTCATTGACCAAGGGTTATTTTAGGGCCTAAATTAACTGGTTAATTAAAAGGGAGGGTCCCACTTGTCATGGGGGCACACATTTTATTAACAGATTATCTTAAACATTTAAGTTAGTAGTGGGGCCCGTTGGTCAGTGGGGTTAGTGGTTAGTTCAGTGGCTAACCTAGGTTAGGCCTAATGGAACTGGATGGCCAGAGGCACGGTGGCCAGGCCCTAACGTGCACGCGCGCACACAGGCGCACGGGCGCACGACGGCTGCGTGGCGATGCCGTGGCCGATGCGGCAGCAGAAGAAACACAGAGCAAGGGTGGCAGCGGTGGCCGTCTCGGCGCGTGACGCAGAGCGGGGAGAGGCAAGGCACGCCGGCGCCTGCAGCAGGCGACAGCGCAGGGCGGCGAGCATGGGCGGCGTGGCCAGAGTAGTAGCGGGCCGCAGCGAGCTGCGACGACGCGGACAGGGGCGGGCCGACGACGCACGGGACACGGACGTGGTGACCCCTCGGAGATCGCGGCCACGGTCAGGAGCTCGGGCGATACGGACGACGGCCTACGGCGGTGAATCGAGGAGGGGGAGAGGGGGAGTAGCCGCGGGAGCTCACAATGGAGGTCGTGGGCGACTCAGGAAGGTGCGGGGTGGCCGGAGGCGAGCAGCCCGACGGCGACGACATGCGGCGGGAGGTCGGGGCGGCCATTGACGGTGCGCGGGCGGAGCTCGAGGAAGACGGGCTCGGTGCAGCATGAAGAGGAAGGAGGCCGGGAGGGGCGGCACTCAACGCCGGCTGGTGGCGGCCTTCGGGCGCGGGCGCGTCGGGAGGAGGGGGATCGAATAGATGCGCCCCTCCCCTGTGCGTCCGCGTGTGTGTGTGTGTCGTGGGTGACGGCGTGAGGAAGGGACGAGGGAGAGTGGGGATCGGGCCTAGGGTTTCGGTGTGCCAGGTGGGTTAGTAGTGGGGGTTTGGGCCGGCCTGGTTCAGGAGGCCAGCTGGGCCGATTGGCCTAGTTGGGCGAGGGGGCCTTCCCCCTTTCTTTTATTTTTTTTATTATGTATTCTGCTTTCTCTTAAATGGCACTGTTTGTATTTATTTAGGCTATCAAAAGATTTTGCAAAATATGAAACTTGGCTCATAATTTGTATTGCAATTTTTGACACTGCCATAAAAAGTTCGAGGTTATTTTGAAAAGTTTAGAATCGTGTTTGAATTTAAATGGTTCATTAAAATGCTGTTGGACCACTACATTAAATCCCAGGGGGATTTTGGAAATCCAAATGAGGTTGTTTTCATCATGACAATTACTTGGAGATTATTTGCAACACCACAAACAATTTTGTTTGCATGACATAAGAAGTAAATATTCGACTTGTACTTCAAATGGAATTTGGTTTTTGTTTTCATCAAGTGGCAATTTAGTTTAAAAAAAACATGATGACATGGCATCATTAGCAGGGGATTTCTATAGCTTAATTATCCGGGTGTCACAATTCTCCTCCACTACAAGAAATCTTGTCCCGAGATTTAAGTGGGGAAGTAAAGGGTAACTTCGGGAGATCTGATCTTTGTAGGATCGATTATCTGGTGGATAATTCAGGGAATGCGGTAGAAGTATCTCTCGAGTTGAAACTTAGGAAAACATCAAGAGCAAAGTATGATGGTACGATAAGAAGTATCAAGCGAATGAACATTCGATCGATACCTGAATGAAGTGTGAACAGGGGTTCAGGGTATCTTGTACTAACAAGAGTTATCAAGAATGAAGGTATGGATGGCAAGTATAAGTAGCTATCCATAGGGATGTCTCGGTGGTAAAGAACATCGGAGAGTATCCTCGGAATTTTCTGGTGCACCAAGTAATCATCTGGAGTAAGGGCTCTCCGGGAGGAAGTAGTTACGAGAACCTAGAGTCGGTGTTAGTAAAAATCATTTATCCCGAATAGAAGAGAGATCAGAGTCCCAGAGTATAGACGAGGAATAAAAGATCCTAATACCACCCATTTGGCGACGTGGGCCCGTAAGCCACACAGCCAAGTTAGTAAATTAGTTTTTGGTTACTAGACTCAACTTCGGCCAAGGAGTTGGAAAGGGGGTTCCTACAGTCAGTCGGCTCTGATACCAACTTGTGACGCCCCCGGCTCAATTGTGCACTAATCATACACGCAAATGCACACGATCAAGCCTAAGGACTCACGGGAAGATATCACAACACAACTCTAATACATAAATAAAGTCATACAAGCTTTATATTACAAGCCAGGGGCCTCGAGGGCTCGAATACATAAGCTTGCGTACAAGCGTCATCGGAAGCATCAGATATCTGAGTACAGATATAAAAGAAGGCACAGAAAGGCCTTTAGAAAGGCGGGGCAAAATAAAACATTGCGATCGAAAGGCGTAGGCCTCCTGCCTGGGACCCTCCGATCCTACTCCTGGTCGATGGCAAGCTCGAAATAATATCCACCCTCGGGGTAGTAGTAGCGATCGTCGGCGTGGGCAGCTGTCTCAGGGGCTCTGTCATCTGGTCGCATCAAAAGGATATGGGGGAAAAAGAAAGCAAAGCAACCGTGAGTACTCATCCGAAGTACTCAGCAAGCAAGGATCTACACTACATATGCAACATTATCAAAGGAAGGCTGTATATGTGGACTGGGCTGCAGAAATGCCAGAATAGAGAGGAAAGCCTAGTCCTATCGAAGACTAGCATCTTCAGCGGTCTTGCAACAATAGAAGAGAGTAGAACAGTACAATATAATGTAGCAGTATCATTAAGTCTCAACCTCACCCAAAGATACTTTCTCGACTCCCTGCGAGAAAGCAATCCCAGAGCCATACAGTCATCAACCTCGTCCGGAGATCCCTTCTCGACTCCCTGCGAGAAGCAATCCCAGAGCCATATATCCAGGTCTCATCTCAAGTTCTAGCTGTATCGATCGGGATACAACTCCGAGTGTCCGTTACCGTAGGACAGGCTATCGATAGAAGTTTTCTTCCCTGCAGGGGTGCACCAACTTACCCAACACGCTCGATTAACTCCGGCCGGACACACTTTCCTGGGTCATGCCCGGCCTCGGCCAAACGACACATCGCAACCCTACCTACAGCTCAGCAGAGAGGTCCCCGTTGGTCTACATCCTAAGCGCAAGGGGGTCTTGGCCATCGCCCCTCGCCCTCCGGGTCGTTGCGCACAGGGTGGATACCAGCATCGCCTCGGGTGGCCGACACAATCCGACCGTGCCGCCATGCTGAACTGGATGTCTGACAGAGCTTTCGGTTGATGCATACGATGCAGAACGCCCATACTATGCCCACGTGATGGTTAGTGCTATCAGGCCAGAGGCCTACTCGGATCAAATATCCAAATCGTTAGTACCTTGGGCTTACGGTAACGAGCAGAGACTCACGAAAGATGTGACCCCGTCGCCCCGTCTCGAGGACTTGCTGCAAGGGTTAAGAATGCCCGGCCGCGCCTCGTATTCATCACTCGGGCACCATACAGGCAACCTGTCTTCACATCACACGCGGGTACCCCTCAGGGTCGACCTGCCTTTCCAAGTAACAATAGTACAGTCCAAGTATCCGTGTGTCCATAACATCAGGGGAATCCGAGGTATCACCCTCGTTGGATTCCTACTCGATGTATCCGTCAAGGTGAACTCGGAGGAATCACCCTCGCTGGGTTCACACTTGAGGTGTTGTACGACGGCGTCGTTATCGGAAGCGGTGAAGGAGGAATCACCCACGATGACCACGATCGAATAGCTACTCTACAGAGTTAACATCAGAAGTGCTACAAGAGGTTTCACCGTCGGCACTCGATTGTAATGCTGCAGTGTCGTTACAACTAAGGGGGTGATGTGCGGTGTCGGGGCCTGGTCTTCAATCCCGTTGATCGGGTCTTCAGATAATCCAGCGGGGCAATCAGGATAAGTGGGGTCACTGATAAGTCTCTACCCAGCCTATACTAAGCAGTTTAGGATATGCAGGTAATTATCAATAGCAGGTTACAATAAACAGGCTATGCATCAGAATAGGTAAAGCAGCAGCAGCAGCAATTCTAATGCAAGCATGAGAAATAGAATGGGCGATATCGGTATGCTCAAGGGGGGGGCTGCCTAGAAGCTCCGCTGAAAGGGAAGAAGGGTAGTTGGTGACGTAGTCAATCACAGTGGCATCAGCAGCGGTCTCGGGGTCTACTGGAGAGAAGAGGGGGAAGAAACAGTAAATATAATGCAAACAGATGCAACGCAGAAGCATGACGGGGCAACACGCAGGGCTAGGGTTGTTCTAACGCGGTGCTACACGATACCGGCGAAGGGGATAACATCCGGGAAAGTTTTCCCGGGGTTAGGCATTTTCGGACAGATGAAACGGAGGGGGACGGTTGCATGTTTGCTATGCTAGGGACGTGTGGCAGACGAACGGGCTGCGTATGCAGATTCGTCTCGTCTTTCTGAGTAACTTTCATGTACAAATTATTTTCAGCCGAGTTACGGATTATTATCTATTAATTTTCAAAGGGTTAAACATTTTCTGAATTTTTGGGAATATTATTAATTCAAAATTAAAAAAAAACAAAAAGCTAAATGTACCAAAAAAACGTACCCAGCAGACCAACACAGAGGCTGACTGGTGGGGCACGTTGACTGGGTCAACAGTCCAGTCAGCAGGGGCTGACTGGTGGGCCAGCTATCCAGTCAGCGATCAACAGTGGTTGTTGACTAGTCAAAGGACCAGTGGGTCCCACCTAGCATTGGCTCATATTTTTAACAGAGATAATTAACTGACTTAAATTAGGTTTAATTAGAGGTGGGGCCTACTGTCATTGACCAAGGGTTATTTTAGGGCCTAAATTAACTGGTTAATTAAAAGGGAGGGTCCCACTTGTCATGGGGGCACACATTTTATTAACAGATTGTCTTAAACATTTAAGTTAGTAGTGGGGCCCGTTGGTCAGTGGGGTTAGGGGTTAGTTCAGTGGCTAACCTAGGTTCGGCCTAATGGAACTGGACGGCCAGAGGCACAGTGGCCAGGCCCTGACGTGCACGCGCGCACACAGGCGCACGGGCGCACGACGGCTGCGTGGCGACGTCGTGGCCGATGCGGCAGCAGAAGCAACACAGAGCAAGGGTGGCAGCGGCGGCCGTCTCGGCGCGCGACGCGGAGCGGGGAGAGGCAAGGCGCGCCGGCGCCGGCAGCAGGCGACAGCGCAGGACGGCGAGCATGGGCGGCGTGGCCAGAGTAGCAGCGGGACGCGGCGAGCTGCGGCGACGCGGACAGGGGCGGGGCGATGACGCATGGGATGCGGACGCGGTGACCCCTCGGAGATCGCGGCCACGGTCAGGAGCTCGGGCGACGCGGACGACGGCCTACGGCGGTGAATCGAGGAGGGGGGGAGGGGGAGTAGCCACGGGAGCTCACAATGGAGGTCGTGGGCGACTCAGGAAGGTGCGGGGTGGCCGGAGGCGAGCAGCCCGATGGCGACGACATGCAGCGGGAGGTCGGGGCGGCCATTGACGGTGCGCGGGCGGAGCTCGAGGAAGACGGGCTCGGTGCAGCATGAAGAGGAAGGAGGCCGGGAGGGGCGGCACTCAACGCCGGCTGGTGGCGGCCTTCGGGCGCGGGCGCGTCGGGAGGAGGGGGATCGAATAGATGCGCCCCTCCCCTGTGCGTCCGCGTGTGTGTGTGTGTGTGTGTGTGTGTGTGTGTGTGTGTGTGTGTGTGTGTGTGTGTGTGTGTGTGGTGTGTGTGTGTGTGTGTGTGTGTGTGTGTGTCGTGGGTGACGGCGCGAGGAAGGGACGAGGGAGAGTGGGGATCGGGCCTAGGGTTTCGGTGTGCCATGGGGGTTAGTAGTGGGGGTTTGGGCCGGCCTGGTTCGGGAGGCCAGCTGGGCCGATTGGCCTAGTTGGGTGAGGGGGCCTTCCCCCTTTCTTTTATTTTTTTTATTATGTATTCTGCTTTCTCTTAAATGGCACTGTTTGTATTTATTTAGGCTATCAAAAGATTTTGCAAAATATGAAACTTGGCTCATAATTTTATTGCAATTTTTGACACTGCCATAAAAAGTTTGAGGTTATTTTGAAAAGTTTAGAATCGTGTTTGAATTTAATGGTTCATTAAAATGTTGTTGGACCACTACATTAAATCCCAAGGGGATTTTGGAAATCCAAATGAGGTTGTTTTCATCATGACAATTACTGGAGATTATTTGCAACACCACAAACAATTTTGTTTGCATGAAAGAAGAAGTAAATATTCGACTTGTACTTCAAATGGAATTTGGTTTTTGTTTTCATCAAGTGGCAATTTAGTTTAAAAAAACATGATGACATGGCATCATTAGCAGGGGATTTCTGTAGCTTAATTATCCGGGCGTCACAGCCGGATCCTCGGTAATGGAGCTCGGAGTTTATCCCCGATCGATACAACTGAACTGATGAGAAATGGATAGTATGGCTCTGGGATTGCTTTCTCGCAGGGAGTCGAGGAAGGATCTCTGGCCGAGGTTGACACTTATTGCTGCTACTACTTTTACTGTACTAATTACACTCTTCTAATGCTGCAAGACCTCTGAGATGCTAGTCTTCGATAGGACTAGGCCTTCTCTCTATTCTGGCTTTTTCTGCAGCCCAGTCCACATATATAGCCTTTCTTTGATAATGTTGCATATGTAGTGTAGATCCTTGCTTGCTGAGTACTTCGCATGAGTACTCACGGTTGCTTTGCTTCCTTTTTTTTCCCCATACCGTTTGATGCAACCAGATGATGGAGCCCCGAGCCAGCTGCCCCGCCGACGACTACTACTACTACCCACCCTGAGGATGGTTACTTCTCTACCGAGTTGGCTGACGACCAGGAGTAGGATCGGAGGGTCCCAGGCAGGCCTGCACCTTTCGATCGTAGCTTTTGTTTTGTCTCACCTTTGTAAAGGCTTCTCTGTTTTTGTTTCATATCTGTACTCAGATATCTGATGCTTCCATTGACGCTTGTATGCGAGCTTATGTATTCGAGCCCTAGAGGCCCCTGGCTTTGTAATAAAGCTTGTATGACTTTATTTATGTTTTAGAGTTGTGTTGTGATATCTTCAAGTGAGTCCTTAGGCTTGATCGTGCGCATTTGCTGTGTATGATTAGTGCACGATTAGAGCCGGGGCGTCACACCTACAGTACCCATCATAACTCTCATCTCTTGCATTTACATTATTCTCCATTTGCCTCTCATTTTCCCTCCCCCACTTCTAAAATGTTTTTAAAAAACACAAAATATTTGCCTTTTTTTTGACTTATATCTGTTCGTCTTTTCGTTTGCCTTTGTTTGCTTGTGTGCTAGATTGCTTGCTTTGTCTCATGTCTCAATTCAAAAATCTTGATCCTTACCAATAGAAAGTTGGAAGAGATTGAAAATAATGCAAAAAGCTTCATGTCTTTGCAGTTTGAGGATAATAGTTTCTTTAGGAACGAACTGAAGGAACAATCTACTATGATTGGGTATATCAATAAACAGCTTGATGATGTTAAAAAAAAGGTTATTGGTCTTAAATCTCAACTCGTTCATATTGAAAGTTTAGTAGGTCAGATTTTCGGTAAATAAACTACATTAATAAATAGGATGGCTGCTAAACCCGAATCTTTGAATCATGATGAAGATCTTAAAATGATTGGTGTGACTCTTATTGAATCTTTGTTTGCTAATATTAAACTTGATAAAGAAGGGACTGGAGAGGAGTCAACTTTAGCTAGAAGGCGTCCCAATAATTTGGAGGGTGAAGATCTTAATGAAAAATTGATAAAAGTGGGTTTGGCGAGGTCAAAACTTTAACTAGTGATGAGACCACTCTTTTGGATTTCAAGGATTTTAATTATGATAATTGTTCTTTTATTGATTGTATTTTCTTGTTACAATCTATGCTTAATTCACCTCATGCTTATAATCAAAATAAGGCTTTTACTAAACATATCGTTGATGCTATGATGAAATCTTTTGAAGAAAAACTTGAGTTGGAAGTTTCAATCCCTAGAAAGCTTTTTGATGAATGGGAACCTACTATTAAGATTAACATTAAATATTATGAGTGCAATGCTTTGTGTGATCTGGGTGCTAGCATTTCCAAAATTCCAAAAACTTTATGTGATGTGCTAGGTTTTCATAAACTTGATGATTGTTCTTTAAATTGGCACTTAGCGAATTCCACTATTAAGAAACCTGAGGAATAATTAATGATGTTCTTATTATTGCAAATAGGAATTATGTGCCCGTAGATTTTATTGTGCTTGATATAGATTGCAATCCTACATGCCCTATTATTCTTGATAGACCTTTCCTTAGAACGATTGCCCAAACCCCCACTACTAACCCCCATGGCACACCGAAACCTAGGCCCGATCCCACTCCCCTCGTCCCTTCTCGCGCCGTCACCACGACACACACACACACACACACACCCACACACACACACACACACACCACACACAAAACACACACAACACACACACCACACACACACAACACCACACACACACGCGGACGCACAGGGAGGGGCGCATCTATCGATCCCCCTCCTCCCGACGCGCCCGCGCCGAAGGCCGCCACAGCCGGCGTTGAGTGCCGCCCCTCCCGGCTCTTCTCTTCATGCTGCACCGAGCCCGTTTCCTCGAGCTCCGCCCGCGCACACGTCAATGGCCCCCCGACCTCCCGC